>VZRR01002312.1:36734-49159 GCA_013398015.1 Oreocharis arfaki
CCACGCACTCAAAACCTCCTCCTCCCCCCTCGGTTGGGGGGAGTCTGTGTAAACCTGCCTTCTGTGAGCTGTGCTCTGCCCTCCACCCCAAACTCATCTGGGATGGCAGCTGGAGGCTTTGCCCTATTGTGGAGGCATACCTTCTCCTCGGCCTGAGCTGATTGAACAATGGGTTTCTTTCAATCTAATCAGCAGTTCGAGCTCCAGTCTAAAGCTCTTCAAGAAGGTTTCTGTGGTTGAAGTTTCTTTAAAACTTTATATCAATGTTTGAGGCATAAATTACTTTCAGTCTCTGACAGCCATCCCGTGACTCAAACATTGTAATAAATGTCTCTTTTTTAGCTGTCTTCTTCACCTTTTGGGTTATCCACGGAGGTGGTGAGGAGAGATAATAGGAAAAAACATAGAAAAAGTAGAAGTAATAGTATAAGCAGTTTTACAGTGTTCAACAGTTTAAAATGTCAAAATGTAAATTTAATGGTAATCATCAATTCAGTTTCTATTAGTCAGTGCTTTCGCTCTGTGAATTCTAGGAATTAGTGTTTTTAATGGGTAGTGGGGGTGATGTATATCACAGTATTGTATCTCTCAGATGTTGCTTCAATATGTTTTGAAATTAGTTATAGAATTATGCAGCGGGTCTTCATTTTTACATTTTATAGAGGGGTCTAGCTCTTGTGGTATAATTGATTAGCTTTGCACCCTGAAATAAATGTTGAGGGGGTGTGTTTTTTCTTTGACTGCATTCACGTACAGTTAGAAGAATTTTATAGGTAATACCCGTACTCCGCTGGATAATCCTATACATTATGAAGGATTAGTTTCTATGATACAAAATTAACACACAAAACTTTTTCATACAAAATGCAAACATGTCTTTACATCAGGGTTATGTACTGTTTTCTAGGAGACAGATTACAGCACTGTTGTCATTTAGTTTTGACACAAACTAGAAAGGGTGACTTTATTATTGGTGGGATTAAGAATAAAATTGATTCTCTTTCAAATTTAGTTTTTTCATCCTAAGTAGCATTTTCTTTTGAATTTTAGTGAGTAAATTGGTAGTATGAAATTCAACAGTACATTAGTTTGAGAGTTGGTAGAAGCTTTTCTGTATTTCATTCATGTCTTATTTGTAGTTTATGGCTACCTCTCTTGGTTTAGGAAGGTGGATTCAATCATTTTTCATGTAGCATTTGTTTATGTTTTGTCAAGAATCTTTAATTCACTAATTAGTAAATCCAAAAAATTTAGCTAAATTATAATAATTTTGAAGCCTTATGAGGTAGAACTGAGAAGATTAGTACATACTTGTATGATTTTAAATATGTACAAATTCTTATACAACTCTCAGGATAAAATTGGTTGAGACAAATTATACATCTGTAAGACTCTTAGCCAAACTATTTTTTAGTAAAAGACAAAACTAGTTAGGCAAAAGTTAAACTCAAGAATATGCAGACTGCTTTAACTAATATTTGATTTCTCCACTAAGTTACTCGCAATGAAGACACAAACAAATTACAAACAAAATTAACAAAGCAACAAACTGACAATGCAAGTGATTAGGGTGATGCTTTAAATTTCAGTGGTTTTCATGCAGCTGCATCTCATGTGATGGTAGGTTCCTATAAAAGAGAAGTGAAAATTTTGGTCCACCAGACCAATTATTAAAAAGGAGTAACAACTTCTTGGGGTTAACACAAAGTGATAGAGTTTATGTGAAGCAATGGTTATTTAGGTGTGGTTTTGTTGCTTGTAGTCTCTTTGCTCTCAAACTGTTTATATTTGATGCAGGGATGTTTGACATTCCTAGGAAAGAGAAAAGAAACAAACTTCCCGGAAAAACATGTCTGAGTGAAACAAGTTGTTAATTGCATTAACTTATTCAGGTGGAGTTCTAGCTTTTATATTATGGACTGCTTGTTGCACAACTTCTGTTGTTTCCCACGGGTTTTCAGTGGGGTTTCCTTCAACTGATTGTTCAGCAGAAGGAGTGAGACTGCTTTTAAAAGTTTTGCAAGAGTTGCAGTCTGTGAATCAGGCATTTGAGTTGCCTTCTTTTTTTTTCAGGGTTTTGGTAAGTTTAAGCTTTTTGCTTTGGAGCAGTTTGTCTTATCAGTTTGCTCTTTTTATTCTAGTGATTTTCTTCTGGACATGATTGAGTTAGGTGGCAAACAATGCCACTGCCTAAACTTTTTTTTTTTTAAATAACTAATCATTTTTTAGTAACTAATTTCTTCTTAACCCAACTTTTTGCCAAGTCCCCCCAATAGCAGAGAAGTGACTAACAAATTAACTAAGGAAGGTAACAAAACATTTTCTTTGCACTGCCCACCTAGGACAGGCATTTTCCCCTAAATTTTAAGTTTGCATAGGGACGGCACTATCTCTATAAGGTAGCAGATGCAGAATTGGCTTTATGAGTAGAATTTGCCAATTCTAGTTCTCCACAAAACAAAAAACAAACAAACAAACAAACAAACAAAACCCCAACAAACAGCGAACCACAGAGTGGTGGGGGGTGGTTCCCCACAGGATAGGAGTTGCAGAGTTGGCTTTAGGACTGAAACCTGCCAATTCTAGTTCTCCACAAAAAAACCAAACTACGGACTGGTGTGGGGGGTTTCCCCACAGGATAGGAGCTGTAGAATTGGCTTTAGGACTGAAATCTGCCCATTCTAGTTCTCCACAAAAAAAACCCAAAAACCCACTGACTAGTGGAGGGGTTTCCCCACAGGATAGGGGCTGCAGAATTGGCTTAAGGACTGAAACCTGCCCATTCTAGTTCTCCACAACAAACTACAGAAAAACACTCGAATCAGTGTTCTGTCACCCCCACAACTTCCTCAGAGAAAGCTGCATCAGAATTCCCAAGAGTCCGGGTCCCCACAGAGGAATCCTCGGCCTCCACAACCCTCTCAGAGAAGGCTGCGTCTGAATCCCTAGGAGCTGACTATAACCTCCACAGCTTCCTCAGAGAAAGCTGCATCAGAAGTCCCAAGAGTCCAGGTCCCCACAGAGGAATCCGCGGCCTCCACAACCCTCTCAGAGAAGGCTGCGTCGGAATCCCTAGGAGCTGACTATAACCTCCACAGCTTCCTCAGAGAAAGCTGCATCAGAATTCCCAAGAGTCTGGGTCCCCACAGAGACCTCGGCCTCCACATCCCCCTCAGAGAAGGCTGCGTCGGAATCCCTAGGAGCTGACTATAACCTCCACAGCTTCCTCAGAGAAAGCTGCATCAGAATTCCCAAGAGTTTGGGCCCCCACAGGTGAGACCCCAATCTCCACAACCCCCTCAGAGGAGGTTGCCTCGGAATTCCTAGGAGTTGATGTGTTTCCACAGAAGTAGCTATCATCTCCACAGCTTCCTCAGAGAAAGCTGCATCAGAATTCCCAAGAGTCTGGGTCCCCACAGAGACCTCGGCCTCCACATCCCCCTCAGAGAAGGCTGCGTCGGAATCCCTAGGAGCTGACTATAACCTCCACAGCTTCCTCAGAGAAAGCTGCATCAGAATTCCCAAGGGCCGACAGTGGCCACAGGTCGATGGAAGCCTTGTACGAGCAGAGTTCGTGCTGAAACATGCTAACTTGCAAGTATTAAAAACAAAAGCAAAGTAGCCTTGGAGCCCTGAGAAAGTATCGAAAAAGTCCCTGGGAGGGAGTTGTAGTGGAAGAGATAAAGAAAGACCTTGGACTGCCAGCTGCAAGGGGGGTTGAGGCATGCCAATGTAATCTTTAGGCTTGTTATGTATACTGAATATGAGCATGTATATAAAGCGGTCGCTGCGAGAATAAAGTGGAAGCATTTTATCACTCATACTGAGTCGGTCTTGCTTGCGCTCGCCTCGACAAAGAGGATGTCTTATGGAATAAACAGTGTTCTACACCTGTAATTCTTTCACCATTTTGCTGCATGTTTGCAACTCTGAAACTGTGTATCATGAGAGCAGGTATCTGGACAGGATTGCACAGATGATGTTTCTAGAAAGCCAGTTAGTATGATTTCTGGATTTATACTCTGTCTCATCAAGTGTAAATTCACTGTGCGATACATTCAATGAAATGCCCATTTTTAAAGCTTATTAAAGAAATTTAAATCAGCGCACAGCAGTAAAAATGTAAGTGGTCATATTATATCAGCAGTTGCACAGAAGGAAGAACAGCCTGCTCTGTTAAACCCTGAAGTGCATCCAGAAGGATCCTAAAATTACACAACAGATATTTCTGCAAATATTGAATCAGTTAAGGTGCAAACAACTCCTAGTATTTACTCTCCTTGGGAGACTATATAATGATTTCTGCACAATGGAAATTTATTATGTTTAATGCTCTTAATTTGCATTTTTATGGGATATAATAATTTGCATTTAATGGGATATATAAAGACAGATGTCATTCATGATTTCTTTTATGAGAGCTAATAATTTGGTTGAGCTTGTTGTATATTGCTTACTTAATGTGAAACTGGAATGAGCTGTATTATGTACCATAAGCACAATAAAACAACCCATGAAAGAATAGTTGAATTGAAGATATGACATGTGTTGTGAAAAAAAAAGTGGTTTGTGCTGACTGTAACTTATATCTACTTTGCCAAATGCAGTTGCAGAATTCAGGTATTTAAAAGGAGTTCTGCTGCTTTGTTATAGCTCTCTCTGTGAATATATATGCACAACATGCATGCTTTTACATAAATCTCATATATATATATATATATGTATACATATGAAAAATCTGTAAACCAAGTCAAGTTTAGAGCAAAGTCATGGATACTATCTTAGTCCATTGAAATAAATGTCCACATAAAAAAGTAGGTCTTTTATATTTTCTGATAATGGAGGAATGAAGGGGAGGAAAAATGTAATATCCACAGTTACAACTTTCCCCTGTGAGTTTCCTGTTTCTGGATTAAGATTGACCATGAATAATATCTGACGGAAAGGCAACTGAATATTACTAGCCAACAGAACAGTGAGTTGCAATCAAGAAAATGTTGTTTTATTGAAGTAACAGGTGTTTTAACAATGTGCGTGTTGATTGTGCTGGTTTTGGTTGGGGCAGAGTTAATTTTCTTTGCAGTGGCTGGTGTGGAGCTGTATTTTGGATTTGTGTTGAACACAGGGTTGATAATACAGAGGTGTTTTTGTTATTGCTGAGCAGGGATTGCACAGATCCAACGCCTTTTCTGGTTTTTGTACTGCCACGCTGGCGAGGAGGTTGTGGATGCATGGTAGCTTGATCTTAGTGTATATCCTAAAATAATATGGGAAAATCTTTATCAATATTAGCCTTGGAGCTTTTTAATAGTTTTGTGAAAGACAAAAATACTTTTGTTACTACTGATAATTTGAAGAAAGACAGAAATTTGAGTTCAGAAAACATATTTAGGAAACCCCTGAAATCTCATTTGTAGATTGACCAAGGTTGTCTGCACAAAAATTTATATCTTTTTGCTGGAAATTTTAAATCTGTAGTACAGCATGCACAAGTACTTTATATATTTTCTGTCTGTAAATCAAACTAGTGACAAAACCTTTTTTGTAGAGTTTAAAATGTGTGTGGGAAAAGAACAGTAGTTTTCGGTCACCAAAATATGTGAGAAAGAGAAGGAATTACTTTGGGTTATTTTGTTATGTTTACTACTTTTTTTAGGAAAAAGTGATGGAGATTTAAAGAAGCATTCAGAATTCCTTGGAAACACAAGTGGAAAATTAGTCTTTCACCTCATCTCAGAAGAGTTTTGTTATTGGGAGTTAAAGAATTGTTTAAAGGATCTGTACCCCTATACCTTCACCCCAAGCTGTCTCAATACTTTATTTTTTTAAGGAGAAATTGTATAGCTCAAGAGAAAACATGGAGGAAAACCCATTCTCTGTAGGTACATAGAGAAAGCACTTTTTGGGGAGAGCAGAATTTTGGGGTCAAAATAAATTGTATTACACCCCCAAAATTAAATTTCTTAGAACAGCAAATTGCCAAAAGGGTTGTAAGGGTTTTCTTAGCACACACCATTCTGTCTTTTCCTTCCAGAAGCATCATAGGAATTAAATCCACTAAGTTTTGCTGAAAAGAGAGTAATGTATTTGTCCTTTGGAAGGATCCCCATACTTTAAATGTTATAATAACTTAAGATCAAAGTGATTGTTTTCCTTCTGAACTTCTGCTGAGGTTTAAAGTACTAGCTTCCACTGTCCATACACTTTGGTCAGGATTTGTGTTTTCCTCACTTGTACATTTATGGAGAATTGTGCTCTCTCTTATCAGACTACACTTTATTAGATAGGAGGAGGGAAGTTCTTTTGGTCTCCTCTTGGAACAAACCACTGTAGCAGTTCAATATTTGTGAGATAATTTTTCTACTTAAAAAATTCACAGAACACAGTTTTAAAACTGCTTCTTCAGCAAAAAATACATAATTTAAAAAAAAAAAAATACCCTTTCCATGACTAAACTTATTTACTCGTAAATGCCCAGAAAAAGATGTGTTTCAGAGGGGAAAGGCAGTGGTACGGTGCATTCTTGCTAAATTACTTTTTAAAAATGACTGTTGTTTTCAACGGTTTTTTGCAGTGGTTGAAATTTAGCAGAAAAGAATCAACACTGAAAGGGCGGAATATGTCATTCTGTGTCCCAAAGCACTAAGTTTGATTTTTCTTGCTCTCTTCACAATATATGTCAATACTGATAAATTATCATCTGTATTTAGCTGAATTATGTGATGAAGATAGTTCCTCTGGGAAGAATTGCTTTGGTACACATTTCTTACATAATAGGGTTTCTGTTTGTGTTTATTTCCACTTCACGAGTCTTGCTGTCCTTTTTCTCATAATGAGGAAGATTTTGGGAGAAATTAATGAACAGTTTCTGAACCAAGACCAGCTGCTTTTCTTCCTGTTTTGATGGTTGAACTTTCTTCTTGATAATACTGCTATTGTGCATCGTTTGCCTTTTTGTGGAAAACTGATGTTTTCTTGGCAGCCTTGAGAATCTTTAAACCTGTCATTTTTCAAATGTTTCACCATCTATTTCAACTCTGCATCTGGCAGATTGACAGAACAGACAGGGTCACATTTTGGAGTGAGAAGTCTAAAAGGCTCAGCATTCTAAATCAAACCTTTATTTTGAATGCTGAATGACTAAGATACAGCATTCCCTTTTATTCTTTTTGTTCTCACAATAATCGGCCCTCTTTCCAAGGCAGATTCACCCTTTTGAAATACACTGTGAGAAGTAATTTAGATAAGGTACAATTAAGTCTCAATAACACATTTTGAAGCAAGTAGCTCACTCAGAGGTGGTTGCACTCTGAAAAGGGTTCTGACACTGCTGGAAACCCTAAATTGTGCTTGTGTGCAAGACCTTGCTAGATCTCTCTTTCTGACTCCCAAGTCAAATTTTAGATGAGTAAAAAAAAAAAAAAGGCTTGATTGACTGGGAGTTCTACTTATGTATTTATCTTCTCTTGGTTTGGTGCGAAGTACAGTAAAACTTTTATTCTGCTTGTAAAACAGAATAATCTGTTTTATTCTGTTTGTAAAAGCAGAGCAATCTTAAGCTACAGAGCCTGTGCTCTGACTTTCCTCTGGGCCTATGTCCAGAGGAGTTGTCATTCCAACATCTCTCCCTCCTGTTTGAACCATGTAGACTCCCTTAATAGCTTTGTTGATTATGCGTTTTTGCACTGAGTGTTAGCACAGTAAGTTTTCCCATGCTACATGGTCCACCAGTGATGTGAGCTGGGATAAGCAGGCCAAACTCTGTTAGATCATAATGTCCTAGACCTCATGTCACAGTGTTACTCAAACTGACATGCAGTGAGAAAATGAAAAAAACAACCAAGCAAAAAAGAACCCCAAACCAAAACATATATTCTGCTTTCTTTCCTTAAAACCTTGTTGGTGACTGTAATTTTCACTTCTTCTGCCCTGACTTTAGAAAAGGCCAAAAATCAGGGAATACTTTATCTCTTACTCCATCTTTTTGTTGGTCTGTTTGTAGGAACACCGGTTCAAAATAATTTTAAGAAAAACATGTAGAAGTGGATAGCATTTAGTTTTCTCCTCACTCCTATTTCCTCTGACTGGTGTTTTTTCTCTTCTGGAGAGAGTGAGCAGAATGTCAGCAAGCTGGCTGGAACTTGCATTTAGAGAGCAGATCTACAAGGAAAGCACTTTGAACATTCAGTGTTGATAATCTCAGTATCTCAAAGCTCAAAGTGCATAACAAAAATTTAAAATGTATCAGATTATTGCATAAGAAAAAAATAATTTGGCTTTGTCTCCGCTTATAGGAGACTGCCTCCTGAAGTCTCCTGTCATGCTACTGCAATGTTATCAATACATTCTTTTCTCATAATATACTTTTTTCATCTCTTCACTTGCAGAACATTCAGTTTTCTTGTCTGAAACTGCAGCTTCTGATTATTCTGATCCTTGAAAAATGAATGCATTAATTGTCCTCATCCATTACAACATTTGTCTTTGCCTCCAAAAATTGATGGCTTCCTCGTTTCTCATACTGGTTTTGGCAGTTCAGCTTTCTGAGGACCCTTAATTAATTTTTCTCCAGTTCCCTGACTGACATGAACTCTCAGAGGTGAAAATACACTTCTTATATTCACTGCTTCTGGTATACAAGGAAAGGAGCAAAAAGAAGATCCAGCATTTTTCACAAGCAGAGAAGAAGAGCAGAGCTCTTGTATGTAGAATATCTTATGAAATAGTGATAGGTTAGAGATAGCAGCAATTTTTGTAAATAGCCCGTTTTTTGTAAATTTTGTAAGTATTTTCCTGAATAATCACTTTGCTAACTCAGCCATTTCCATCAATATCAAGAGACTCCAAAATACGTGATCTTGCAAAAACATTCCCCACCTCTTCTGCTCTCTGTGTGATCTTGGTAGATCCCAAGTTCAAGGTTAAGACTACACGATTGTCATATGAATGAATAAAAATTATATCTTTTCTCCAAAGAAAGGTGAGTTAAAACTTTGAGGGGACCAGAATACTCTGTAGAATATCCATGGGTACTGCTATGGACAAGGATATCAGTTTTCCAAGATTTTTTTTTAATCTGTCAAAACATAGATGCTGTCTTATAGACAAGTTTATTTGCTAGGTTTTTCGGTGGGTGTGATTTCCCAGATGACACTTAGTATTGCCTTTTGTTCTATATAGGCAGTAAAGGTTGAGCCTTCTCTGAATGGAAAAGAATGGTTGGAAAAGGTAACCGTGCCTGTTTTTCAAGACTGGAAATTACTTTTAAAACAGCATATACTTTTTAGTTGTTGTTGAAAAATGTGGTTTCTGAAAAGTCTAATGAGATTTAACATTTCTTTCAGCACAGTAATAGGTATTTTTAGACAAGGTGACACAGTTTAATTCAAAATATGTGATAAGTAGTTAACATGAAAAAGTCAAATTTTGATTTCCAGTCTTTATATAATGTTTAGGATTAGCTCAATATACTTCACTCATGAATTTCTGAATAGCTTACTCCAATTATCAATCTTAACTAAGCAGAACAACTGCTTCAGTGACTGTCTACATGGCAATTTATGTTAATTTACAGATACACATGCTATAAGGCTAAACCTATACACAGGAGGTATTGAAACTCATGCATGCAATCCAGGCTGGGAGCTTTTCAATCTTAAGAAGAAAGTAACAGATTGATCTTTTAGAACTGGAGGGGAAATAAGCTTGTTTTTATAAACAAATTAACTCATCCGTGACTTCATGCCATTAAAATCTCTCATTATTTAGAATTATAGGTTATGTTTCCATCTCAGTTAGAGAAGGGAAATACTATGTGCAGCAAAGCCTCATAGGCCTTTCTGTTTAGCTACTACTGTGAGTAAACAGATGAAATAAACGCATGATGGCAGAAGTTTCAGGGCTTCTTCCCCTCCTTAATTTCCTGTTAGTGGATTAGATTAACTTGTTGGGTGTACATTTATGACACCTGTATCAGCAAAGAAGCTGCCTCCCTGAGTCAAGGGGCAAGGCTGGATGGTTGCTGGTGGTTGGACTGTTGGGTGGCAAGGAGGGATGATGGTTGCTGGTTACTCAGGAATCTGGTTCTCCTTGGAAGCAAACAAGCTGAGGGAAATACAGCTACCTTTATTTTGCAAGTGTAGCACCTCAGGAAAGCAAGCTGTCTTTTATTGTTTAGGAGGACAGCACATCAATCATGTTCTTTTTTACTTGTCAGTGCTGTTATGAATGAATTCACGAGCTGAAATTTCAGCAGAATAATATTCAATATTTATTAGTAGAACAAAGACAAAGGGACAGCGCTGGGTGCTTAGCAACATTGCCAGAGGCGTGATTCCATTCATTTTACTGTGAACTTAAGTACTTTCTTAACTGTTACATATTCATTAAGCTCAGAAACTAATTCCCACTTCATTCAACTCTCCCTTCCCTGATCCCTGCCCCCTCCTGACAGTGTGTCGCCTCTTTAGGTGCTGGTCAGTTTTAGGGTTGAAGTCAGGGATTATCTTCTGGTACCTCCTCGGCTCCAGTCTAATTTGTAGCTGACAGTTTCTTTGGAAGGTGTGAGTCCTGATGAGATAACAGACTTCCTGGGGTGCTTGTGCTCTATCTTCTTTATTTCTTTAAGATGTCCTGCTCTCCAGCTCTGTGGTTTATCAACTTAAGACATTTATTACCGTGTACATACTACAACTATTTCAAGGTTACAATTCACTCTAACATTGTTTCTATTTAACTACATTTTATTTTAACATTATTTCTACATAGTACATTATTATTTGTAAACTTTAAATTCATATATGTGAAAGCCAACATTTATTATTCACTCATTTTCCACAGTGCTAAAATGGTCTTTCAGCATTGCACATTTTGAAACCTAAAAGCGGTATAAAAAGATCAACTAAGAATCAGAAATCCAGAGAAAAGATGTTGCAGTTGCTGCACAGGCAGTGAGGAAAAATGGAGGTCCAAGTCAGAGCTCAAGTTAAGGGAAATGATATCCCCCTTTATTTAATTACAGGCAGGCCTTATATAATCCTTGTGTTGGTCTATGGCAAGGATCATTGGTCCCTGGTCCAACCACCTCTCCAAGTGATTGGCCAGACCCCACACCACCTGTTAGACTCCTAATAAGACACAGCTGCGAAATGTTTAGAAAACCATCTTGCTTGTTTATGTGGAAATCAAGGACTTTCACAGAATACTTGCAAAATGCTGGATTTTTCTCTGCCAGCAGCTTTTCAGCATCCACAGAAAGATATTTGGAAAGGCAATCTTTTTAGTAGCAGGGAGGTCACTCTTTCTGTGCATCACTTTATTACTCAATAACAAAAACCCCTCTGAAATGTATGTTTTATTTTTAATCCAGAGGTAGTGCAGTAGTACTAAAGAATATACGTACTTGGGTATTTAGTATTTCTTTTACCCAGGGGTATGAGATATCTCCTTTTCTTATGTCATCTTTCCCTGCCACAAGCACTGTGTCTCATGGACTGTTGGGAAGGGATGAGAGTTGAGACTTCTTTTTAGTGTAGGGAAAGGAGAGAACAAGGTGGGACTGGATGGGAGAGAGATGTCAATTTGTGGCAGACGCTGTGCCAGTTGTATTGGCTGCTGCTCTGGGATGGCCAATCTCTGCCTCCTCTGGCACCCTGGCAGTCCTTGATGTTTGCCTCTTTCCCCTGCTGTCACTGCCCTGCTCCCTGCCATCTAGCATCATTGCAGGTTTGCTCCCTGCTTCCAGAGTGACAAAAAAGCAGATTTTCACAAGGCTAATTTCTTCGAAAAAATCCTGACGAAAAAAAGTAATTGCTAATATTCTTTATTTAACTGAGCCAAGTCTCCGTAATGACATCAATAGAGTTTTTCTTCAACCAAATAAAAAAATCTGGCTTTAGACAAAGGTTCTCTGTAACGAAGCTAAACCTGAGAGAGACACTCAGATCCTCTTCCATGGATTTTCTAGTTATCTCACCTTACACAATTGATTACACTTTACCGCACAGATGTATACGAACATTTATGTTCAAGCTAAATAAACATTTGTGTTGGTTTTGCACAGCCTGGTTTTTGGTAGCGGGGGGGGGGCCACAGAGTTTCTGTGAAAAGCTGCTGGAAGCTTCCACCATGTCCAGCAGAGCCAATCCCTGATGGCTCTGAAGATGGACATGCCGCTGGCCAAGGCTGGGCCAGCTGGAGAGGCTGGTAATGCCTCTGTGATAACTTATTTAAGAAGAAAATCAAAACAAAGTAGGGTAGCTTTTTTCTAGCCAGAGGAAGAGGTGAGAACATGTGAGGGAAACAATATGGAGACACCAAGGGCAGTGAAGAAGGAGGGAGAGGAGGTGCTCCAGGTGCCAGAGCTGAGATTCCTCTGCAGGCTGTGGTGATGACCATGGTGAAGCAGCTGTTCCCCTGCAGCCCAT
>VZRR01002312.1:49579-141457 GCA_013398015.1 Oreocharis arfaki
TCCTGTAGATGTTGATTCCTGATGGCTGGCATGTCCGTCCTGCAGACAGTGGTTCCTGACAGCTGGCATATCCGTAGCAAGGATATTCATCACATGTTGGTTGGATGTTATCCGGCCAAGCAGACAGTTCAGTTACCACAAGCATAACTGTATCAGCAATTTCAATACCACGTCTAAATCTAATAAAAAGCATTAGTTACTGTTTCAAAACTATATCTTTATAGTAAAGCTACTTTAACATATAGTACCTACTTAAGCATCTGCGCAAAGCCAATATTATAATATGTATTTAACACAGGAAGAACTCGGGTGATGAACTGACCAAAACCCCTACACCCTGTCTCCCTGTGCTGTCAGTGGGAAGGAGGGAAGAGTTGGGGGGAAAAGGTGTTTTTAAGGGCTTATTTTACTTCTCATTATCCTTGAGAGGGACCAATGTATGTGTATGCCTCAACATATATAACAAATGGGGTGAAGAAAATTCCTATAAAACAGTGTTGCCTTGTCCCCAGAGAAGCCTCACCTGGCAGCCAATCAGGGTAAAGAAAACTTCTAGGACTAGACTACAAGCAACTCAACCCGCCCCCCCCCCACCCCGCGCCCACACGCTTGCTGGTGAAGGCAAGTACCCGGATGCCCGCGAAAGATGCCCGCTTAAAACGGGCCCGGGAACCCGAGTTGGAGGAGGAGTTGGGGGGGGGCGCACTTAAAAAAAGCGGCTGGCCGCAATACCAGGGGACTTTTTCTTTCTTTTTGCTTTGAGTCGCTTGGAGGGTCAGCTTGGCCCCTTTTGCTACCGCTTTCGCGCCCTCTTCCCTGTGGTCCTGTTTCCCTGCCCGTGCTTGCCTCGTCCTGCTGCGCCAGTCCCGGGAACTGCTTGCCACCATGAGGATCTTGTGTTCAGCAGCCATCGCCGCCTGCACCCAGCTCCCAGCCTCTGCAGCCCGCTGCCGCCGCCCGCAGCCACCGTCGGAGGCACGCTGCCGCCGCTATTACGAAATCGCGCCCGGCGTGCCATGGAAGCTACCCGAGCACACCGCTGTTCGCAACACACACGCTCCGTCTGCCAAACCGATGCTGACAGCCGGGGTTCTGTGGTAACGCTGTCCCCTGTCTTCTGTTTCTTTCCCCCTCTCTCTATACTCTGCTCCTTTTCCCTGTCCCCTTCCCCCCCCCTCCTTTATAAGAACACTTAGCTGTTTTGAGAGGGGTTTTTTTAGTGGTGGTGGTGGTGGTTTACCTTTGAGCTTTTTTTTCTTATTTCAATAAACGGTTCCCAGATACAATATTGCTGTGTTTGTGCTCGATTTTTCGTCAGAAAAATGTATCAAACGAATCCTTCCCGGCTACCGGCTTTTATAGTAGAACGGGACAATCTTCTCATACTCTTAGCAATAATTTCACTTTGTATCTCTGAGTTGAGCCTGTTTTGCCCTTGGAATGTTTTCTCCCAGTCCTTACCTCAACTCATGAAGCCTAAATTAATTTTTTCTCTCCTTTGTCCAGCTGTGGCAGGGCAGGGTGAGTGAGCGACTTTCATGGGTGCCTGGTGTTTGGCTCAGTGGCAAACCACGACAACATTTTACTTTCTTACCAACAGCATGAATAGCACCATGTTTTGTTAAACTGAGTGCACACAATGCGAAGCACTCCTAGTGCTCTAGGATGAAAATGTTATGCTGTAAATTGTGTCATTATTTTCAGTGATGCCACCACAAAAGAAGTGAAATTATTCTGCGTGAGCAGAATTTGCATATGCAGCATCAGTTGGTAAGACAAGAAGAAACGACTGAAGATGATACAGGCTTTTATTAAATCACGATGCATGAGGAGAGAAGACGTAGGGGAGATCTTACTGGTATTGAAACACCTAACAGGGTGGTGCAGAGAGGGTGGGGTCAAGTTTTCTCAGAAGTCGCAGTAGAAGACGAGGCAATAGACACAAGCTGAATTGGGTCTGGCTGGGATGGAGTTAGACTTCCCCACAGCAGCCCTCGTCCTGTTGGGCTTTGTACTTCTAGCTAGAGCAATGCTAGTAACACACCAGTGCTTTGGCTACTGCCGAGTAGCACTTGCACAGCATCAAGGCTGTCTCTGCAGCCCTCCTGTCTCTGCACCCAAAAGGCCAGGAGGCTGATATAGGGAAGACCTTAGGAAGGAACATAGCCAGGAGAGCTGACAAACTTACCAAAAGGCTATTCCATACCATGCAGCAATAAAAGCCAAGAGAAAGGAGGAGGAAGGGGACATCTGTTATTAAGGCGTTTGTCTTCTGAAGGCAGTGACTGCACATTGCCTGCTAATGGCAAGAAGATAAAAAGTTCTTTTTTTCCCCTTAGCTTCTGCATGTGGCCCTTCTTTCCTTTAATAAATTGTCTATATCTGTCTCAGTTGGAAACCTCCTGCAGTGCCTTGAGAGTGTAATGATGGATAAGCTTGTCCACATTGCTTTGAGAGTTTTTAATTTATTTCTTGTTTGTTTATTGAGACAGTTTCCTTAATTTATGAGGTGCTTGTGTGTGGAAAAATAAAAATCTTTGTAAATATGTATTGTGTTAACTTGGCCGTATGTTTAGATAGAGAAGAAAACAACTGGCTTGGTATTTTTGTCCTTGACAAATCTATGCCACCGTCACAGACTGAAGTTATTAAACAATGTTTAATAACTTCAGTCATCATTGTTTCATTTTCTGAAAATAGACCGATTAGAGTTTCTTTGCACATTTGTCTTTTCTGATCCAGCAGAAAATAAGGTAAAATATTATATATTATTTTTTAGCCTTGTCCTCTGGTTTGTGCTTCAAGATAGCTATGAATTTTCTGGAAAGAAAAGGGGAATAGATTGCACAGTATTTATATACTTAAAAATGTTCCCGAAGATCCACTTGTTAATTTTTTTTCCTGAAGAAAGCATACTACTGCAAAAAATATTACAATTAAAGGCATTCCTGCAAAAAAAATGAGATGTCATAAAATAACATATTGTGGGCCTAATGATTATTTTCATTCTTCCTATGAATATTTCAATGAAATAATAAGTGCTGATAAATTCAGGAACATTTTCATTGTACATCATTTTATCATAACAGAAAAGTGTCATTGCAAAAATATATTGCTTTTATTTATGCTTTCTGTATATCCCTAGGCATAGGGTAGCCACTTTGAAGTTTTATCCAAAGTAATTTTCGAAGAATATTTGCAAATATTGGTTATACAATGAGTGGCCAAAGACAGGACGTGTGGTCCTGGTTTATAGTGACTCCTGCTGGGGTGTAGGAAGCTTTTGGCAGCACTGAAAAGAAATATACCAATTGTGCAAGGTGAAGAGAGTCCCTTGACAGATGAATCATCTTGTCTATCACTGAAGAAAAGATGCCTAATAATTGTCTTTAGATGAAAGTTAATATTTTATATCATTATGGAACTATGCAAAATCCAAAGCCAATAGTTCAGATTGAAATGGGGCTTTTTCAATAAGTTACAGAACAAGGGGTTTTTTTAATATACATAAATAGAAACTTGAATACAACACTCTCAGGCACATGTTGTGGTTCTTGTGATCCTTGTGAGCGCCTTCTAACTCAGGATATTCTATGACTAACTCTGGTGATGCAAAGGATAAAGCTGATAAGGATAATTTAAGGATATAAAGTAGCACTTTTTAGCATCTCCATCCACTACTCTGTTGCAGATAACATCTTCAACCATTTTGAAGCCACTACTAACTGAAAATAGAGCATGTTTTCTGGCATCAAACATTCTATTTTCAACTCTTATTGCTACAAAAACTGGAAAGAGCTATTAAGTACTATTAGTCAACTTTTTATTAATGTTTAGCTAAATTGTGTAAGTTATTCCCAAGAACATCTGAAGATAAGATTCATTCTGTGATTCTGATAATAAATTTAACAGGAGATATAATCCTAGTGCTTCAGGTTTAGCCTGGTGTTTAAATATAGAAAGTTAAATGATCTTTTAACAGGGACAGAAGACCTTGGTTTTTTGTTTTGTTTTGTATTATTTCATAAAAAGAGTTTCTTGTACGTTTCTCTGTAATATTGATTGCTATGCAGAGGGTAGTATTATAGAAAGACTATAGTTGGCGAGGGGAGCCTGTTCTTGATTCACAAGGAGTTGGAAACTTTGTGAGATTTTAAGGCATGTGATTTGTCTAAAGCAATCTTTAGTATCTCTGAAATCCATAAAATTATGTGGTGTAAGTCTACTGAACTGGAGTTTTGCTGTGTTTAAAATTAGGCCAAATGACACAACCAGAGTCTATTACTAGAAAATTATTCTTGCATAGCCTTAGGTCCCTTTATTTGAACAATGTTTTTATTTAACTGCTTGTTAGCACCTGCTGTGCTGCATTTACATGGTGCATTTTGAGCAGTAGGTAAGCACTGAACATGGACATTGCAGTGTGAGAATAGAGGAAATCTGGTGATCCTATGGATAAGGCAGGTGAGCTGGCACTTTTGAGATGAGGAGATTCACTGTCATAGGATGTAATGTAACTTCAGAAATTTTAAGTTTTACTCACTAAGTGCAGTTATTACCTTTTTATAAGTGCAGTTAATCTATTTTCATGAAAACTGCTGTCCACAAGCAATGAGAGAAGAGAGCTTTGTGAAACTGTATGTATAATCTCAGTATAAAACTATAGAAGTGTCTCCTTTTTTCTACTAGATAATTAAAGTTATCATACTCTCTAAAAATACCTCTGAATAGTCATAATTTTCATAGTAATATGGAGAGATCTTTACCTAATTAATTTTTTAAGAGTATTTCTAGGAAAAGTTTTACATTCCCATGTGGAGCTATAGTGTTTGGATCTGGAGTTCTGATTTGTCTTGCATAAAGGCTTTGCAGAATTATTCCTTAGGAATGAAGGAACCGGAAAGTCTTTGTAAAGATCTATTTATTGTCACTAGTGTGAATAGTAGGGAAAATAGATCTGTTTTCCAGAAACTTTTGTGTATCTAAAAACATGTCATGGTTTTTTCTGGACATGTCCCTAAAGAGAGTATATACATTTTCCACGGCATTTGAACTAAAAAATGTGCTCTGCTCACTCTGCTTCACCGTACAATTTTCTTTTTTAGGCAGAAACATTGCCTATTGTGCAAAATTTTATTCCTTTTTTTTGTTTCATTCTTCTTCAATATCTTCTTTTAAATGTAATTCTACAAATAAATAATGCTAAATCGCATTTATATTTACAAGGGCAGGCTCCTTTTAAAAATAAAAGAATACTATGTAATTTTGTTCCACTAAAGGAACTCATTTTAAAAGTTGATTTTCCTTTGTCATTTTTTAAACACTACTAATCAATGCCAATCTTAACAGAAGTTTTAACTGGAAAAAAAAATCAGGAAAAAAAATTACTAATGTGAAAATTCAGTTTTTCATGGAAATACTAAGCCACATAACAAATATTCCAAATAAACCATTGATGCTTGCAATCATTATTTGCATCATTGCTGCTTTTTGAAATAACAGTTATTTAGAAGGCAACCTGACCTGCTTTCATCAGGGATAGCGTTAATTTTATTCCAAGTAGCTGGTACAGTTCTGTGTTTTGGATTTTGCATGAGTATAATGTTCATAAAACACTGATGGTTTTGGTTTTTCCTGAGTAGTAGTTCTGAGTTAAATCACTTTTGGCTTTGACACTGTGTTTTCCTTTATCTGACAACGCCTGAAGTTTTTCAGCCAGTGGAAGACAGAAAGTTAACAAGTTTAGTCAGTGTAGCTTAAAACCAGACCTGCTGTGGTAGCGCACAGCAATTACATATTTCACTTGATTTCTGGAGTGTTACTCTTGAAACTCAGAGCATGATCTAGTATTACTACTTTTACTTATTGTCTATTTTTATTCACTAAATGAGAATGCTTAATCAAGTGCCCATCTGCCTTTTTGATGTAATTTATAAAACACTTTAATTTGAAAGGATACTGGATTACCAGATCTAGAACCCCTCCTTTGTTTTTTTTTTCCCCAGGAGGACATGAATTAATAGCGTAGTTGAGCAAGGAAGTGAAGTATGTGAAGAGTAGTTTATTGTTTTAAGTGAGACTAAAACTGGGATTAGCAAACACAGAATTTGTGTCTTGTGGAAAATTCTGGCATTTTCAGGATGAAAATACCTATTTTTAAATATAAGTATATAATTACAGAGTTACACATTTTGTACTGTTGCCACGAGCTCATTTTCAGCTCCCATTTATCATTATTATTTATGTAGTTGTGCTTGCTACTTTTATGTGATTCTGTAGGCCAAGCAGCATTATCAAAGATGACTTGGGCACACAGCATAAGTTTTGTTTCAAGAGGAGTCAACTGTTAGAGATGCAGGAATAGTGTTAGAATCCTGTCCTGGGTTGCAGTGTATTCTATTACCACCTTTGTGAGCTGTAAAACCAGGTGGGGCAGTGTTTCCTTGTCTCCTCCTTCCGGACTATCTCCTGTTAATGGGAGCATTTGTGCCTTGCCAAAGGACTCAAAGATAATGAGCTCTGGACTATCTCCTGTTAATGGGCCCATCAGTGCCTCACCACCCCATTGTGAGACGCTCTGCCTGGGAGGAGGAACTGAACATTTCCCACCTGGATATAATCAGAGGTTTTTCAGGCACAAGGTAGCTTTTCTCTGCTGGACTTCCAGAGGACAAGAAGCTACATCACTGGACCTTCAGGCGAGGACCAGACTCTTTTCCACAGGACCACTGTTTCACCAGAACTATCGCACCCACCCTGCTCACCGGGAGCCACCAGCACCCATGCCAGCTGTGACCAGCAGTGCTCCAGGAGGGGAAGGTGCCGGCTGTGACCAGCACTGCTCCAGGAGGAGAAGCTGCCAGCTGTGACCAGCACTGCTCCAGGAGAGGAAGCTGCCTGGCAGCTGAGAAGGCTGCACTGGGTGACTGTGCTGTTATAACTGCCATAGTCATTGTTGTTTATTGTTTTGTTTTGTTTTATATATATATAAATTAGTAAAGAACTGTTATTCTTATTTCTCATATCCTTGCCTGAAAGCCCCTTAATTTCAAAATTATAATAATCCGGAGGGAAGGGGGTTGCATTTTCCATTTCAAAGGGGGCTTCTTCCTCCCTTAAACAGACGCCTGTCTTTCAAACCAAGACAAATCCTAAGAATAGGACAAACCTCTCTGCAAAGACCACATACTCAGCATATCAAACTGTGCAATCAAAACAGGATTCTTTTGATTTGTGTCCTCAGATAAGGAAGAGGAGAAAAGGCAATGTAAGGGAAGAACTGGACAATTATAAACAGCATATTAAAAGCAGCCTACTTTATGCAGATTTGGTGTTACGTTGTAATCACAATTACATGGGATCATTTAAAGGAAGGCTCAGGTATGGTTATGTTTAGATGAAATGTCTTCCATGCAGGTAGTTCTGATGAATAAAATTAAAGAAAAAACCCAAAACTATAGAAACCTTACTCTTTCTCAAATGATCTTCTTTTGGTAATAACTGGATAGAGGAATTAAAAGTTGTGGAATAAATTCAGTGCTTACAGCTGAACTGTGGCAAGAGAGGAAGCTCATGTTCTCTAGGTCCCAGCTTCTTCTCTTTTTTGACACTTGGAAGGAACAATATTGGTGGGTTCAGTATTCCTAGGGTAAAAAGCCTTATAGTATTGCCTGTTGCCTGCATGTTAATCCAGCCAATGAAATGGAGGTTGTTACCTGTCAGTACAGGTTAGTTTGATTGCCATGTCCTTTGCCTGTTTCTCAAGGCTATGATGCTTTCTTCTTGAGCCAGCTATTTATTACTTTCTTAGTTGCAAGAATGTGGCTGTCTAGTGAAGAAGAGCCTTGTTATATGGTGAGAAAAATGAGCAGAGGTGGTTAGATGAATAGATGTTGACTGTGGACATTCTTAAGGACAAAGCAAGCAGCTCATTCGGTCTGTTTGGTGGGTTTGTTTTTTTTCCTCTGGAGTGCAATTTATCTGCCTCTTAAGGTAAACGGGGACAAATGTTAGGAATGTCAGTGAAGTTATGAATGCCTTTGAGGTGAAATTATCACTGCCTCAAATAAGTGATAGTGATTTTTTTTGGTGTTGTTGCTTCTGTTTTTTCCCTCCTATGTAATGTTCCAGCTCTGCCTCTTTAATGTCAAGGAAATTTTCTTTTTTTTGTGCCCTCCTGCTTCCTTCAAGTCAGTGCTAGTCTTTTGTTTCCTCTCTCCCTGATTTTGAAGTCATCGCCAGCCCTCCTTGTATCACTTGTATCCAAAGATCACCGAGGTCAGTAGTGTTAGATCTCTCTTACATAAGTTTATTCTGTGGAAGCTTTGAGGTTTTTCAAACCTCAAAGAAATTTCCTTTCTATCCAGTTAAAGTGAAGAAAAAAAGAAAAGAGAAGGTGAAGAATGATGTTCATCACCTTTTCCCACTCCCAGAATATCCAGTAGCTTTTTATCAGGGCACTTGCCTCTGACATCAGGGACCCATGTTCCAGCTATAAACCCCTAAGTTGTTTCAAATTGCTGTTCTACCTAATCCATAACAGGGAGCTTGCATTATTGTGTCTCCTTGGGCTCTGGATTTATACCTTAAATAAATAGTTGTTTCGAAATGAATATGTTTTTGCCTCTCACTGGAGCTATACTGTTTTGTAAAATGGTTATCATTCACTGAATGAAATAGAAGAAAATTATGTAGGTCAGAGTCTGGATTTAGACATTAAAAGTATATTTAGGTTCTTACTCGCAATATATGAATGTCCTTTCTAGAGGGGGGTATCTTAGGATGTGTCTCACATATTTGGCTATAGACATGGTTAGTATGGAGAAAACATTCCCAGCAGCTCTGTGTTGTGAAATTTTCCACTGTGGGACAGAGATATGTTCACCTGTTTTCTCCCCTTGCCCGTTTGAACCAGGGTTCATGTACACCCCAATATCTGATTTTAAGAACAAGCTATCCTTCTGAAACTAGGTCATACATTCATTAGAAGTATTTCTGTGTGAGCAAAGGAGTATTTTCTAACAAAAGATTTCTTCAGAAAAGTTCATCAGCTGTATTCCAGACACATGGAATACTTTCTGTTTTCTTTTGCATTAGATGAAGAAGTAATGTTGAAACTTCTTTTACTCTGGGATCTTATTTATTTGATTTTTTTTTTTAATTACCTGGATTTCATAGGATACCTGATAAATTATGGGCTGAATCAAACAATTTTCTCAGAATTCTGAGTGGTCCCTTTGGGTTCTGGCCTGCTCTTCCACATGTTATGCCTGGAGTAAGTGAAAGTTGAGTAAATTCAACACAAGTTTTTGAACCACACACAAATTAACTGTTGCTAAGTTAAACAATTTTTATTTTGAATGGGCATCAGTAATGGCAGTAATGCTGCCAAGATAGAGAGTGAAGACTGGCAGTGAAGCTGTAATCTGTTTTAAGATCTTCATAATTGGATGGGTTTATGTATTCTTTAATCCATTATATCTGATGGCCAGTAAAAGGACCAGAGGGAATGGCATGAAGTTTTGTCAGGGGAGGTATCAGTTGGACATCAGGAAAAAAATTTTCAGTCAGTGTGGTCAAGCACTATAACAGGCTCCCCAGGGAAGTCGTCACAGCACCATGCCTTACAGAGCTCAAGAAGTGCTTGCACAACAGTCTCTGGCACACAGTTGTGCAGAGCCACGAGTTCCTTCCAACTTGGGATAATCTGTGATTCTATTAAGTCCTTTTTCAGGTTGCTCCCTCTCTGTTCTTTAGAAAGAGAGCAAAAGCATAAAGATATGTAGCTCTATAAAGCATGTTGTAAAACCCCTATATATGTTGTAAATGTCTCTAGTTCATCTCCTATTACATTACTGGGAAAGGAGATACTCCCTACTGGATAAAAGCTACTATACCATATGGTCATGTTATGAGACTAACCCGGGTACCTCTATCTGCTGCAGTTGTAGCAGAAGATGGCAGTATGTATTCAGTCTAGAATGCCTAGACTAAATATTTTGATTTCAAAGGAGCAGTAAATACTCTCATCTATTAAGGAAACCTATATGCAAATAGTGATATAGTAAATCTTTTGTAAGCGTGTCATTTCTGCATTAACAGCTATGTAATAAAGCAGAAACTATGTTTTGCATTATTAAAGCATCAAACGAATCAGATTATGCAGCACTAATGCTTCATTGAGCATCATTGAGCTAAGCTGTCTTGTGTTTTGTACAATGTTTATATTTTTTTGTTAACAGAAAGATATTTAGAGGGTAAAAGTTTACAGTCCAATAAAAGTGAATAACTGGTTCTTCTCCCAGTTTAGATGTACTGAAAACTTCTGATGGTGTGATAGGCGATACCTTTCTTAAACTGAAGGTAAATGATTTCAAACAGCTCCAGGTGTTCATTCTGTATACTTCAGATACATCTGTAAGGCAGACCTAACTCATTCCTAAAAGCTGGATCAATAGCTTGAAGGAGTGTCCCCTGGATTCTCTTCCACTCTTTCTTTTCTTGGAGATAATGATAGGCACTCTTCAAACATAAATTATTTTCTGTCCATTTTCATTCTGTCCTCTAAATTTTTGAACAATACTAATTGTAATTCTTATTCAAGTGTCTTTTTGTCACCGATGTAGATACCGCATTCATGCTAAGAACAGCAGCAGTCTTTCACGGGGTAAAAAAACCTTCACTTAGAAGGTTTTACCTTCTAAGATTGTAATTCTCTGGTGAATTGTCCATAGTTCTGTAATGTGATGAGTAAGAGCTTCATATATTTTCTTCATTTTCATCAACATCAACTATGGTAGGTTAGGTCAAGAATTAATAGATACACGATCCACAACTTGCTCAAAGTACTTCTGTCTTTTCTTGCTCTTCAAAGAAAAAATTTCTCTTATCAGACACTTTCTAATTGTCATGAATCATTTTGCATGTTTTTAAGTGTTGATGTTACTGAGGCTCACTGAAGTCACCGAATTTTTAAAAATACGGTCTTTCCCTGAATAATCACAGAGGTAATTTAGCTTTCTTTTGTGAAATAGAATATGCTGTTTTCTGTGATTTTTTGTGGGGTGAAAATTTAATTACATCTCTGTTGTCACATCTTTGTCTTTGGCATTTGATTTTGGTGGTTTTTTTGGTTGGTTTGGTTTTGGTTTTAGTTGTTTGGAGCTTTTTGTACTTACAAGAAGAGGATTAATATTATAACCCACCAGGAAATATTGCACTTATTTTCTTGAGGTAAAACTTCCCACTAAAATCTGTTGCAGATTCTCCACCCTTATGAAACAGAGGTTCCCAGGAGAAGAACCAACTGGTTTTATAAAGGCAGTGAGAGATTTGTCACTTCCAGATGTCACAGATGTGACATACATATCCTCCAGTGTGCTACAAATGAACTGGATGGAAAATACTTTTCATCTCGTTAGACTTTCCTGTATTTCCTATCTCCTCTCAGGTAAAACCCAAACCTTTCCATGCAGAGTTAGAATCATAGAATCATTAAGAGTGGAAAAGACGTCCAAGATCACTGAGTTTAACCTTTGACTGATACCACCTTGTCAGCTACACCATAGCACTAAATGATACGTCCAGTCATTCCTTTAACACCTCCGGGATGGTGAGTAGTTGGAGAGCATATCTCAAAACATTGAACTTTACTCACCTCAGAATATCACAGTTCAAAATATTTGTTTGCTTGAGTCATTGTCCAGACCTGCTATACTCTAAAGGAGAATTATGTTTTTCACTAATCAAAGTTTTCATCAACTCTCCCCAAATTTCTAGTAATTTTCATGCGTAAAAGACTAGTCCTGCAAGGTTTTGTGTAAATTGAAGCACTGGCAAAATGTCTTTGTGTTTTTAATGACCAACATGCTAACCAACAGAAGGAATCCTGCTGTAGTGTGATATATTTTTTTCAGTTCTTCCAAGCCTTAAAACAAATTAGATTACAATAGTTATTTGTTTTGGTAGTTCTTCAAAATAGACTGTTGTATTTTATTGGTTCATAGGCTATATAAAATTATCCTACCTTCCTTTTCTTGCTTTACATGTATTTCTTATCTTTCTTCATTTCTTCGTCTTATGTCCTTCTTTTTCCACTCTTTCTCTCTGAAAAACTTTTGTGATACTTTCAAAATTAATAACTTACCAATTTCTTGTGAAAGGATGAAGTTTATGCTGATAGATCTCTAAAACTTCCCAAAATTCATGGAGTATTTTGGCTGTGACTAAAGCTTAAGTACTATGAGGTAGGTAGAAGTTGATGCTATAATGGCATATTGATATAATTAAAAATATCTTGCACTATTGCAAGGTATTATCCTGCAACAGTCTTGCATTCCAGTCTGATGTCCTTTAGTATGTCTTTTCCCAAGTGACTCCAGCAAAGACAGCACGACCCTAGAAAGAAAACAGCTGCGTTTTGCACTGTGCCAGTCTAAAAAGCCTTGTTCTGCCTCCACTTAACCATCACAAGCTTGGCAATCTCTGCCCTCCAGTGTGTACTATAAACACATAATTTCAAAACCAAATGTCTCTGCCATGAGAGAGCTATACAGGTAGAGTGCATTCAATCAAGCAAGAGATGTGCTTGACTGATCATTCATGAATGCTGTAATTTTATTTTGAGGGACATGTAATTTTCTCTGTGATATTAGATGAACTGCAATTGCCAAATTCATGATCAGTGTTATGATGGATACTGAGTAACATGAAGTGGGAACTGAATGGCAGTAGGAAATACAGTGTCTGATAGGCTTTTCTGAGCTGAGCAGAAATCAGTTAGAATGTCTAAAATGTCTAAATGTCTACATTTTAGATGTCTACGTTCCCTGAATACAGGTGCAATTAGTGATTTTCATTGTCAATTCAGTAGTTCCCAATCTCTTCTGTTCTGCTGTCCCCCCGTCAAATACAGAAAGTCTGTGACATGATGGAAATCTTCCAATAGTATAAATATAGACAATGTAGTGATGCTATTGTAGCTGTGTTATGAAGAGGATGATGAAACAATAACTAAATGTATAATCTTCCACTTGTCATGGCTTACTGTATCACCCTTTTACTCATGGGTAGTTTTTATTCTTGACATAAGGTATCACAAGATCAGTTCATCTGCTACTTCAAATCAGAATATGTGAGCAGCGTTCTGAATTTTTCTCCTATTTATGCCTGTAGTTGTAGCAGAAACTTTATTTCCTGTTGTTTGATACAGACAGGTGCTATTTCTTCAATTTTACAGTTCTTAATGTCCTTGGAATTTGATGGCCCTTGTGGGACCCTTCCATCTTAGGATATTCTATGATTCTACGATTAAGTTTCTTCTAAATTATGGTTTAGATTTGAGAAGCTAACAAAATTTACTCAAGCTTATTTTCCATTATGAAAGTGGACTTTACTTTCTGTCGCTGTGACTGCTTGACCGCCCGGTGGCCAGGCAGGCGACACTTTGCGAGGTGCCCCGGATGAGGAGACCAAATGCAAGATCGCTTCTGCCCTCAGCACAAGAGGGAGACAGGCTGCAGCACACTGCTGTTGCTAGGCGACGGCGAGAGCAAAGGCAAAGAGAGAACCTCTGGGTGCAACAGTTTCGGTTTATTATCCCGAGGGGAGATGCACCACAAGAGGCCCTGAGAGCCTCTTGCACGGGGTTTTTAAAGGGGGGTTTTTCANGGCTCCCATATTTGTTATTTTTAGGTACATTTGAAGTTTGTATGGCTACAGTATCAGAGAAAAATTAGGACTTATTTTCTCTATTAAATAGGTAATTATTTAATAACCAGTATAATGATACTGGTTCCATGCCAACAGGACATAAATAATGCTACTTTACTTCCATTAGTAGTTTACCAGCTGTATCTGAGGGTTAAGGAACACAAGCCAGACTCTCTTCCATTGCTGAATTTGACCCTGTAAGCATTGCTTTGTCTTTCAGCTCTCTCATGCCACATCTCAGTCACTTTCCTTTGTTTTCAATGCTTAATTTATTCATTTTTTATGGTCTCTGGACTGACCGATCAGCTAGAGACTCAACCATCAGTGTGTTAATTTTCAGTCAAATATTTCTGCATTATCCTCCTGCCTGTCCTTATTGTTGGAAAAGAGCTTTCCTGAACTGTATGTGAAACCACAAGTGTAACTGTCTTTGAGTTTAGCCTTTCAGTTTTCTGCTTCTGTGATTCGTTACACACAAATCCTTTCTACCTGCCCGATGAATGCTGTATCTCTGTTAGCTTTATTGCTTTCTGTTTTCTCTCTTTATCACTCTGTCTCTTACTTCAGATTAAACACAATTTTGAAAAATAGAGTGCCTTTTTATCCTCTTTTTGTGTAGTCTCTGAATAAGAGATTTTCTCTTGGAAGACACTCTTAGGCACTATAGTACTGTCTCCATCCTTATGGTATATTCTTTGCACAGGAAGTGCAAGGTAAAAGTAAGTGGTCAGTAAGGTTGCTTCAAAACCTTCAGATAACATGGTGGGAAAGAATGTTCATTTCACAAGTTAATCTTTGTATGAATGTACACAGATGCCAATAGGAAATGGAGGTCAGGTTTCTATCTGTTTGTTGCAAAATTTAATTTTCTTCCTATATTTTAGCAGGTTATCTGTATTTTCCAAAATAAAATATCTGTAATATTCATTTGGTAACAACAGAATGTTTATGTGGTATCCAAATTATAATTTATTTCAATAGGAAATTGACAAAAAGAAAGAATACACTAAAAGATAAAAGCATGCATCAGAAAAAAATAGTAACAAATACTTTAAATTGTTTCTGCTGAAAATTTCGTTCAGATCAGTGCAATCCTCTGAAATGGTGGATTTTGATGAAAGCAGATTTTTCTGTGAGACCTCTTTTTTTAATAAATTCTGCAAGCAAAATAGCCTTTGTTATGTCACAATTAACAGAACTTAACGACAACGTAGCTTCTGTCCTATACTTTTTATATTTGCTGTGGTTTTATTACACTCCTTTCATACACCAGGATTATGTTTCTGCCTTGTATTGTCAAGCATCAGTGATGTTTAAGCATTCTTGACATTTATGAAGCTACCCTTGAATGCCTGTTGATGAAAAAAGCTTTGCATTGTATGTTAAAAGAATACTCAGGGGAACTATCAGAATACGGTAAATCCTACTTCAAGGCCACCCAAAATATATTGTATATTTGTAGCTTTATACACTTATATTATCCAGTGGACTATGACAATTCCTGTTTAATTTAGTGTCCTCTTTCTTCACAATATGACTGTAAGAATATTGACCTCTTTTCTAATCCTTAAATTTCATTCTCTTCCTTTGTCACCAGGGCAAACTTTTAAGGTACCACTATCCACACAACTGAGAACAGACTAAAGTGTTGTAGGAAAATGCCATTTCACAGGCTTCAGAACCTCTGAGCTTTTCTAAGCAGGTGCCTGATTAAATTGATGGATGCCATAAAATGGATTTATTGCCTTGTCCAAACTTTGGTTTATGGGTAAGGAAGCTGCAAGAAAATCCTTGACGCTTCATTTTCCTTTACAGACTGTATATCTTTAATGAACAACTATTTTCCATGGCATTTGACATTTAGTAGGCCATCCCTTATTTACCCCTGAAAATTTGGCACAGATTTCTGTATAGACAGTAGTCAATGGAAAGCTTTAATTCTAAGTTTTAGAGAAATCATATGTGGCTAAAACTTTCATGTGACAGGAAAAACACCTATAAAAGGATCTTGGCATCATGTAGGGTTTTGATGGATTTTATCCAAAGTGTATTTTCTTTAGTGTGAGGTGTGGACCATAGCCATAAGTCCCTCTAACACTGACCAGCCAATTTTTGCAGACGCAGTTAAATGACTTTCCTGCAGCAAGAGAAACACCTAGGAAGGTCAGCATACGTCATGCTCCACTGAGGGAAATTGTGAAGAGTTCTTTTAGAATTAGATGGTCAGAAATGAAATTAAGCCAAACGAGACAAACCTTGTATCTGAGAACCATTTATTAATAATAAAGAACAAAAAGAAAAAGGAATTGCCCAAACATAAGAGGGCTATAAAGACAGAAAAGAAGGAGAGAAAATGGAAAAGAAACAGGGGAGAGGGGAGAGAGAGGGAACAAGAGGACATTACCACCAGTGAGTCAGGGCAGTGCTGTCAGCATCCAGGCAGCGGGGGGCGTCCATGCTGCCTGCTTATGGACAGGCTTAATGAGCCTGCACAGCTCTCGGAGAGGCATGGCTTCACAAGCGTGGCTCCCATGGCAATGGCACTGGACATGTGGTGAGTGGGCACTCGGTCAGGAGATCCAGGACCCTAGACAGGGTCACAGCGAGGATCGCTGGATTGGGGCAGCAAGGTGGGCTGGATCGGCAGGGTTGACGTGCAGGTAGCTCAGGCAGAGATGCGGGGGTCAAGTGGCAAGGCAGCAGTCAGGGACACAGGGAGGCAGGACAGGTGTGAGGGCGAGCAAGAGCCAGAGAGGGCTGGAGAGCCAGAAGGCAGGCTGGGGCCAGGGCAGAGGAGGGAGGAAGTGGGTCAACGAACAGCAGCAAACAGCAGCGAGCCCGTGATGCAGTTAGTTTTTATACCGCCTAGTGCCTTGCAAAGTCTGCCTGCTGACAGGAGACCATTGGTCCAGTCCAACCTTTCTTTGCCGTTCATTGGTGGAGACCTTTCACGACCGGATTGGAGAAGCCCCTCCACAGTGNAGGGCTGGAGAGCCAGAAGGCAGGCTGGGGCCAGGGCAGAGGAGGGAGGAAGTGGGTCAACGAACAGCAGCAAACAGCAGCGAGCCCGTGATGCAGTTAGTTTTTATACCGCCTAGTGCCTTGCAAAGTCTGCCTGCTGACAGGAGACCATTGGTCCAGTCCAACCTTTCTTTGCCGTTCATTGGTGGAGACCTTTCACGACCGGATTGGAGAAGCCCCTCCACAGTGTCTCCTACTGACTGCCTCATGTCAGGTGTTGCCAGGCAAAGTCTCCCCAGAGACGAGGCTTCTCCCACTCCCGGCTTCCTCCTGCAAGTGGCAGGTGTACACTTCCTCCCCCCACATGCCTCTGACAGCCCTGAAAACCAGGGCTGAGACGAACTAAATTGGCTAATTCAAAACTAAATTTGCTCCTCACAACGTGTCAGATGACAATATTCAGCCCCAGTGTTGTAAGTATTGGGAGAAGTGAGATGTTGTCATGATGTATCAAATTATATTTTCCAGCGATCTTCAAGGCTGATAAATCCTACTTAACTTCTGAGTATTTTCTTTGCTGTGTTCCTGGAAGTTAGTAGCACTGCTGAAGTCATACCGTTCCACAGAAAAACGGGATTAAGTGTGTGAAAAGAGTTGGACTTGATGATCCTGATGGGTCCCTTCAATTCAGCATATTCTGTGTTTCCATGAAAAACACACAGAAAAGACTGAAGACCATATTCTGACTGCAACCTCCAGGAATGTTTTCATGATTTCACTAAAATATGAAATTTACAGAATGAACAACAATTTCAAGAAGAGGCCTCTTATGACACTGTCTTGGTTTGAAAGACAGATGTCTGCCAAGGAAGGTGGGAATTTCCCTTGGAATGTAAAATGTGACCCCCTTCCCTCCAGATTATTACAACTTTGAAATTACATGGCTTTCAGGCAAAAATATGGGAAAAGGAGTAACAGTTTCTTACTAATGTATATATTTATCAAGACAAACAAACAACAACGGCAGCAACAACAAACCAAAACCCAATAAACAGTCTCTTCCTGCTGTTTCAGCCATTTCCCCTTCGGTGCAGTTACGCTCACAGCCGGCAGGGGCGCTGTTGGCTCCGGCCCGGCAGGGTGGGTGCAATGATTCCCCCAGGCTGCAGGGGGCGCTGTGGCGCGAGCTTGGAGACCACACAGTAATGGCGGCTTGGCTGAGCTGGGAAGTCATGGGTGGTAGTTGGTCGCGATTGCCGCGCTACCGCTCAGAGGTGGCCCCTACAGGGACAGCCCACATGTTGGTTCCAGACCCCCTGCCCCCCTCCCCCCCCCAACAGCTGGGAAACAAAGAATTAAGCAGACTTGCAGTGCAGGAAAACTGCAGCAGGCTGGGGTCTCGGAGTCCAACATACAGGAATGGCCGCAGCAACACACACTGTGGGCAGAGGGTCCAGCAGGAGCCGGTCTCGATGTTTCAGCACCACATGTGTTGGTTCTGAGCTCCGAGTGGCCAGGTGGCAGGGTGGCAGGGAAACAGGCAAACAGCTTCTTCGTCTCCTGAGCTTGGAAACAGGNTTCCCTTGGAATGTAAAATGTGACCCCCTTCCCTCCAGATTATTACAACTTTGAAATTACATGGCTTTCAGGCAAAAATATGGGAAAAGGAGTAACAGTTTCTTACTAATGTATATATTTATCAAGACAAACAAACAACAACGGCAGCAACAACAAACCAAAACCCAATAAACAGTCTCTTCCTGCTCTTTCAGCCATTTCCCCTTCGGTGCAGTTACGCTCACAGCCGGCAGGGGCGCTGTTGGCTCCGGCCCGGCAGGGTGGGTGCAATGATTCCCCCAGGCTGCAGGGGGCGCTGTGGCGCGAGCTTGGAGACCACACAGTAATGGCGGCTTGGCTGAGCTGGGAAGTCATGGGTGGTAGTTGGTCGCGATTGCCGCGCTACCGCTCAGAGGTGGCCCCTACAGGGACAGCCCACATGTTGGTTCCAGACCCCCTGCCCCCCTCCCCCCCCCAACAGCGGGGAAACAAAGAATTAAGCAGACTTGCAGTGCAGGAAAACTGCAGCAGGCTGGGGTCTCGGAGTCCAACATACAGGAATGGCCGCAGCAACACACACTGTGGGCAGAGGGTCCAGCAGGAGCCGGTCTCGATGTTTCAGCACCACATGTGTTGGTTCTGAGCTCCGAGTGGCCAGGTGGCAGGGTGGCAGGGAAACAGGCAAACAGCTTCTTCGTCTCCTGAGCTTGGAAACAGGACCAAGCAAAGCCCAGCCAAGCCTCTGGGGTAGCACCCTCACCTTTTTTCTCGAGTTATCACCCGCACCCCGCCCCCAGCCAGGGCTATTTCAATGGAATCTTGCTACACCCAAGTACATCTTTTGTTTCCTAATCAATCCCATTCTTCTCTCAGGCAATGTCCTCCCCCACATTGTTCCCTCTTCCAGGTAGCAGNTTCCCCCAGGCTGCAGGGGGCGCTGTGGCGCGAGCTTGGAGACCACACAGTAATGGCGGCTTGGCTGAGCTGGGAAGTCATGGGCGGTAGTTGGTCGCGATTGCCGCGCTACCGCTCAGAGGTGGCCCCTACAGGGACAGCCCACATGTTGGTTCCAGACCCCCTGCCCCCCTCCCCCCCCCAACAGCTGGGAAACAAAGAATTAAGCAGACTTGCAGTGCAGGAAAACTGCAGCAGGCTGGGGTCTCGGAGTCCAACATACAGGAATGGCCGCAGCAACACACACTGTGGGCAGAGGGTCCAGCAGGAGCCGGTCTCGATGTTTCAGCACCACATGTGTTGGTTCTGAGCTCCGAGTGGCCAGGTGGCAGGGTGGCAGGGAAACAGGCAAACAGCCAAACAGCTTCTTCGTCTCCTGAGCTTGGAAACAGGACCAAGCAAAGCCCAGCCAAGCCTCTGGGGTAGCACCCTCACCTTTTTTCTCGAGTTATCACCCGCACCCCGCCCCCAGCCAGGGCTATTTCAATGGAATCTTGCTACACCCAAGTACATCTTTTGTTTCCTAATCAATCCCATTTTTCTCTCAGGCAATGTCCTCCCCCACATTGTTCCCTCTTCCAGGTAGCAGATGGGAGAAAAATTCACTGAAAAAGCCAAACCCAGAACAGACTCTAAATTGTGCCCTGAAAACATCCTTAGATAGTAAAACTGTGAATTAAATTCAGATGTTACACTTGTACTGCTGGGCTGCTAAAAGGCATTCAGTTTTGTGGATAAAACTCACACACAGTGCAAAATTTTGTGTGTGATGGAGTCAAGAGCTCCTTAGGAGCTTATTTACATCTGATGAATGGTAGTGAAGGGCTATGTGATCTATTACACCCAGTATTTCTTTTTTAGTGTAGCCCTCATAATTCTGAAGGCTCTGTTACAAAGAAATGTTTCTGATTGAACAAAGCACCTTGACTGTATCCTCACTGGTCCTATGGATAGTGTACAAAAGTTGAATACTTCGGTATCTTACTTTGCTTGTTTACAAAAGAGGAAAGAGTTGCTTTGGAACACTTTTACTGTTTGACATCTTTTGATGTCTATGATGGACTTTTAAATCCCATGAAAAATTAATGTTCAGCAGTTACTTTTCTAATCTACCCTTTAATTTCATATGTTGGTTCAAGGACGATTGGAAGTATGTACTCAAAATACACCCCTCAATAAAAATAGCATAGTTTAATTTAAGTTTATGATAGCACAGAAACCTCTGAACTCTTGTTGTGACCAGTTCAGCACATTAATGTGTTTAGCATAAAAGAAAACCAGTAATTCTGTTGGTTTCGCAGAGGTACTTAGGGGCTTCGAGACTGGTAAGTTAGATAGCACTTATGCTATTCTAGATTGAATAATTTTGATAGCTGTAAAAGAAAAGCTGATATTGTTTTCTCTGGTGAAACTAGTAGGGATTCTGTGTAAAAATACTGTGCCTAATGCTAAATCAATCCATTAGGTTGCTACCTGTGAATCAGACAACTATCTATGGTTGTTTATGTCTCCAGAATTACTTTTATGGCTAGATGTTTGTTTGAGCAATTCTATAAGAGCTGTACTTTTTGCAGCTGTTTATTTTCAGCAGCATTGACTTTGGGGCAGAAATATATTTCCTGACCTCAGAGTCAGCATTCTCATTCTAAGGGCAGAAGGAAAAGACCAGGGTTTTGTACAGGTTGACAGGATTGGTAAGTGTGGCAGAAGTTTGGATTCATAAAGGACTTGAATGGGGTTGTGTAAAGTCTCATACTTGAACTTAGTCATAGTTTAGCAAATCATAAACTGAATCAGACAAGTGTGGGAGTATCACAGAGTGACAGGGGAAGAGCAAGGAGAAATAGTGCTGGAGTTCACCTTTAATAGAAATTGAAATACCAATGGTAATGAGGGAGAGATATGTTCATTGTGATAACAGAAGGGACTTCATAGGTCATTTCCCTTTTCGAAAATGGAGCAGTGTCATTGGCAACAAAGGCCCAGACATTCACCACTTGCAGGGTGGGAAAGTGGTGCATGTGAAAGTGTTAAGTGTCCATGTGTATTCAGGGGGGAGTCTCAGGAGAATATGCAGCATTAAAAAAGACAGCATATTGCGAAGGCAAGATCTGGATGTGGAAAGGGGAATAGGAGTTTTATGTCTTTGAAATGGAGAAACTATTTTGGTTAAGATCTGAGCACAACTTAGTAAGCAGATGCTGGTAGTCCAACTTGGACTGTGTGTACTCTGAAAGGTTATTCTAGGCAATATCCAGCAGACCTCCATAGGCTGAAACACCTTTGCAGAGAGAATTAGTAGAACCATTTGAAGTGAATAAACACATTTCTAAATAGCAAGATCCATTTTTGCATACCCTTATCAGGGTGTTCAGAGGAAAAAAAATATGTTCTTGATTTGAGGGTTTAACAGATCCCTAAAGATCCATCTTCCAAAATAATTTTTACCTATAAGTAACATACCTCAGGTTTGAAGACTTTCTTGATCATTTCTACAGGACTTTTTTTTTCAGGTAATATAAAGCCTAATTATGACCTTCACCCATCTTTCAGGGAAATTCCTGAAAGACAGTGAAAATAACTTATTAACACCATGGTAATCAAGAGCAGAATTTGATCCAGAAAGAATAAACTGTCTATCAGAGGTGCAGTCATACTGAGCAGTTAAAAATAGTTTCAAAATGTAAGTCATGTATTGGTAACTGAAAGCATGTTTTGGGTTGTTGTCCTCAGTATCAGTCAATATATGTACTTACAAATTATAAACTTTTAACCTTTTCCCCGTAGGTAAACTGTGACTAGGTCAAAGCATGCCATTAAGGAAGGACAGAAGGTGTAGCTCTCCAGGGCTGAGTATAGTCTTTATTTAATTCTCCTAAAACCTGAAAGATTTCATTCTTAGACAGTAATGAGAAGTGAAGGTACAACATTTAGTCATTTGGAATAGGTACTATTTCTCCTTATAGCACATTACAGTTTTCATTCAGGCCTGGAGCAGTTGGATATTGTCAGAGCACAAAAATACTGAATTAATATTCATTAAGCACTCAAATTTACTGGCTTAAGCTTAGACATGTTAGATTCAGCCACAAATTAAAATATCCACCTCTATTTAATATTAAAATTGTATAGCAAATAAGCTACACAATAACTCATAGACCAATTTTATTTTTTTTATTCAGGGATTCGCTAACAGGTATGTGCATATGTCTTTTAAATTGTGCGATATCAGCTATTGGCCTTCTTATGCACCAGAAATTGTTTTAAAATCCCTGAATTTTCAGCTAGTGGTGGTTGGATGGAAGTGGATCATCTGGACAATCGTATGGCTGCTTCTATTTTGGGACTTTGAGTCCTTTAAAGATACATAAAAACACTTTCTGTCCAAAATTAAAAATGATGGCAGGTTTGTATAGTGAAAACTGATTAGCTATTATCACCCACTCTTGCAATTAAAGATACTTTATTATAATGACTTGCCTTGTTGCATGAAATGCTTAAAAACAATGTGAGGGTTTATTTTATATTGTAACTGTTAGCGTGTTGACCATTAAACTTTGTGTTGTTGTTCTCGAAAAATTACTTCTAAAAAGAGAAAAGTGTGTGTTGAATTATTCAATGTATCATAAGAGAGTCATTATCATCCCTCATGATTTTAACTCCTGTCTAAATTTACATGCCCAAATACACTTCTTCAGAATTTATTATAGCATATTAGGAAATTTGCTCCCATTCAGCTTTTAGAATCCCAATTCAACACATCATTCAAGCACATATTTAAATGCATCCCTCTTCAGGAAAGCTAAATCACTAAAGCACATGCTTAAGTTCACTTCTGGAAATGAATTGGCAGCTGGAACAGAGTCTAAGGATTTAAGCCAAACCAAGCTGAAATCAATAGAACAAATGTCATTGATTTCAATTGTCTTTGTGTTAGGTCCCAAATACATTTTACTTGTATGATTATAGGAGCCCTGTTTCTAATAATACGCAGCTTCTTGGAATCATGAAGTTCGTGAGAATTGAGTGCATTTATCTTCTCAAAAGAACTTGGCTGGAACAACATACTGTAATAACATTTCTACCAGTAGTTTTAGGGTTGTTTTTGTCAGATAAACTCTGGGGTTTACACACTGTTCCATAATCCCTCAGCCTGTGGCATAGCTCCAGTTAAACTGTTAATATTGCTAAACTTGATGTGTCCAGGTTTACATGTGCTGGAAGTTTGAAAAAAACCCGCAAATCCATGAAACTATTTTTTGAAAAAGCAAGATTTTCTTTATCTGATTTAAGTTCACAGCAGGAAAACTTATAGAAGGGAAATTTCTAGGAAGTTATTTCTCAGGAATCATATCCCACTAAGGCAGCCCCAGAAATAAAAAAGCTTTGAGACAGGAAGAGCACAAAAGAGAGGTGTCATCTGCAGCTCTTCCTGTCCTGGCCCTTCTCCAGCCATTAGTGGTGTTTCACAAAACCAGTCTGCTTTGGAAACTGGACTCAAGGCTGGGTGTGGACCTTTGGTGGCATGCAAAATAGCTATTCTTATGTTCCCAAGTCACACCAAGAATTAATGTCCTTGAAACTTTTCCTGTTAAATCATTGCCATGTTTTAAAATACAAAGTTGTAACAACACTGTCTTCTCAATAATTAAATTAAAAACTGCCAGAAGACCTTATAAAATTTTCCTTTGAGACAAGTTAAGACTCAGATAAAAGAACAGGCTCTTTGATAACTTAATATAGAGCAGATGGGTTTTGACAAAGCTGGATTTCAAACAGAGCAGCAATATCTGATGTTTTACACCGAGTTGAATTTAGAGGTTAAGAAAAACAATGCAAAGGATCATCTTGACCCTTTACCTCCAGTGGTAATAGCTGACACTGAAAGAGATTATTTTGAAAGCCCTTTTGTTTTATTTTAATTGTTCTTAGAATGGATTCTGAGCTGGAGAGATTTGATTTTCCAAATGTAATGATTTCTTTAACACTGCCTCAGGGGGTGTAGCTTACAGGAAAGGCTGTGAAAGCCTACATGAAAGTGGTTTCCCTGTGAAATTGTGCCTTTTCCTCAAATCTAAACACAGATAAAGTGTTGCAGATCGACACTAAGAATCAGGCATGGACATAGGTTTCATACACCCGCCAAGGTCTCGGGCCAACGGGCAAAAGGCCAGCTCTCGTTTATTCTCACACTTATATACATATGTACAGACAACCAACAATTGGATGAAGAGGTTAAGCCTCTCCAAATTGATAGGATATAAATTCAGTCCATCACCTTCCTCCGCCTCCGGAGAAGGAATGCAAAACAATTCTAAAAATACAGCCTAGAAAAGATTTGTTACAAAAACATGGGTATTGTTTATCTTACAACTTATGAGAAAATTTTTCACTGCTAATGCGAACAAGGCATGCAGTGAAAAACCAGAGCAACAATAAAGTACTGATTCTGAAGAATTTTTAGCAGCAAAAATTCAAAGCACTTAGACTTACACTGTTAATTTCAACCTTAGTGCTTTAATTTTGAATGCAGACAGTATTTCATATATTTTTTGCTTTATAGAACATGATCTATTTCATTAAAATTGTATTTATATTCCTAAGTGTTCTGTTTCATTTCTGTTCAGAAATTGTGAACTTTTCCTCAGCTTGGTCTCAGCAAATTTCAAAATGTCAGAATTTCTGAGGGAAGGAGTACTATTTTATGATCTGTCTTAATGATCTTTTTTATTTCTCAACAGATTACTTATGAAACAACCCATTATACATGAAGTAAAACTCCATGCTATCTTACTGCATTTGGCAGCATTGTGAGATGTTTTCCTCTCAGTGGAGTTATACCCATAACAACATGAGCTCCTTTGATTCACAGAATCACAGAATATTCTGAATTGGAAGGGACCCACAAGAATCATCAAGTGCAGCTCCTGGCCCCACACACAACAGCCCCTCAAAATCCCATCATGTGCCTGAGAGCATTGTCCAAATGCTCCTTGAAGTCTGTCAGGCTTGGTGCTGTAACCACTGCCCTGGAGAGCCTATTCCACTGCCCAGCCACCCTCTGGGTGAAGAACATTTTCCTGATCTCTAACCTAATCCTCCCTTGACACAGCTTCAGGCCATTCCCTTGGGCCCTGTCACTGTCACCACAGAGCAGAGATCAGTGCCTGCTCCTCCTCTTCCCTTCATGAGGAAATTGTAACTGCAATGAGGTCTCCCCTCAGTCTCCTCTGCTCCAAGCTGAACAGACCAAATGACCTCATCTGGTCCTCATATGGCCCCTCAAAGTCCTTCACCATCTTCATTGCCCTACTTTGGACGCTTTCTAATAAGCTTATATTTTTTTTATATTGCGGTGCCCAAAACTTCCCCCAGCACTTGAGGTGTCGCCGCCCCAGCGCAGAGCAGAGCGGGACAATCCCCTCCCTTGCCTGGCTGCCAATGCTATGTCTGATGCCCCCCCCCGAACATGGTTGGCCCTCCTGGCTGCCAGGGCACTGCTGACTCATGTTCAACTGGCCACAGAGTGGGACCCCCAGGTCCCTTTCTGCAGCACTGCTCTCCAGCATCTCATTCTCCAGTCTGTACAAGATTTCAGGATTGCCCCATCCCAGGTGCAGAATCCAGCACTTTGCCTTGTTGGAACTTCACATGGTTGGTGATTGCCCAGTGCTCTAATTTTTCGAGGTCTCTCTGCAGAGACTCCCAGCCTTTGAGAAAGTCAACATCGCCTCCCAGTTTTGTATCATCTCTTATCTTGCTCAGTCTCCCTTCCAGTTCTGTGTTCAGGTCATTTATGGAGATGTTGAAGCAACAGAGGGTCAAGGATGGAACCCTGTGGAACCCCACTAGTGACAGGTCACCAGTCTGATGTCACCCCACTCACTGTAACCCTTTGTACCTGACCCATGAGCCAGTCACTCACCCATCCCATGATGTCTTTATCCAGTTGTGTGCTGGACATTTTGTCCAGAAGGATCCTGCAACAGACAGGATCCAAAGCTTTACTGAAAAAATCTGGCTTCCTTTGATCAATTAGATGGGTTACTCTGTCATAAAAGGAAATCAGGTTTAATAAGTAGAACTTCTCTCTCATGAAGTTTTCCCAAAACCTTTGCAATTTTTAGCAGTGCTCCTTCATGTTATTGCTTCCATTATCATTTTGAAATGTGAGTAAGTATCACTTTCCTCTTCCAGACCAAGGACAAGTTATGCTCTTGAGATCAAACATGCTTATGCTCTGCAATTTGTCATTAATACCTCTGATTATCCAACTGCTGGGAATAAGGGTGGAGATATTGTTTCCACCTATATTGTATTTTAGAGTTAGACTTGCACAGCTTCATTTCTTTTTTTTAATGGTATTTTATCTTCCAGACATGTACAAATAAATAATGAATTGTCTGTTCCCAGCATAAAGCAACAGATTTTTGTATTTTTTAAACAAATATAAAATAGACGTGGTCTTCATCTTTTTCTACAGCTTCTTTTGTGATTTCTTGGCACAGCATAGTGAAACACCCGTTCTTCAATGCTTTGAAGAGTAGTGTTGGTTTGTTGAAATACTTTATTTACCAGCTGAGGACTTTTCCTACTTGGGAAATGCTCTGACCCAAAGCTTGTAAAAATGCCTTAAGCTCCACGTCTGTATGTTAAGTCACCCCATAGGATCTCTGATTTCATTGAGACTGATGTTGCAGAGATGCTTAATTAGCTATTCATTCATTCATCCTTTCCACAATCCAGGCTATTCATCACACACATCTTTTCTGCTCCTTGGTAAACTCAGCTGGTCCTAGAGCGGGTCTGCAGCTGACTGAGAGAAAGTCATGATGAGAGAAGCCACAGATCTTCAGCCAGGGGATATTTTCCACAGAGGCGTCTTCTTTGAAGATCCTAACTAGCCCTGTCCCACAGAGTGAGCTGGTGCATCCTCTCCATGTCTTGTCATCTAGAAAATCTGCACTGTTTATGTGGACAGTGCTGGAGACTTGGGAGGTTGGAAGGTTTCAGGGCTGAGTTTTCCTTTTTCTTGCTGGTATGATTGAGTCTTTGTTTTCTAATGAGCACAGCTGCACAAGGCACTTAGGGCATGTGATATGTATAGGAGTTCTTTTGCTTGACCAGTGCTTTTGGCTGTTCTTGGTGAAATGCTTTTTATTTATTTTTAATATGATTGCTCTGTCTTAGCTATCTCAAAGCAAAATAGAAAGCATAACCTATGATTATGTCTTTTTATAAATTCAGAGCTTTTTCATCACTTTCCATGTGATTTCTTGCCTTCAGTTCAAGAACAAAGAAATCCTAATACTGTCAGGTGCTGCAGTTGAGGCGGACACGACACACACTCATTCTAACATAAAGTGCAGGCAAAAAGTGTTTATTCCAAAAGCCCGTGTCATATATATAAACTTTTGTATGTTTATCATTCGTGTTAATTGTCCATTGGTTGCTTAACTACTACAATAGATTCATTGGCTATTTTAACTACACCATACTATTATTAGTTATCTACAACATAGACATCCCAAGAATCCAAACAAACGCCAGCTGCAGCTGTGTCTGCCATTCACTCCCTTTATTTTTTTTAATTTCTTGCTTCTCTTGATTAAGTTTCTGATGGGTAGACACAGATTGTGCTGAGATCCATGTCAGATTGAGACTCAGACAGGCTTGCTGACCTGCTGTTAATCTCCACAGTCAGGCAATGCTCAGGCAACAGAGAAGAGAGATGTTTGAATCAACAACAAAACAGAAATCTTCAGCAGAAATTAGTGACCTGACACTATTAAAATTGCCAGTGTGCTGCTTTCAAGTGCTAGCTGGCTTCATGCACCATTAAACAAGGGTTTCTTAATACTTTCGTAAAAACACCTTTTCCCTTCTACATTGTTGATATTTTAGTTAAATCCACTTTTACATTTAATTATAATTATTGTGTCATAATGTTCTATTTCATTCATATGTTTCACTTGTTATATTCTTGTGTCTAGTTTTACATTAGTTGTGATACCTGTCCAGCTTTAAAATATTTATGTCCAGAAGCATCACTTTTGCATTTCTCCCTGCCGTATTCTTGCTAATTTCTTCCCTAAAAATCCACCTTAAAGCACATTTTTTTTCTTGAATTCTGCTCTAAAAGCTTTATGTAGCCTACATTACTTAAAATTCTACATAATCATCTGTATCCCATTGAGATAAATGATAAATCCTTGAAAAATTATCCTTTTTTTTATGGTTCTTTTTATGGTTCTAGACTCAATATCAACCTTGAGATAACCATGGAAAGACCCCTAAGATGGTTCATTTACTAGTTGTTGCAAATTTTTTTTTTTTTGTGGAAATTTCTGTTACATTTTGGTCACTCAATTACTTTGTAGCAGCTGATTAAGATTTTCCTTCCTGAAAGGTATTCTTAGGAGTGAGCAGGTAATATTAGCATGCCAATGGATCATTAAGAAACAGTGAATATGCAAATCCAATTTATTTTCATATTGCAAACACCTGACCTGTGGCAAGAAGAAGAGGATAACACTTTGATAAATTCTAAAATAATAAACCTCTTATATTTCCCTATACAAGTGAGGCACCCCAAAACCAGACTTAATGCTTCATTGTACATAGTAGTTAGCACAGTCTGAAACCATATTTTCCTTATTCCTCTCACAGCTTGATATTTCCATGTACTTGACAGTGGCAATAGGCTAATATAATCCCACTCCCCAATCTTCATTTCCATTTATCCACGGTTATTTTGTTCTTTTTTATTCCTACTGTAAGACCTTTTGAATGACCTCTCTACCTGAGGTTCTTTATTTTCTCTTCGGAACACTGTCTCTTATTTACTGTTTTTGCTTCCCTCTCTTGTAGAATAAAGGTCTAAGGAGAAACTGCTCTGAAGGATGTCATTCGCCTACAATACCTGAAAAGTCTCTTAAAAGCCCATTAAGGGCTACCAGCACCTTTTTTGCAGGACTTGGAAACAGCTCCCGCATCCTTTAATTTCTTGGTGACACAGGGTGCTTACAAGGGGTCAGATTATTTCTATATAAATTAAAGTAGAAAGCATTTCTTCTGATGAGAGACGTAATTGTAAAGCAATTTTATAAATTCAAGGGAAACAAGGGCTGGTAGGGTAAAATCTGTAGCCCTGGGCTAGGAGACATCTTTTGCATTGTAAATAATTATTAATTCCTTTCAGCCATCAGTGGAAGCCCAGCAGTCAACAACAGTTTTGATTCACTTGTGATCTGCAGCACTGATAATGGCTAAACCAAGCTTTTGTCAGGTTGGTAGAATATTACTGAGTTCTGTGTTGGGAAGCTGCTTAACCTGAAGAGGGAACGTCTGTTTGCATGATCATGTTTGTGGCAGAAAAGGAATCAACCCCTAGGATCTGTTGCAGAAGAGGAATAGCAGCATTTTCATGGAACTATTTTGAAGCAATAGATAAGCTTCCCCGACTGCATTTTTGATAGCCAGTGATAAAGTAAAATGTTAATGAACAAAATGTTAATTTGTTATTCTGATTTTCTTAGTTGGAAACACCTTCACTGGGGTGCTTTATTACAATTTGATTTAATGCAATGGTTTCTAAAAAGCAGGAACACAAAAGAATAGAAATGATAAGAAATAGATTTTTAATTAAAAAGCTGCTACCTGTTTATCTCCCAGTTACTGCAGAACATCTCCCGAGCTAATTTGGCATAGCACTAGGTGGGTACATTCTAAGGAAGACAATTGTCACCAGCTGAGAATTTAAAAATTATTCCCTTGCCTTACTCTGGATAAAGTTTTAAATGACAACCATGGCTCAATCTAGACTGAGATTTCCTTTTTTTTTGTTTCATGATAATTTGCAGAGTTGGGGAATTTTTAATATCTTTGTTTTGTTTATGATAATTTAAAATATTTTTGCATCAGTTTTAGGAAATTCCTTTTATATGTCATTCTTAAAAAGGATGAAGAATAGATCTGGTTTGTCATTGAAATTATAACAAATATCCTGTGTCTTCTTGGAATTTATGAGTAATTTTTCATTGTGAAAAACTAACATGTAGATTGTACTTGTTAATCAGCAAAGCCTTTGACATCATATCCTACAGCATACTCCTGGAAAAGGTGGTAGCCCATGGCTTGGACAGGTTCACTTGTCACTGGGTTAAGAACTGGCTGGATGTCTGGGCCCAGAGAGTGGTGGTGCGTGGTGCCACATCCAGTTGGCAGCCAGTCACCAGTGGTGTCGCCCAAGGATGAGTGTTGAGGCCAGTCCTGTTTAATATCTTCACTGATGATCTGGATGAGGGGATTGAGTCCACCATCAGTAAGTTTGCAGATGACACCAAGCTGGGAGTGAGTGTGGATCTGATGGAGGGTAGAAGGACTCTGCAGAGGGATCTGGACAGACTGAATAGAAGGGCTTAATCCAACAATATGAGGTTTAACAAGTCCAAGTGCTGGGTCCTGCACTTTGGCCACAACAACCCCCTGCAGCACTACAGGCTGGGGACAGAGTGGACAGTGGCCAGGCAGAAAGGGACCTGGGGTACTGGTCGACAGCCGACTGAATATGAGCCAGCAGTGTGCCAAGGTGGCCAAGAAGGCCAATGGCATCCTGGCCTGTATCAGGAATAGTGAGGCCAGCAGGACCAGGGAAGTCATTCTTCCCCTGTACTCAGCACTGGTGAGACCGCACCCTGAGTACTGTGTCCAGTTCTGGGCCCCTCAATTTAGGAAGGATGTTGAGATGCTGAGGCGTGTCCAGAGAAGGGCAACAAGGCTGGTGAAGGGCCTGGAACATGAGACCTATGAAGAACGGCTGAGGGAGCTGGGGTTGTTTAGCCCAGAAAAAAGGAGGCTCAGGGGAGACCTTATCACTCTCTACAACTCCCTGAAAGGAGCCTGTAGCCAGGTGGGGGTTGGTCTCTTTTCCAGGCAACCACTGACAGAACAAGAAGACACAGACTTAATCTGAGCCAGGGGAAGTTTAGGCTAGACATTAGGAAAAAATTCTTCAGTGAGTGATTAGGCACTGGAATTCTTCACTGAAAGAGTGATTAGGCCCTGGGCTTCTGCCCAGGGAGATGGTGGAGTCACCATCCCTGGAGGTGTTTAAAAAAAGACTGCACATGGCACTCAGTACCGTAGTTTAGCTGATAAGGTGGTGTTAGGTCATAAATTGGACTTGATGATCTCAAAGGTCTTTTCCAACCTAGTTAATTCTGTGATTCTGTGATCATTAGTTTGCTTTACATGAAAACTAAAGTTGCACAATTTTTATACCTTTATTAGAAGGAGAAAATACAAATGAATATTGGCATCATTGTTCTCATAGTCCCTAAAACAGTCAGATCATGGATCCATCAAAGAAGGAGAGTCCCAGTGGGCTTTTCAGAATCCTATCAGAACTTAAATGGCACACACAGAATGTAGTTTAATTGCAATGCTGCTTTTAAAACAAAGTATTGAGTCTGAGTTTACATCAGCCTGGTGTGCATTTGAGAAGAAAATTTGAATCACACCATGTTCAGATCCAATCCAACTCATCACAGTTTGCATTTTAAATAGAGTCCCTCCTTGTACCTCTATCGCCTTCAGTCAGATAACATTAATTAACTGTGCATACGGTCATTGCTCACTTATATTTGGTAAATCTCAAGAAATTTATAGATGAGTTTTATTATGCAACTCTTCACATGTAAGATGAGCAAGTTTTGTCCTTGTGGAAAATGCAGAGGAAATTCCCATAGCAGATACCTACCGTACTGTATTCACCTCTCTGGACTACCTTTCATTTTAGGATAAATTATGTGGTGTGGAATATGTGGACCTCAAAGAATAAATACTTGAATCCCAGTTGAGGTTTTTGCAAGGGTTGTACAGGAATGTAAGGGGATTTAAGAGAAATGAAGTTTAAGAATATTGTGTCTGCCTTTCCACTTACCCATATTTGGAAATTTGGTCATAGACTGGAACTCACATTTTCTAGGGAAAAGATAGAATTAAAACATTCACTATGCTTTTAAAAGGCGTAAAGATTCATTTAAGTTATTCTTCAAATTTAAAAAAAGAACCACAGGAGATAATCAAGTTTTCATTCTTTTTAATAATTGCACAATTATTGTGCAATTGGCATTGGGAACTGATCTCTACTTATGGAAGAAGACTGGCCTGGTACCTAATTGGATACAGCTGTACAATGTTTGGGTTTATTTTTAGAATGAAGAAAATAATGAGATATTTCAGATACGGTGGAATCCTTAGCAGGATTACATGAACTCAGTAAATCCATCTCAAAAAATTGTGAATTACACAGTACGTTGAATTGCAAATTATCTCTATAACTCATCCCTCACATAACTTCACTGGTTTCAGTGAAATTGCAATTCTCACAGAATTAACCCCTTTAACCCCTTTGCAATAACACTTTNCGGCTGAGGGAGCTGGGGTTGTTTAGCCCAGAAAAAAGGAGGCTCAGGGGAGACCTTATCACTCTCTACAACTCCCTGAAAGGAGCCTGTAGCCAGGTGGGGGTTGGTCTCTTTTCCAGGCAACCACTGACAGAACAAGAAGACACAGACTTAATCTGAGCCAGGGGAAGTTTAGGCTAGACATTAGGAAAAAATTCTTCAGTGAGTGATTAGGCACTGGAATTCTTCACTGAAAGAGTGATTAGGCCCTGGGCTTCTGCCCAGGGAGATGGTGGAGTCACCATCCCTGGAGGTGTTTAAAAAAAGACTGCACATGGCACTCAGTACCGTAGTTTAGCTGATAAGGTGGTGTTAGGTCATAAATTGGACTTGATGATCTCAAAGGTCTTTTCCAACCTAGTTAATTCTGTGATTCTGTGATCATTAGTTTGCTTTACATGAAAACTAAAGTTGCACAATTTTTATACCTTTATTAGAAGGAGAAAATACAAATGAATATTGGCATCATTGTTCTCATAGTCCCTAAAACAGTCAGATCATGGATCCATCAAAGAAGGAGAGTCCCAGTGGGCTTTTCAGAATCCTATCAGAACTTAAATGGCACACACAGAATGTAGTTTAATTGCAATGCTGCTTTTAAAACAAAGTATTGAGTCTGAGTTTACATCAGCCTGGTGTGCATTTGAGAAGAAAATTTGAATCACACCATGTTCAGATCCAATCCAACTCATCACAGTTTGCATTTTAAATAGAGTCCCTCCTTGTACCTCTATCGCCTTCAGTCAGATAACATTAATTAACTGTGCATACGGTCATTGCTCACTTATATTTGGTAAATCTCAAGAAATTTATAGATGAGTTTTATTATGCAACTCTTCACATGTAAGATGAGCAAGTTTTGTCCTTGTGGAAAATGCAGAGGAAATTCCCATAGCAGATACCTACCGTACTGTATTCACCTCTCTGGACTACCTTTCATTTTAGGATAAATTATGTGGTGTGGAATATGTGGACCTCAAAGAATAAATACTTGAATCCCAGTTGAGGTTTTTGCAAGGGTTGTACAGGAATGTAAGGGGATTTAAGAGAAATGAAGTTTAAGAATATTGTGTCTGCCTTTCCACTTACCCATATTTGGAAATTTGGTCATAGACTGGAACTCACATTTTCTAGGGAAAAGATAGAATTAAAACATTCACTATGCTTTTAAAAGGCGTAAAGATTCATTTAAGTTATTCTTCAAATTTAAAAAAAGAACCACAGGAGATAATCAAGTTTTCATTCTTTTTAATAATTGCACAATTATTGTGCAATTGGCATTGGGAACTGATCTCTACTTATGGAAGAAGACTGGCCTGGTACCTAATTGGATACAGCTGTACAATGTTTGGGTTTATTTTTAGAATGAAGAAAATAATGAGATATTTCAGATACGGTGGAATCCTTAGCAGGATTACATGAACTCAGTAAATCCATCTCAAAAAATTGTGAATTACACAGTACGTTGAATTGCAAATTATCTCTATAACTCATCCCTCACATAACTTCACTGGTTTCAGTGAAATTGCAATTCTCACAGAATTAACCCCTTTAACCCCTTTGCAATAACACTTTCAAAAGCATGTTACTGATCCTCAACATCAGGTAACATGGTGGTTGACCTTGAAGCTTTATTAAGGCATGGGATTGAAAAGCAAGAGATGTATCTTTAAGTTGTCACAATTTCTTTTTTGTCTTTGTGCATTTACCTTCCNCTGTCAGAAATGAGAAGTGTAGAAGATACAATATGCAGGGAAGTAGCTCTGACATTTCCCCACAGATAAGATGATGAACTGTTTACAGCAGTGTGATTGTTCTGTCAATATTTCAGTAATTTTTTTCTCTAAAATGTTGACTGATGATACAAGCTGTCACTGTGTCTGTCATTAAACTGCAGAATGAGCTGACACTGTTGCATTAGAGCTGCGTAAAATAGTGTTGATGTAGAAGGATATAATGAAAATTGTTAATTCAGGACTATAATTTAAAAAATGTATTCAAGTGATTCTTCAGACATGTGAAACTGAGTCACCACTTGAAAACATTCCTTTGCCCATTGTCCCAGCTTGAGACAAATTTGGAGGAATGTCCGAAATGAACGCCCTCTGATAGAAGGCAGCCTACAGCCACCCCTCCCCCACCAGGTGTGGAAAGAATTTTCCTCAGAGGAAAGTGACAGGAAAAAAACCTACTTATGTAACAAACACAATGCATGCAGGCACAGGAAAAGAATAATGCTAAAAAATAAAACCTCTGGCTGCGGAGAGAACCTGGTAAATTTCAGAGTCCTTTCTGTGGGTGTGGTCTCACTCTCTCTCCTCTCCGGAGCTGAGGTTTGGCGTGGGCCCCTCTGGGCCTCGGTGGAAAGGCCTCCTAGGGAGGTTCTGATGTTCTGGTGTTCTGAACAGTTCCAGAAGAGAAGAAGAAGAAGCCAAAGTCCCAGGGCTCCATACTTCAGCTAGCCAACAAGAAACTAGCTAAAAAGCAAAAGGAGTGTAACTCTCTTCCCTGCTGCAGATGCGGAGCAGCTGGGCAGGAGAAGCCCATGGACTTACCTGTTTTTGAACACAGCAGCAAAGGAGTTCCACCTCCCTCTCTCTTAAAGGTAGAGAAAGGCACAGGATTCATGCCTGGGCACAGAGCAGGTGACAGGGGATACACATCATAAAGTCACCCCAAGACACCCATTCAGCAGCCTGATTGTAAGAACTGCCTCCTTGGTAGCCAAAGAGCAAGAAACTCTTCCATTTGATAACAGGGTATGTGTATGACAGACAACCAGAAAGCTGGATAATGGGAAAAGGCAACAGAAAAATCGTTCATCTTGTCCTAGTTTTATGGCCAATGCAACCTGAGGCAGCCTCCTGGCTGTGGTAGTGCCTGGGAATTTCTCCTCACAGACTTAAGGGGCTGGATAGGCTCTTCTGTAGGCTCCTGAGAAAAGAGTGTTGTACAGTTCACCTGGACCTCTTAGAGTATTGTCTGGATGTTTTAAATCACAACATCAAAGTTGCTTTTGTTCTGAAAAAATCATGGAAGTATTTCTTGTTGAGTAGGCAAAATGATGTTGGATAGCATGTTTAGTCCAGTAGGGAAATTTACTGTCTTACTGTTTGGGTAAGAAGTTGGATCAAAACTCTCCAGAGGTGATGCCTGTTGTTTCTCAAACCAGCATAATCAGGTGACAATGCAGGGCTCAAAGAAAGACAGGCTGCTGCATGGCATGGAGGATGAGAGATTTAGTGTAACTCCTCACCCAGCAAGAGACCGTTCTTGTTCTAGGGTATGACATGCCTTTAAAGACCTACCAACGCACAGGTAAAGGGACCATTATGTATTAAAATTTTATTTAAGTGGCAGCTCTTTAAAATGCAAGGTGCAAATAGCCAAAAGTATGTTCCCATTGCTCTGTGAATATAAACAGTAGCTGGTCTCTGTGATGACATTTACCTGTGCTGGAGAGGATCAGAGAAATAACTCTCTTGTGCCAACCATACTCATGAGTTATTCTACCTTTCCTCAGGAGTGAAGAAAAACGTCATCATAGAGATCAGCAGCCACATAATGTACAGAGCATAGTGAATGTGTTGGATGTGGGTAATGATAAATTAAATAATAAATATTATTTATTTTCTTGAGTAGTTGATGACCATAAGCAAGGACACTAATTCTGGGGGTAACATTTTGTTCATCAGCAGCTCTATTTACTTGATATTTTTGTAGCCTTCAGACCTTCTGCCAATTACTATTTTACTACTTGCTTTGAAGGATAATTTTCTCACTGACCCTAAAAAATAATCAAATATTTATAAAGAATTTATCTGAGTTGTATCACAATTCTCAGCATTCACTGTGGTTTCAGATCAGGAAATTATTTCAATTCAAGAAAGGACATGTAAGCACATGCATGCTGAAGTCCATTCTACATGCCTGAAGTGCTCTTTTGGCTCTGGATTTATAATAAAAACAGATAAACACATGTCAAGGTATGGTTATTAAAGTTCTTAGAAATGCCTCTGCTCGAATTAAGGTGCAAATGAGATCATATGCCAGTGACAATAGTATGGGTTTTATTTGATAGTAAATACGAGAGAGAGAAAGAAAGAAAGAAAAAGAAAGAAGTAGAAAATAGGTGGGGGAGACAGAAAGAGAGTGACAGGGTCAGAATAAGGAAAATATCACCACTCCATGGATCCCAGCAATGCTCTGTTGATCCTCTCCAGCTGGTCTTCTTGGTGGTGAAGGTCCCCCCAAAACGTGTAGAATTTGATGGGTTAATATATGCTCAGGCTAGGTAGGAAAACCCAGGCCCCTCCCTGGGTGGGGGGAGTTTCCCATTGTCTCTTGCAACAGACTGGGTTTATTGCATCATGGGCAGTCCTGTGGTGCAAGACTTCGGGAATGACTCTGGGGGACACTTCAGGGAGTCTTTGATGGATTATGAGACTCCCTCAGCTGCCACTCACGTGAATGTCCTGTGGATGTGGCCTGTGGGGTTGGGGGTGCCACAGCTGGGCCGGTTTGTGTAAGGGAGGATGGATGTTCACTGCCTCTGACCAGAGGTTACACCCAAAACCTCCTCCCCCCTGCCTCATTTTGGGGACAGAGGGGTGGGGAGGGGGGGAGTCTGTGTAAACCTGGCTTCTGCAGGCTGTGGTCTCCCCCACCCCAAACTCAGCCAGGGAAGAATCTTTTCTGGTTTTGGCTTTCTTGTGGATGAATTCTTCTTTTTCAGCCTTGATTGTTTTTCCCTAGGCCTGAGATGATTAAAGAATGGGTTTTCCCTTTATCTAATCTTAGTGATTTAACTTACAGTCCAAAGTCCCAGTCAGGTATCTTCAGAGAGGCTTCTTTGGTTGTACCTTCTTCATACATTTTTTGTTATAACGAGTAAATGAATTATAACAATGTTTGAGGCATGAACTATTTCAGTCTCTGACAATACAAGAACAGGTTCAAAGGCAGAGATAAAAGAAATGCATTAGGAGGTCGTGTTCTAAGTATGCCACAGTAGTAAATTCGCTTTTTAAAAATTATTTGTTCTTTATGACCATAATAATTGCATATCAAAAAGAATCTGTGAGGCATATCCTTTACTTCATGCTCTTTATGTTAACAAACAATAATAAAGTTTTACTTTTTTTGCTATTATGTTTGAATGATAGCAAAGCTTAGTTTATTCTCAGGAAATTTTCATAAAATACACTTAAGGGAAGTAAGCCACATTTTAAATTCAAACTTAATAATATTCTAGAGTTGTGAGTGAATAGAACTTGGTTCATCTGTCAGTGACAACTAATGGGGTTCCCTTCAGTTCAGCTGAAGTTTATTTAGCTTAAAAATTATATCAGTCATAGTTCTATATTTTCCTCATTAGACATAAAGAAAGAAAGTGGATCTGAATGTAAAGTGTTTTCTCTAAAGTCACAAAACCTACTGATAATAAAAGAATGAAGCTTTTCAGAACAAAGAATATTTATCATATGTTGAAGCACTATAAACTGAATTTAACTTTCCATGTTGTGAAGGGAAGGAAATAGAAATTGTGATTCACAATAGAGTATCTACCCTGTGACAAAATACTGCAGAATTTAAAGAGCTCATTGTACATTGGTGAAAGGCACTGTGATAACTGAAACTGAGCTTACTTTTGAAATGTGGGAGATCCTGACTGTGTTGAATCTGAGTTTAATCATGACCAAGCAAGATTTTCTGGTGTGGTAGGAATACAGATTTTGTTCTCTGCTTAGTTTATAACTGTGAAAAGGATTGAGCTATATCACCCTAGTAAACTGAGAGAAGGAAGGAGAAGTTCCTCTAAGGAGAAGAATAACTGGATAGATCTGAGTGTTCCTCAGAAAAAAATCATGAGGACATGATCACCAATTATTTTAATGGAGACGAAGGGAAAAATGTGCATTAAGAAATCAATTTAAGGACATGAAGACCTCTATATCAAGCTTGGATAAAGGAAGGTGAGGTCAGCAAACAGAAATCACGTCAGGTTACAAATGATGAATATAAAGAACAAAGGAAAAAAAGCACCTGGAAACAAAATACAAAAGCTAAGTGTTGGGGGTTAGGATTTTTCCTATTGTTTCTTTCTCTCATGGAATGTTGTTCTTGCAGTTTGGGGGTTTCCGCGGTAGCATGGCAGGCCACAAGCAGGTTTACCGGAGAGCATCTCTACCCAAGCCCGGGTCAGCACCCTTGTGCCCCAACCTTCCCTCTGAAGGCTGGTCACTGCACTGTCCCCTGCTGGGGAAGCCAAAGGCCTGCTCAGGTTTTGTCTGCTCCTGCAACACGGCAGCGGCAAAGGAGGCGAGAAGATGGTCTCCACATGGTGACCTCACAAGATCTTTATTCACGTAGTGACCAAAGGCAGAAGACAAGAAATGTCTGAAGGGTCTGGGTTTTTCTATAAGGGTGGGGGGGCAGAGACAGCACATAGGCCAGTGGTCTCAGGGCATAGGGGTGGTACATGGGGAGAGTTTGGGGTACAGAAGCCAATAGGGAGAGCCCGAGGGAGAGGCCAGGACCAGGGACAGGGAAGGCAGGACAATGTGGGAAGGGCAGACATATAAGGAAGAAAAGGGGTGGGGAAATACACTGTTTTTTTCCGGGGAAGAGATTGCAGCTTCTACGTCACTTCATCTCCCCCTTCCTTACCAAATTGAAGAGGGAAGGGTTTTCCCTAAGACTTTTACAGCTAATTTTTATATGACAGAAAAATGGCAAAATAATGCAGAATAGTTTCAGTTATACAGAGGAATGCTTAGAAGGTTTAAAACAACAGCATAATGTAAAGCAATAACAAAACTGTTTTTTCTATGGATTGAGGAAGCTAAGATAAAGCTGTTAACAAAGGAAAACTGTTTTAAATACTTAAACAAATGCTGAAGCATTTATAACACAGTTTACAATGAAATATAACAACGGAGGGAACAGTTAACTTAAAATGATGAGGCAGCTGGCTGGTGTCTGGATGCGGCGATTGGTGCAAGCTAAGTTTTCGGACAGCAGTAGTCTTAGCAGCTTCTTTGCGTTTTCGGGGGGTTTTTTGTGTGTGTTTTTTTTGTTTGTTTGTTTGTTTTGGGGTTTTTTTGTTTGTTTGGGTTTTTTTTGTTTTGGTTTGGTTTTGGGTTTTTTTTCTCTGACAAGGCTGCTAAGATGGAGGCGGGATTTGCGGCAAGCGGGGATTCTCGTCCGAAATCTCTTCCAGCTTAGGAAAGGGAGCAGTCTCTGGATGTGGTGTGGCCCTGCCGAGCAGCACACAGCCCCTGCTCGGCACGGCTCTGCCAGGTCCGGTGCGACCCCGCCGGTTCCCACCTGTCCCGGTGCGGCCCTGGTGCAGCCCTGCCGCTGCTGTCGCGGCTCTACTGCAGCCTAGGAGGTTTGTCCCCGCCGTGGCGCCGAGGGGGACCGTGTCTGCCGCGGGCAGTCGGAGGTGTGGCCAGTCCGTGCCCGCCCGCGGCAGAGAGGGAACGCCTCAAAGAGGAGGAGCCCACGCCCGAAGGGGAACACCCACTGACGCGGGGGTGGGCCCGGGCGCGGCACGCCCATGGGCTCGGGAGAGGAGGGGCTGCGCGGAACACAGGCAGGCGCTGCTGCCGCGTGGACGGCACCCCGCGCGGCTGCCGCCAGCACGTGGCCGCCGCCCCCCCCCATGGGGGGTCGTTGGCACGCTGGCGCCACCATCTTGTGTGGCCCCTGGCGACACATGGCCGCCGCCATCTTGTGTGGCCGGGGCAGGGGCGGGAAAACCCCGAACAGGGGAAGGGGAGATGGCCACGTTGTCGGCGCCATCTTGGGGAATGACCAGGGATGAAAGAACGGGGTAAGTGGGTAGAGGCAGGAGGGTTAGAGAAGCCCCCGGGACGGCACGGCCAGCGCCATCCCGGGAAGGGGACAGAGGAGACCGGGTTAACTGGACAGAGGATTAACTGGAGCTTTTCAGAGTTCCATCATGACAATGATTCTGCTCAGTATTTTCAGATAATGGAATACATTTATTAACTCCGTAAATGACCCAAAGTCAGGGGGAACTGCAAATACACTAGAGGACACAGAATTAGAAATTACCATGAAAAGTTATGGAAATCAAAGGGGAAAATTAGATATAGACCAATGTAATATGATAGAGGATAACAAAGCTGAGTTTGAGTTAACTGTTTGATGGTGTTCAAACAAGACAGACCTTCTGGGATGTAAGAAAAGGAAGGTACTCTGTGTACATGCAAAGTAATCTTTCAGTCTGGGGGCCCAGAACATTGTTTATCTTTGAGATCATTTCATGAAAGATACATGGAAAAATTGAAGAACATCCAAATAAAAGCCAGAATGCTCCAAGTTGCAAAAAATATGGCTAATAAAGTTGAAAATAATTTTCAAAGAGAAAGGAGAGGGGTGTTCTCTCACAGTCATATTCAAATATCTGAAAAGACTGCTATAAACGCAAAATTATTTCTATGTAAGTGGAGGGTAAGACAAGACGTAGTGGACTTGAAAATTGGTAAGAAAGATTTAGAGAGGACTTGATAAAAACCTTTCTAAAGATAATTAAATGCTGCAAGAGTAAGAAGATGGGAGGTCAATCTCACTGTCACTTTAAAAAAATGTCAGATAAGTATTTCAGGAGTAACAAAGTGTAGTTGTGAACTCTCTGCAGTACAAGGCTGGATAAGAAGACAATTGTGGGTGCATTCCAAACTTATTTTTTGTTAACTTCAATAGCTTGAAATAAGGGGAGGGAGAAGGTCAGCAGTTTGTGTCAAACTCTTTAGAAAGGAAAGAGGAGCAAAGGAACACTTCTCAATTATCATCCATGCTGTGGTTCTGTCTCGGTGGTAGATAATGTTGAATTTGATACTGTTCAGTGGTTGGATTTTTTGTGGAATTGCACAGGTGAAATGAAGATGAATCGAAAATCTATTTCACAGGCTGTTATTTATTACCGCTATTTCTATTCAACTTATATGTGTGCAATAGAAGTCTTTATTATGCAGTTAATAGTTTTAAAATGTCATAACTCTAGAGGATGTTCCTCATCTAAACCTCATATAATTCTCAGCAGTAAAACTGAGGTCCCTTATATTTCAGCCGGAACATAAATGATTACTCATCATCTCACAAAACAGACAATCTAGTTCTGCTCTTCATTTGTCTTTTTTGGTCTCTGCTTGTACTGAAATAATGGAAAACCCTTTTATGTTTAGAAAGGCTTGTCAAACTTGTTGGTATAACCAACACTGGGTCTGTATCAGCATTATTTCTCTGATTTATAAGAATCCCCAGTTTACAGAAGTGTGTGTGGTATAGAAATCAGGCTTTGTGGTGCTGAATATAGTTTATCTTTTGCACTGGCAAATGAGCAGTTTTCTGAGCCATTAACAAATGTTAGTCAAGACTTATATTACAGTAATTCAAAGAGTGATTTAGCATATGTGTTTACCATTTCAGAGCTGGCAGATAGATGTAATGATGTTTTGCAACTAAAAATTTACTGATATTGGCATGTTCACCTCGCTTACTGATACTGGGGCTTGGCTTTATACATTTTCACTTTCAGTGTAATGTGTGGAACAACATTAAGCCTGAAAATTTTCATCTATAGTGTTCAGAGCTTTATCTGTGTGTAAATCCTGTTTTATAATTCATGTGTAAACCAGATGCAAATACACCGTTATCATGCCAGTCATATGAAAATTTTCAAAAGGATTTCTAGTATTAAAGTTCAAAATAGTAAAAGAGGATTAAGGATGTTTGATAGTTAATTGCACATCCTTAAATAAGTCTGTAATATCCTTATTTTTAATACTTAACACTTTAGATATAGAAAAACAATGAAGATGTGTTTCCACTTTCTTGTTTGCTTGGAAAGTAGTATAGCAATATTTTTCATGGCACTGTTTACAAAGCACAGCGATAAGCCAAAGAGTACTTTCAAATGAGGAGTCAATTAAAAAAATGCAATTTGTAAGCAAAAAAAAAAAGTGCTGCAGGGACTTGAAAACTTTTGACAATTATATCCAACTTTCAAAATCAAAAAAGAGATATGAATAAGATGGAAAATAATGAAAATATGTATCCTTTTCTCTCTACATTAAAAAAGAATGGGGAGCACTTGGCCACAGGAAGGCTGGAAAGAAATCTATTGAGTGTCAGTTTCAGGGGCACGATGGACTTTTCTGTAATCATTTAATGGCAGAAGTACTGACCTATGGCTCAGCTTCAGTTTGCTCACGTCCTTTATCTGCCAGTAGTTTTCTCCTTATTAGCTATGAATCTACTGAAAATATTAGCTATGACGAAGAGAGTCTATTAGGTACAACTAAAGGACTTGAGTAAGAATAGCGCCCAACCTAGAGACTGTGTAGTGAGGATTTGACATAACGAATCAGTGTCAGTAGGTGATTGGCAAACTTCTAACCACACCTGACTTAGTAATTTTTGTTTGTATGTAATACCACAGAATGATCGTTGAGCATCAGCCATTTGCCCAGTAGGAGAGTCCTCCCATCTCTTGTTGGGTATGCAGGCTTAAACTGTTTTTCTAATCAAATACAGACACTTGAACACAGGTTTCTCTTTTAAAAAATCATCTGTTTAGGGGTTATCCTTAGGAATTCTTTTCTTGTTAGTCCAAAATAGGGGCATCAAGCATCAGATAAGGTCTGTGTTGTGTTTGTGGTCAGGATATGCCTGAGAGGAATTTTTAGTTCTGAAAAGTCATCATTAACTACTGAAATAGCTGTGGTAAAATCACTGCTAACCAGCTTATGCTGACCATCATGATCACCTGCTGGCTACTTGTTAAGACTAATTTTTTTTTCAGATGCATGATGTAACTTTATCTACTCTGAGCATATCATGATCCTGTAGTGGCTTGACCCTGGCTGGGTTCCAGGTGCCTACTAAGTCACCCTATCACTTCCTTCCCCACTGGGACAGTGGAGAGAATAAGATGGAGCACAACCAGCAGGGTGAGATAAGGCAGTTTTATTACAGTAAAAGAAAGGAATAAGCAGAAATCTGTGTGCGCAAAAGCTAGAGAGAAAAAAAAGTCAGTCTCTACTTCCCATCAGCAGTGATGTTCTGACACTTCCTGGGAAGCAGGGCTTCAGCACACATGGTGGTTCCTCTGGAAGGCAAACATTGGAAACTCAGTAACGCCCTCCATTTCCTCTTCTCTCCCTTTGTTTATATATCTGAGCTGATGTCATACGGAATGGAATATCCCTTTGTCTGATTTCGGTCAGCTGGCCTGGTTGTGTCCCCTTCCCAGGATCTCGCCCACTCTCATCCGCTTTGGTGGGAGAAGGAATGTTAGAGGGGTAGCACTGCTCGGCAGTAGATAAAACACTGGTCTGTTATCAACGCCCTTCCAGCTACCAATGCAAAGCACAGCACTGTAAAGGGTGTGAGCTTTACCTCGGTCAGACCCGATGCAGAGTGCATTTCCAAAACCATGGAAGACACAAGAACCTTTTTATCGAAAACAACACTAGAAAGTAGAAGAGTTAATTCAGGAATTTTTTGATTTTGAAGATTTCCTTCAATCCATACATTCAAGAAAATGTGCTTGAAATTGCAGCACATATTTTAAAGGCTACTTCAACTGTCTAAAACTGCAGATGGCTAAAAAATGTTTGATGAAATTATATCATAAACACATACAGCACAGTCTGTACTTACAGGAGTACACTGTGAAGATACCAGTTCTTCAAAAACGACAGACTAAACTGAGCCTGAAAACAATCTCTGACATGTAATAGAATGGTCTTCACTCCCGTGTTACTCATTTGCTCCTTAAAAATATCAAGGTCTTCTAGTACAAAAAGGAAAAGGTGGTTTTGTCATTTGCCTGATTCTAAGACCTTCCTATCCTCTGATTTAATCACTGGGTTCCTGTGGCAGGATCCGCTGTACTCCTTAACTCTGCTAGATAATTTTTCAGCTTGTTGATCTATTTCTACCACATCTTCTGTGTTACAAGAGGGGAGAGGGAAGAAAGGTCCCCTAAAGGAACACTGAATGGTAAAGACAGGTATTTGGGGAGATTGATGGAAAAATCGATGATCTCTAAATATGTTTTGAAAATCTACATGTGTCATGTTTAAAACTGTAGGTGCCCAGTGTAAAGCTTTAGGAATAATATTAATTAACATGAAAGGGCTTTGAACTGATTCTTGAGTCCTCTTAGAAGTTTAAATATCTGATCATCACTTGATCTGCATCTTAATGTGTAAGTTGCTTTGTATTGATTTCTTTCCTTGGTGAAAGAGTACATTATAAATTAGAGGTAATGTTGAATAGCTGATGAAAGAAAGCCATATTGAAGCTCATCGGGTGGAAATCTTAACCAAAATTATATGAACATGGAGAATGAACTTCGTTTTCTCGTACACAAGTCACATATACCAGCCAAAAAACCCCATAAGACATCACCCAATTGATCTTCACAAATTGTAAACACAAGTATTTGATTTCTTGAAACACTTTTTCTCTGATTATGTGTAAAAGAAAGAAATGAATGCTGATAAAAAGACTGTGAGGAGCAAGGCATCAGCAGAATGACAGAGAAGAAACTTTTGAATCTAAGCAAGATCAAGAACCAGTTTAGCTAATTTCTATGAATTACCAATCCTTTCTTTTAAGGACAATGAATAGTATCTGAAAAAAATGCAAATGAAAATAATCAACAATAAAAAGAATTAATTTTTAAAAGGAAGAGAAGTCATACAAAATGTAAATAGTTTATTTTAATGTAGCATTATGAAATTAGAGAAGGATTTTCTTGTATGAAACCCTCCACAGTTTGTTGTTTCATCTCAAACATTACATTTCAAATGGAATAAAGCCATGGAAACTTTATATTCAAATCATTAAAATGCAAAGAAAATCCTTTAGTGTGCGATAATACTTCTTCAATGCTTTTGGCAATGTGCTGCTATTGTTTGCAACCAGTTAAACACAGTGAATGCACATGGGATCTAATCTGTTATTTATTTAAATTCTCAGTTAAAATACTAGTTCAGATATTACATTAATTCTGATCTGAAAGTGGAAGCATAAACTAATCACTACATGCAGGTCTTTTCAACCCTTTGCAGTCTATATCTTATAATATTTGGAGACATTTATTTGCAAACCTCTATGTTTTTCTGTGAGTTAATTTATTTCACTTTGTTTGAATCAGAATAATTCACTGTTTTTTATTTTTCAGGTAGGAAAAGAGGGAAACAAAACTGTTCAAATATTTTATGATACAACGTTTTTATTTTGTTATTTTGGTTTGATTTTTTTCCCTACTTAAAAATGAACAAGGAAATACTTTGCACAGAAATTATTGTTTAAATGGGTAGGGATCTGACAAGAAGCGTGAAAGTTCTGTTCCACTGGTTTTCTGCTTGATTGCCTATACCAAGTCAAGCTGTAAGTATCAAAACTTATGAGCTTCAGGTAGGTGGCCTTTAAGAAGCCTCAAAAAATGTACTAGGGTTTGTTATCCAAAAACTGATTCCATTTGAGTTCTATGGATAGAATAATATTTTTAAATGAAATTACTTTTCTGTGTGTGTTTGAGTACTGTCATCCTCTGTTATAAGAAATCCTGTGCCTTGCATCTCTTAAATTATCAAATACAAAATTTTCACTAGTCTTTATTGGCCGATGGTTTTACTTTTATCGAATATAAATGGCCTGTAAACTCACAGTGAGATCGGTACCAAAAAAAGACCTTTGTTTCTGTAGGACTATAGAGAAAGTCAGAAGTTTATAATACCAAACTTAAATGTCACTGGGGCTAAATTCATGTGTTTCTTCTTTTATAATTGTTCTCTTTGAAATGTGAAGAAGGAATTTTGAGCAGTCTATTAAAATGACAAGTCTTTAGTCAAAAGGCAATGTGATTATTTCTAAGTTCTCTAAAATGGATGAAAAATGCCGTCACCTGGAATTAGCATAGTCTAGTTTGATTTCATAGAATTTTGCACAATTAAAGAATTAAAAAATTACTGAGGTTGGGAAGGACTTTGGAAGTCCTCTGGTCCAAGCACCCTTTTCCAAGTAGTGGAAAATTGCCCATGCCCAGATGGCTTTTGAATATCTCCAAAACTGGGGTCTCCACAACCCCTTTGGGCAACCTGTGCCAGTGCTCAGAGCCTCTCATAGTATTAAGAGTGTGTCTGCATTTGGATGGAGCCGCCTGTATTTCAGTTTGTGCATGTGACTTGTCCTGTCACTGAGAAGAGCATGAATCATTCTTCTTTACACCCTCTTTGCAGGTATTTCCATATATTGTTGAGTTCCCCCAAAATTTCTCTTCTCCAGGCTCAGCAGTCACAGCTGTGTCTGCCTCTTCTCACAGGAGACATGGTCCAGGCCCTCAATCATCTTTGTAGCCCTTTTTTTTATGCTTTCCAGTATGTCCATATCTCTCTTGCATTGGGGAACTGGAAACAGCACTTTCCATGTTAGCTGTGTTAACTGAAAGTGCTTGAAGTTTATTTTCATGTTGCTTTTAAGTTTTATTTCAGACCTGGATTTAAAAAAAAAAAAAAAACCAAAACGGTAAGATGGTAAAATATGTCCTTAAAATTTTCTTTCTCATGACAACTTGACTTCTTGTCATTGAAATCTGTTTTATGTTCACAATCAGTTTACTCTTCCTTAACATGCTGTCATGGATCCACACTGGGATCACCTCCCAACCCCTCTAGACTGAGCTCGTGAAATTAAATTAGCTTTGGCTAAGCTTTGTGTTAACCTGCCTGGAAGGAAAACTGCAGTAGTAAGTAAAATATTTTCTTACTAATATTTGGAAAAGCCTTGTAAAATACTTCCCAGTTCTGTTAGTTGTAAATCTGTTGCTGTCAAAATATCCCCAAAAGACTGGTTTAACTGTAGCAGCAGTGAAAAATCGCTAGAGGGGTGAAAATTTTGAAAATGTGTACAGAAGCTGTTGTAACAGAGCCTGAAAATGAATGACATCATTTGTTCATTCATTTTTCCCTCCCCCTCAGCTGTCTATAAAAAGGTGACACTTTAGACAATGTGCTTTGCAAAGGTCTAAAAGACTAAATGTGGCAAAGTATGCTCATGGAACACTGAATGCCATTGATCACACATATTAAAACAATGAAGATAAATTGCTGGTTTTTTTGAGGTTTCCTATATAAATGTAATGACGGAATATGATAATGTTAATAATCTGAAACATTAAAACCTGGTACTGGAGAAATCTTGCAGAAATGTTCAGCCATTGACTAGAAATGTCCATCACTCATGTCAGATTGTTTCATCAAGGCTGGCACACTATTGGGAACCAGGCAGGGTTCAGGCACTAAAGCTATAGACTGTGTAGCAACTAGATTTCCATATCCACATGTAAAGTTCTTAAATAGGTGGTCAAGGTTTATTTAGGGCATTTTTGTTCCAGGAACAGTAGAAAACCTTTAAAGAAGTAAAGGTCTTATCCTCCTCAGGTAGACTTAGAAATACAGTCCTGAGTAAATCAAGCCATTGCATAATTATGCCATAGAACACAGGAAGAAGGGGAGATGTATTACATGCATTATCACTCAATTATTTTAAAAATTCTTGTAACTGTGAAGAGAGCATCACTGGGTATAAAATTTAGTGAGAAACTTCTAACAACTTGTGTAGCTTTATATCTGGAGCGCATCTTCAGGGCTTTTCAGTTCTTTGTTCAAGTGTGTTGGGTTTTAGGATTTTTGCTTTTGTTTCTTTTTCTCAGGGAATTTTCACCTATATGTTGCAAAGAGACAATAATGACTGGTACTTAAGAGAGACAAAAGAAGTTGCCACAGCTCAGGGGAAGGGTGCAGCTGGCTACTCTCTCTTTGCCTGCACGGATTTCTCTTGGAGGGGCAAGAGATACTGCAAGATTTGGGCTGGGGGAAGGGGCTGGGTGCAGCTCCTTGCTCTCTCTCTCCCCATCGCTGTTGGCTTTGGAGGAGGACGATCAAGTTGCTGCCTCCGGCAGGGGGAGGTGGGGGGGGCGGGTGGAATTTGCTGCTGCCGCTGGAGACCGATTCTGTCCTGCTTCTTCTACCATGGGTAAGCCTTTGCTCGTGAGAGCAGCCACTGAACTGGGACCTTATTAACAACCTACCTCACAAAATAAAGGACTTTCACCATCTGCTCCAGTGCCTCAGGGGAAACCCTGGGACCCTGAGCCCTTTCTCCCTCCAAGGAAGCCTCTCCCTGCCATGCTCAGGAGCCGGGCTGCCACTGCCCAGCCCTGCCACGCTTCTGCTACTTCTCTGAAGTGTTTTGCTACACTGTAGCCCTGCACCCACTGCCTGCTGGGTTGCCCTGCTGCCCCTGCTACAGCTGCGGAGGCTCTGATACATCTCTTGTTACTCTGGGATTTTTGCTCACCTCTGCCATTCCAGCCTGCTGCTTCCGAGGTCCCTACTACAGCTCCTTTTGCTGTCCAGAGAGGCACTGGGGTCGGCTTCCCCTGGGAGTTTGTAAAGGAAGCGCCTTTTCCATCTCTCCCACCAGCTCACCCGCCATTCCCCACATGCAGAGAGAGGCCGAGCTCGCGCCACAGCGCCCCCTGCAGCCCAGGGGAATCATTGCACCCGCCCTGCCCGGCCGGGAGCCAACAGCGCCCCTGCTGGCTGTGAGCGTAACTGCACCGAAGGAGAAGTTGCTTCGCAGCTGAGAGAAAGCTGCTACTGGGTCTCCAGTTTTGTTTGTTGTTGCTGCTGTTGTTGTCTTATTATATGTACTTATTATATAAGTACATATAATAAGACAACATATAACATATGTTATAACATATAACATATTATATGCTGTTGTTGTCTTATTAATTTGTTTGCCTTATTTTATGTACTAGTAAAGAACTGTTACTCCTTTTCCTATATCTTTGCCTGAAAGCCCAGTAATTTCAAAGTTATAAGAATTCGGAGGGGAGGAGTTCAAATTCTCCGTTCTGAGGGAGGTTCCTGCCTTCCTTGGCAGACACCTGTCTTTCAAACCAAGACAGATTTTGGTGCCCAATATGGGGCCTGAGAGGAAAGAGCACCTAGAGGAAAAAAAAGAAAAAATGTTTGGAACTTTTTTTGAGAGATTTCATTGTGCTTGAACAACATGGGGCCAAGATTTATCACACTTAAAAATCGCAGTCTGTTTCCTTTATATTTAATGTAGAATTATCACTGCTTTCAGGAGGTAAAAATTTTCTGTTCTTCCTATTTCAGTGATGTAGCCCCACTCCAACCAGAATAAAATCAAGCCATTTTACTATCTATGAAATTATCACAGAGTCATAGAATTATTTGGGTTGGATGGGAACCAAAAATTACTTAGCTCCAACCCCCTGCCATGGGAAGGGACACCTTCCACTAGACAAGTTCGCTCCAGCCTTGTCCAGCGTGGCTTTGAACACTTCAAAGGTAGGGTAGTCAGAGCTTCTCTGGGCAACCTGTGCCAGGGCCTCACTACCCTCATTGTAAAGAACTTCCTAATATCTAATCTAAACCTACTCTCTTTGCGCTTTGAAGCCACTTTCCCTTATTCTGTCACTGTGTGTCCTTGCAATAAATTCCCTCTTGTTGTAGACACCTTTTAGGTACTATGAGTTCTTCCTGGAGTGTTCTCCAGGCTGGCAAACCCTGACTCTCCCACCATGTCTTCATAGGAGAGATGCTACAGTCCACTGATCATTTTGGTGGTCTCCTCTGGACTGGCTCCAGCAGGTCCATGTCCTTCCTGTGCTGGGACCCCAGAGCTGGATGCAGCATTGCAGCTGGGGTCTCACCAGAGCAGGGCAGAGGGGCAGATTCCCCCCCTCCCCTGCTGTCCATGGGGCTTTGGATGCAGCCCAGCACACAGTTGGCTTTCTGGGCTGCAAGAGCTCACTGCGGGATCATGTTGATCTTCTCATCTACAAACACCTTCAAGTTTTCTCCTTGAGGGTTCTCTCAATCCATTCTCAACCCAGTCTGAGCTGGGACTTCACAAGTTTTGTAAAAAATTGAAAGGCCTGACTATTTAAGATGTAAAGAAATGTCACTGAGCTTCAGAAATATTCTACTTTTTGTTCTGAGAGTGACAAGTCAAAATGTCAAGTTCAAAAATCAGTAATTTTTTCTGCTTTCATATTTGGATTGTTAGGTATCACAATGGTGTAGGGAAATGACAGTGTATTTCATAATGATCACCACCATCTTACAACCACTCTGATAATAGCATAAAATAGTGTAGAGTTGAGGTTTATGAGAATATCATACAGACAATTTCACTAAGCATTACAAACACTACAGACCAGTTCTCTTATTCTGTATTTGTTCTGTCATATAGTGATGGTACAAAATAAATGACTACAAGATATGAAGACATTTGAAGCAAAATAAGTCAACAAAACGCACTATAAGAAAGTTTTAAATTAGATCACTATTCGCTTATGCTTCATATTTTACCCCTGATTTTTCAGCAGAAGTCCACATAGAAAGATGGAAATTCAATCTGACATTGATATTTAAATTACAAGAGGAAGTGAGTATGAGAGCTTTAGAAAAGCCTTTTCAATGTAATTGTCTCTTGAAGCTCTGCAGCATAAAGGATAGGAATGAGGATCAGAATAGGGTTAAATTAAGCAAAAAAATAGCAATTTGCTATCTTAGAATAAGAATGATAGATGCTTATTAAGGTTAAGAAATATACCAAAAGTTCTAAATTTGACATAATAAGTAGTGAAAACTGTGCTTTAATACTTGCAGACATTGCTGTATTTAGCTCCTTAAGAACACTCGCATTTCTTCAGCCCCATGTGTTTCCTTCACAATAAGTAATACTAAAGAAATGCTTTTTATGTTGGAGGGTAAAAGGGATGTTTTTGAACATTTATGCCTATTGGTATTTGAATTCCTGTGCTGATATGAAGACCTCAATTGAATATCATTAGCAGCATTTGAATATTGATGCTGCTGAGGAACAGGAAGTTCTAATTACATAAATTTTAGCCTATTTCACCATCTGAAATCCTCACAGATGGATCAGGAAAGTCAGGAGCCTGAGGTTCTTATTCAGCCAGCAGGTAAGCAATTCACTGCACTGAAATGAGATTCCCTAAATATTAAATTGAAGATGGAGTCAAAACTGATAAAAGTGAAAGGAATGCTGGAAAATCCTATTTCATTATTATGAAATAATGATAAGGTTATAAAAGTGCCAGGTCCCAACAAGAGAGGGAAGAGATGAAGATAAAAAAATTAAGGAGGCGTGCAGAGCTAAAAGATCTGCAACTCAAGACAGCTGACTCTGGAAAAGAGAGAAGGGACTCCTGGAAGTAGAGCAGGGTATTTAATAATGTCACTTTATGTATACAAACCATTTCAGTAGATTTCTCCCCATGATACATTCCTATTTTTAGTGCTTGTATCTGAGAATGCTGTTCACTTTCAATGCTGTTCTACAACTGCTTCTCAGCCATTACTATGTACAGGAGTATAAATTCAGCTCTGTGCATGTTCAAACTAGAAAAAAGGAATCTGAAAGAAAAGAAATGATAAAATGTTCTTTTGCAACTAAAACTAATGTTTTCAGCTAGTATTCACTGCTGTTCTCCTGTTTCCATGCTGTTTTTTAACAGAATCAAGATGTTTTGCTCATTTCCAGACCTTAAAGGCAAGGATTAGTGGGCCATTGCTGTTTCCCCCACTAAGGATAAGAGGTACAAAGACTTTCAAGTTCATATGAAGACTGTGGCGTTTCTCTTTGATCCAGACACTTATCATTTCAGGGGAAGTTGTGTTTAAGTAAGCTTGCGGATTAAAGCCATGCACTGCAGGTAACTTCTAGAAGATTCTATTTTTTTTTTTTTTTCAGAAGGGAACCCAGCTTGCTTTGGCGTCTGGACATATAATAAGTATTTGTTTGCTGCATGTCACAAAAGCTCAAAAAAAGATCTAGCTTTGATTTAAACACATGTAAAGTGTTTGATTTTGAGTCTCATGGGAGGAAAAAAATCCAGTGAGAGAAAATAATAAGTTAGAGTTGTGAATATGTTTGTGTTTATTGAAGTTCTCCATAAATATTACTTCTGGATTGAAAGTAGGTCTACACGTTAAAAAAGTGAACACTTACACATGATATCTAAACAGATAGGAATGTTGAAACTGGTGCCAGTTTGGATCAGATGTAAATTAGAAAAATAAGATGTACTTTCTTCATAATATAATTCAGTTTGATGTGTAAAACTACAATTACATTATAAAACGAATTCGAGGTTTGGTTCTCCTTTGACTTTTCTAAAATACAAATAAGGATTTGCAAATTGCTTTCATAAATTGTAGGAATATAAAAGCTGTTTTCTATGTTTGTAAGTAAATTAGAGAGATGAGTCATTTTTCAGAGCTTCAGCTAAAACTCATGACAGTTTTAAGTTTGGAGATTTTTTGGTGACACTCATCTGTAACCATGCTGTTTTGGCAAATTTAGGAAAATTTTGTCAAAATCTTTTCATATTAAAATACCTATTTTAGTTATTATAATACTAATATGTCAATTTGAAAATCCTAAGAAAAGGATTTTTAAAAACATTATTTAATAACAGATTGATAATTTTTTTCCAAGGACAAAATGAACCCTTTAAATTTTCTTAAACCTAAGCTACTTAGGTTAATTTTTTTTTTCTTTTTTTTTTTTTAGAAAGAAGGCTATATGAACTTTTATTTCAGGGGATTTGTGCAGGAGTATGTTTAACCCTGCCATAAAAATAAAAAGATTGCCGTATTTCAGTAAATCTTTCAGTTTACTGACATGAAAATTCTGCTTCCTAAATGTGGGGGACAGACTTTTTACTTCACCTGATAGTTGCTGGGTACAGCAGAGCAGGAATGTGGAGGAGTGAGTTATGGAGAGATTTCATGGCCTGTGTTCCAGTGACCTTGGGCTTGGCAGAGTTTAAAGCTGGGAATGCTGTCCATGAGCTGGAGCCATCTCCCAGAATACGCAGGTGGTGCTTTGCCAATACACTGAGCTGTCCCCAGCACAGCCCCTGGTGAAAGTGCCCAGAGAGCCTTTTGCATCTGGTTTTACTGGGGTGTAAAGCCCTTGGTCCACTGAGGAGTCACCAATGGATAGAGGGAGCAGATTCCTGGCTCTCTGCTGTCAGTGCTCTGACTTCCCGAGAGGTCAGATATGTTGTCTCCTGCTGGTTTTTGGCATCCAGCAATGAGCTATGTGGAATGGGAAAATATTAACAATAACAGACATACTTTTAATTTTAGAGGAAGGGAGAGAAAGCAAGCAGAAATAGGTTTGGGGCCACAGCAAAAATTACTAGTAACATACTTCATTCAATTTTACATTTTCTGTCATTCCCTCTAAATTTTTCCAGTGCTTTCTCTGCAGATTTTCCATCTCACTGGATTGTGATATAGCTAAAATGTGTTTCTGATTTCACATTATATCACACTGACAGTTCATAAAGTGTAACATACCAGTGAGGCATTTTGGTAGGACATTTTAGCTTAGTTCTGACTTTGGGTGGAATGAAATATGTTCTGTTAAAAAGGGAATTTATGGAGGTAATCACCTGGAGTGATCTCTTTCAACAGAACTCTTAATTTCACACCTTGCTCATTTTGAAATAAACCTTTACTAAAAGCATTTTGTCAATAGTGAACTGCAACTTTTTCTGCCAAGGCACCTAAACTATTGCTGTGTACAAATAAGTAGGATACAGAATCAGACTATTAAAAGGTAAAATTGTGTCAGTTTGGCTCACAGGTGTCGCTGCTCAGGCTATGACATGGAACAGGTTCAGTGAATATACATCTTTTTCACAATTTTGGTTCCAACTTGTAAATTTCTCTGTATTTCTGTAGAATAAGTCTCATGATGTGTGCATTTTGTGCTGATTTATTTTCCTTTTCTTTTTTTTTTTAAATGGCATATATTTCTGTGAAGAAAAGACTCTCTGTATCTATATATGTCAAAGAACAGTAAAAAGACAGATGTATAGTTTTTATACTTATAGGTGCAGGTGCCCAAGAGCTGCAAGAGGCTGCTGGGTGGTCTCTGATCTCTGCAGCCGTGACAGTAGGTAAGAAAGGACGAGAGGGAAAAAGAAGATGATGCAGGCAACACCAAGGTCAGGGGAGGAGATGCCCCATTTTACTCTTTACTATGTATGCATGTCCGTAAGTAAACACATAGTTTTTCTAAGTTTTACTGTTCCAGAATATTTCCTTTAAAATTGAGTGTAATCACAGTGTCAGTGGAAATAGTCACTTCTGACGATATTGACCATTCTGTCCTGCTGAAAAGACAGGATTCTTACAATCTGAACAAAATGAGCTATTTTCTGTGAGGAGCTATTACCTGGAAAGGCATATATTTATAAGTTGCTCTTTCTCTTTCAGCTTGTAACTTATACTAAGCACTTCAAAATGTCTTTAATTTTGAATAACAGAGCAGCTTCACTCTGTGGTGGGCTTTGGTTCAGACACTGAGGCACACCATAATCTGCAGGAACGTGTTGTGATCGTCACATTTCAACTAAAATTGCTTTCATCGAGCACACAAGCTTGACTTTTAACCATATATTTAAATATTCTTATGCCAGATCATCTGTTTTGCAGCTCAAGTAGCCTAATTGTGTCATCAGTGGATTGTAAGATTTAGCTTTATGCATGGAGAATATCTGCCTACATGAAACTGGGAATAGGACTTACAGTTTGATATATAATACAAAATATTAATATGTTACGTATCAGTACTCTTTGATATATTAAATTCTCTGTCACTGGGTTTGATTTCTATATTTTTCCTTTGTTATATCATCTTGTAAAAAGCACCTTTGATGACAACCTATGTGTATCCTAAATTGAAGTGAACTTTTATTGTGCTTCTTCAAAGTCTGATTATAATTGCCATTACAGAAATTTAGCATATTATTAAAGCTTTTATGAATGAAAGAATATCTTCTCAGAGGTTCTCTATTCATGTCATGGTCCATAGCAATACAATAGTATTAATCATCTGCTTTAGACATTTTGACTTATCAGGTAAAATATATCCAAACAAATTCAGAGAAATGTTTCTTCTTTTTCTATTTTTTTTCTTTTAGTCATCTCACTCTGCTAATTACTGTAGTAGAACAAAGGGAACTAGACTGTTCCATCTTAGCCTTAGCGTAGGAATAAATTATTGTCCCATTGCAATGCATATTGAATATTTAAAAATAAAAGCCTCAGATAAACAGATATTTTAGTTAACAAACAGTATAACTTTGCAAGCATTATAAATCCTGAGATTATATCCAAAATGATTTCATTAGATGAGAAAACCTCTTAAGAATGCAGGATTACCATTATTTCTTTAAAAATGTAGACTAGCAGCTGAACCCCTAAGGTGAGATTTTGAATAGTCCCATCTCCTACATGTAATTTTTTCCGAAGATGTATCTGTGGTTAGGAACTGCAAACTCAGTTGTTCTAGGGAGGTATTTATGTGGGCTGCTTGTCTGAAAGCCTGTTCTAGTGTATGTTTGTATCACAAGACAAAAGCTTTTCAAAACAAATCAAAAGGAAGACAGACTATCAAATGCTTCAGGTGTTTTGTATCTTAATTTTTCTCTTTGGAAAAAGCAAAATGCAGTTTTTACCTTCTCCAGACTTCACTTCTTTCTTTTTGTTTGTTAATGGGTTTTGGTTTGGTTTTTTTTGGGGGGGGGAGGTGTGTAATTTGGTATAGGTGTGTAGAATTTTCTATTTTTCTTTCTGTTGCCTCTTATACCACTTTTTTTGGTCTCTGCTAAGCACAGAGAGCTCTCTTTGCAGAAATTTCAGAAGTGTGACTACTACATTTGCGATTTTCCTTCAATGTGTCAGCTTCTGTGAGTTAACTGCAGTCCTCTGCTCTACACAGAGGTGTAAGCCCTACTAGCAGTAATACACTTTGACAATTGCAAACCTTTTCCTTTCCCTTCTCCATCAGTAACATCATTCTTATTTTATAGTAAGAAAACATAAATGCATACATCTTTATTAGCTTTTTGTCATACTCTACGGTTTCTTAAATGTAGTAGAAAACCAGCATCTATTGCTTCTGGAGCTGAAAGATAAAACTCATAAAGTTTCCATGAAAAAAATACAGTGTAAGAATGAGAATCATGAAGAAAAAAAAAAAGAGAGAAGTGTCTGGCTACTAAAAGGGGATACTTTTTTTTTTTCAAATAACAAAAATAAAGCCATTCCAGAATATTGCATTAAATGGGCAAGAATAAAATAGGTAGATATTTAAGTACTGAAACACTCTTCTTTTACTGTATTTGGAGAATTAAATATGTGTTCTTTAAATGTTTTTTCTTCTTATAAGTGAAACTATTGTTCAGAACATGTTTCTCGCACCTTTCAGAAGGACAATGTGTTGTGGTTAGTTTTCTGTCTGTAGTGAGCTAGGAGAGAGGTAGTTTGGAGGAAGACTCCAAACTGGAAGGAAACAGGGATTAGACATAAGTGAAAAGTAGAACATTCATTTGTGACTACTGTAGATTTGAAGTTATATTTATTTTTCATTTCAGAGTGCTCAGCAAAAAAATATATTTCCTATTAAATCTAGTTTTGAAAAGATATTCAGTATAAACTGACTTTTCTTTCAACTAGATTGTACATAAAATTCTCCGATGATTATTATAGATGGGACTGTGGTCTCAGTTTTGTCAGCAAAGCTCTTCTTTGGATGAAGTAGTGATGCCTCACCCTTTCAATTAGAATTCCAAAGTTACAACATACAGATCACAGAGTATTGTTTAATTCTTTGGGCGCTGCTTTACTTCTCTATTCACTTAGGACTTTATTTCTTTCCTCAGTGGACAGTGGGTTCTCTTCCTGAGTAATTTGTCACAAAGGCTAAAATCTTGCTTTACCTTGTTTTGTTTTTCTGTGAAGAAGTACAATGTGAGGGATTGCTCTAGAAACATTTTAACTAAGTGCATGTTTCTGCTCTTTGCAACTCATTCTGGTGCAGTTTGCTTGCCATTATTTCCTTCTGTCTTGATTTTCCTCTGAAATATCCATTTTAAATGCAAAAGAAACAATGTAATGTAAATACTTTTGAAACATCATTAGTTTTTGTAAGATTAAAGAAAATATATTTATTTTTCCAAGAGAAGAATATATTTTGCCCACCCATCCTTGTCTCCAGCAAAATGTTTGCAATTAATATATTAAGATTTTTTTTAGGAAGAGAGGGAGAACCTGTTGCTTATAATTTGGATTGGATCTATAACTTCACTGCACACTGATTATGACTCTGTGATTTTATCCCATGGCACTGCAGGCTGTTAACGTGCACACTACTATAAGCACTAAAAAATATAATCATCTGTCAAAAATAGAAAGGTTCACAGAGTAAAACCAAAGAAAAAGGTTCAATTTAATCTTTGGGAACAGGTTAATTCCTAAATGGTACATATGTGTTGATCTTTCTAAAGACATGCAATTCATCCTATACAAAGTTAAGATGGATTTAAGATATATAAAACTCTAAAACCACGAAACCTTCTAAAGACTGGTAGATCGTCACCTTCATAGGTAACCATCATTAGAATTTTTCCTTTGGATAAAACTGGTAACAAATGCTCTCTGGGGCATGTTGTAGTGCAGTTCAAGTACTTTGATACTTGGGTGGTACCATTTGGATTCCTGACATGTTCTGACATGTTCATGTATCAAATTCAATTAGTGGTGCTATTGTTGTGTGTATTCTATTACCATCTTCCTGAGCTGTAAAACCAGGTGGGGCAGTGTTTCCTTGCCTCTTCCCTCCGGACTATCTTCTGTTAATGGGCCCATCTGTGCCTTGCCGAACGACTCATAGATAACGGGCTCTGGACTATCTCCTGTTAATGGGCCCATCAGTGCCTCACCACCCCACTGCGAGATGCTCTGCCTGGGAGGAGGAACTGAACATTTCCCACCTGGATATAATCAGAGGTTTCCAAGCACANCTGCCTGGAAGGTCCCTTAATTTCAAGATTATAATAATCCGGAGGGAAGGGGGTTGCATTTTCCATTCCAAGGGGGGCTTCTGCCTTCCTGAGCAGACGTCTGTCTTTCAAACCAAGACAGCTATCTAGGTAGGAAAGTGTCTTGGGGTGACTTTATGATGTTGTATCCCACATCACTCAGGTATGAATCCTGTGCCTTTCTGTGCCTTTAAACTGAGCCCAAGAGGGGGGAGAGAAAAAAACTGAGCGAACTTTTAAAAGCAGTTTGTACTCCAAGGTCACTCTACCTCTCCTCTGTGTGCTTCTGTGGCAGCCAAGGGAGACAAAACATCCTTGTGTTTTTGTTTCAGCCAGCTTTTGGCTCTGCTTTCTCCAGAGGGAGATGGAGAGTTAAATTCTTTTTTCTCTGGGACTTTGACTTCTTCTTCTCTTCTGGAATGGTTCAGAACACTAGAACTCACTGGGAGAACTCTCCACTGAGGCCCGGAGAGGGGCCAGGGCAAAAAATCCAGCTTCAAAGGGGAGGAGAGAGACCACACCCACAGAAGTACTCTAAAATCTTCCAGGTTCCTCTCCACAGCAAGAGATTTTATTATTTATCATTATTATTCTTTTCCTGTGTGTTTGTTAAATAAATAGTTTTTTCCTTCACTTTCATCCAAGGAAATATTTATTTCCTGAACCTTGTGGGGGAGGGGTGGCTGTAACCTGCCTTCTATCAGAGGATGTTTCAGATGTTTCTTCAAACTTTGTCTCAAACTGTGACAGAAAGTTCACACTACTGTGAATATGAATGTAACAGTAGTAGTGCCAACAGAAGTCTCAGCATCATGCCTGTGTCCATGTATGAAGAATGGAGAGTTAAAAAGGTGATAGAGATGAAATTGTATTTACAGTATTTCAGAAAAGCCACCTAAAAAGTCTTGTCACAGGAAATGTGAGAGAGGAATTTTCTCACTTGTTCTCCTAAAAGATTCAGTGTTTTGAGCCTTTCAAGCTGTAAACACCTAACTGTTCACCTGAACCACTTAGCAAACTAATGACCCATTTTAAGTAATTTTTCCTAATTACAACCCATAGAAATAATTTTTTTCCATGCGTATTTTGTTAAACCACTAAAAATAAAAAAATGTTATTTCTTTTTTAATATTTCCTGCATTTGACAAGGCAGAACTCTCCCTGGTGTCTTGGACAGTGCCATCAGTGCAAGTTGATCCAAACTATCATTTCTCCTTTAGACCATGAGAGAAATTACCAAGAAGAGTTTGAAATAGATAGACTTTGATTTGAAAAAAAGATTGGGAGTTTGTTATTCAAATAGTTTTTTTAAAAACTAAAAGAGAGGAAAAAGAAGTTGTAGTACTTGATGGGGACCAGTGTGCATTAAACTCATCTACCCTTCACAGAACAGGAATGCTCATAATGATGTGGGAAAGTGGTTGTTGAGGGGACTGCTCAAAAAGCACTTTAATGATAATGAAGTGACACTTTATATCAGGCTTCTAATGACTCCTAGCAATCAACAACAACAACAAAAAAAAGAGAATTTTAGAATGTGGATTTTTCCTCTTTTTAAAATTATTTGGGGGCCTCTATCCTTTTGACTTCCATTCATGAAATAGGAATTGGCAGCACAAAATATTCCAGTCACCATTAAAAAACTCACAGAGAAACAAGTGTCTGTATTAATGCTGTGTATTTAAAAACAGTATTATCTCACTTCGGTTACACAGTGATATATCCTGCTCCCTGAGATACTAATTTGAAATGATGTAACATAAAAACTTCCATTTTGAACTTGGAATCCAATAAGCAACAGTTTAAGAATAGATGAAATTTAAGAAACTGTTTAGTCTTTCAGTGTAATATTATTATGCATATCTTTTCCTTTTTCAGCTGTTTAATTGCTCTTGATATTCTGTTTTGTTAAAAGGAAATAATTGGTCTTTCTTCTGTTACTTTTTCCATTTGAAATTAACTGTCATCCTTTAGATAAAAATATTTGTGACTGGTAAAATAGCTTAAATCAACAGAAATATGTTTCTATACCAAGAATACTCACATTTCTTATATAATTTGTTCAGAACTGTAAAAATGTAGGTCAGGCTATGGTTTTTACCTTCTGATGACTGCACAGCAATGCTAAGAAACACAAATTATATTTTAATGAAAAAGAGATAATTCCATCAGAACACTTCAGTCTTTAGATGTTTGGATTGTTCTATAGTGATAAATCTTTTATCTCAAACAAATATCCAGAACACTCAGAAAAAAATGAAATCTTTAGTTTACAAAAATAATTGATGCTAGAAGTTGTCAGAGAGGAGATGGCTGACCTCCTCTATGCCTTGTCTGGCTTAGCAACATTCCTTAGCAATGACAGGCTATTAGCACATATCATCAGACAGGAGAGAATCATGGGCAACCAAGTGCTAATTTTTTTTGCATCGAATGGGATGTGCATGACTCTTCAAGAATGGGTTGTTTTGTTAGCTTTTTTTTAAAACTTGGGTAAAGTCACTACATGCCAGACATGCCTTTTTTATTAAATATTTCACTCACTATATCTCAAAATGTTAATTTTAATTGGTTGGGTTTTTAGGATTCTTTTGATTTTTTTTCTAGTTGTTCAAGTAAACACATTTCCTCTAAGACTTTTAAATTTGTTTTCTGTGACTGTGCAACTCTCCCCTGTGGCCCTCTACAGTCATTTATTTATGTATAGGTTTATGTCATTGTATCATAGAATGGTCTGGGTTAGAAGGGACCTTAAAGATCATCTTGTTCTAACCCCTTGCCATACACAGGGAACCTTCTGCTAGACCGGGTTGCTCAGAGCCCCATCCAATCTGGCCTTGGACACGACCAGGAATGGGGCAGCCACAGCTTCTCTGGGCAACTTGTGAGGCCTCCCCGCCCTTACAGGGGAGAATTTCTTCCTGATATCTCATATAAACCTACTCTTCCACATGGAAGCCATTCCCCCTTTTCCTGTCACTAATTTCCCTTGAAAAAGTTCCCATTCAGCTTTCTTGTAGGCCCCCTTTACATGTTGGAAGGCCACAGTAAGGTTTCCCTGAACTCTTTTCTTCTCTAGACTTAACAATCCCATCTTTTCTCTCTCAGCACATCTTCTTAGGAAGAGGTGCTCCAGCACTCTGATCATCTCTGTGGCTTCCTCTGGACTTGCTTCAACACGTCAGTGCCCCATGCTGGAGACCCCAGAGCTGGATGCAGTGCTGCAGGTGGTTGTTACAAGGTTGGAGCAGAAGGGCAGAATCCCTTCCCTTCGTCTGATACCTATGCTTCTTGTGTTGTAGCCCAGGATGTGGTTGGCTTTCTCAGTTGAAAGACAGGTCATGTTTGAACATCTCATCAACCAACATCCCCAAATCCTTCTCCTCAGGACTGTTCCCAACCCATTCTCTGTCCAGCCTGTACTTGTGCTTCGGATTTCCCTCGCCCAGGTGCAGAACCTTCCACTTGGCCTTGTTGAACTTCATGAGACCCACCTCTCCAACCTGTCCAGGTCCTTCTGGATCTATCCCTTCCCTCCAGCATGCGACGACCCCACAGAGCTCAGTGTCATCAGCAATCCTGAGAGTGCACTTGATCCCACTGCTGTTGTCTCTAACAAAGATGTTAAACAGTGCTCGTCCAAACACCACCCCCTGACGGACATCACTCACCACTGATTTCCACTGGAACATCAAGTGGTTTACCACAACTCTTTGAGTGTGACCATCAACTTGATGATCCTTCAAACTCAGCATAAACTATGATTGTATGATCCAGCCAATTCCTTATCCACAGAGTGGTCCATCCATCCAAACCATGCGTCTCCAGTGTACACTCAAATGTGCAACTCCAGGAAATGTGCAGGAAGTGCAAAGGTTGTACCAAGACTCTCACTGCACATGAAGAGCTAAGTTGGCATTTTCCAGCCCTGGATCCTTATGGAAATCATTTACCAGAAGGGAATTCCCTCTTCTCCTCTAAACCCAAAATTTTCTACTGGGAAAAAGGACATTATTGTTTTAATACTGTATGAAGTCATGAGATTCATTTTTACTCGCAGTGTATGAGGTAAGAAGTGAAAGTAAGAAAGTCTGATGGGATTTTTCCTGGATAGTCTCTCTTGAGAATTCGTGTCTCTGACTCAGAGAAGAGCTGTGTGACCCAGCTCCAGCAAAGGGTCCATAGCAAGCTAGGGTGTACTCGGTCCAGAAGGGATATCATTAGTGTAGCTAGCCTTGTCACCTTGAAATTAAAGCATTACCTCTGGATTTGAGGGGGCCAGTCCAAGTACTGGGCACTGTACTCCGCCCTGTAAAGTCGAATAAGACTTTTTCTCTGTTACATTTAACTGTTATATTGCCTCTATTTCTCTAAAAAATTTGGAAAAATGGAATCTAATTGCCACCCTTTGAATGAGGTGTCTCAGTTTTCTTAATTTCTGTGATAAAATAAATTTATAGAAACTCAGCGCACACAGCTCACTGTTACAGATGACACTTTATTTTCTCATTGATTTGAAGAAAATCCACTACTTTCTTAGAAAATAGATAGTGGTGAAGACTAATTGTTATTCTCAATTCCCAAGGCTTTGCCCCTGTACAGTAATCAAAGAAAGTCAACATACAAATCATGCTAATATATGCCTACAGTGTATTTTAGTAATTAAAAATTACCTTTTATAATTTCTGGAGCAATCGTAGGAATTGACTGATCTAATGTGCTTCTGCAGTACATACAATAAATCCTTTATTAGTTTTCATGACTACATTTTATTGTCAAGAACATTTGTGTTACATGTGTATTCAAATGTGATGAATACATTTGAATATAGATGTGAAATACTAAATAATTTGTGGTACTGTTAATAAGAGAAAAATAATTATTAGCACCTCATGACTCTAATATTAGCCAGTGGTACAAGAAATAGGCAGCAGTACTACCTGGAGAACCAGACTGTTACACAGCTATGGGTTGCTGTGTCACATCTTTATGCACAGCTGTGTTGCTTTCCAAAATGTGTAATCTAAGTACATTTGACATTTCCCTGGGCCTGACTGGATTTACTGCAGACCTTCAGCATTCAGGATTTGAAGGCTGCTGCTAAACTGAAATGGGACCTCTCTGCTTTAAGAATCAAGGAATAATTCTCAGCTCATTAACTTACACATGTAAATTAGACCGTTCAGTCTCCCTTTGTGGACACTATGGCTTTCTATCACTAGTCAGAGATGTTTGATAGGTGTAGTAAATGACTGCACAGACCTTGTAGAATAAAACTCCAAAACCATCATTCAGTTCTTCAGCTGGAACACGATAGATAGTGATTAGAAAAGGAGAGAGAGAGAGCGAGAGAGAGAGAGAGCGAGAGAGTGAGAGAGCAAGAGAGAAAGGAAAAACACCTTTAGCTGTATCACAGTCTGAATGGTTTCGTTCCTCTCGAGAACTTTGTGATTTCAGACAGGATCTTCCCAACCTCTCAAGCAAACTGGATGTTCCCATGAAACCTTCCATTTCCCCTCACTCCCTCTGTAGTGCCCGTCCTTGTTGATGTTACAGAAATCCTCTCTCCATCCAGGCTTTTGAACCCTATGGGCTGGTATTAGTTTCTCCAAGTGCCAGTATTAATACTGATCCTTCTTGATTTTCTTTCTGGAAGAAATGATCCTCCTGAAACACTGGAGAATAGATTGGTGAGAAGAATTTAAAAATGACTTGTTACTAGAAATCCATGCACATTTTGGAGTGTGGCCTGTGATCTTAAGGGATATAAAATAATTATTTTCATATAGTTAAGGAGCATGTGACACACTGTGCACAAGATAACAGAATTAAGTTGGACATACAACTTTAAATGAAATTTAAGTATTTAACATGGCAAATTCCCAGAAATAAATTGGGGTTTAGGATATTTCTAGTAAGGTTTAGATGGATCCTCTACTTTATTGGAGTGACAGATATTCTCTGAGCTGCCACAGGTGGCATCAGCAGAGATTGTTATAGGTACTTTAATATTTTAAAATTACTTACTACTCAAAAAAAGAAAAGTTTTATATAATGAAATTGTTCATTCTACACGGAGTGAGTAATTTCTAATATAGGAAACCATCTTAACATTACACTTTCAGTAGCTCAGCTGCCGTCACTTCGTAATTAACAGCTTGCTATTTAACTTGCAGGTTTCGATGCATTTTATTAGTGAATTACTGATGAATAAACATATGAATGGTTTTTTTAATTTTGTTGATAAAACACACTTAGTTCATTGTTAGCTTGATGAAATGTCTCTAAGGTACTGATGCTGGAATTCTGTTCCTACCCATTCCAGCCCACAATGATCACAATGGTCATGCACAAAACCATCTTGGCAGCATGAGCACATGTGAGCGAGGAAGTAAAAGGCATGGAGTGCTGCTTCCGGGAGTCTGCCTTAGGAGAAACAAGAAGAACAAGTTCTTGTTTACCTGTCTTTCATATAACTTCTACAAGAAAAATAGATGGAGTTGGAATCCTTGTAACCTGGAAAGTTTAAAAGAAGGACCAAGTACAGCTGTGGGGACACGGTAAAGGCAGGATAAGGATAAAGGAGTTACACTTTATGTTGTCTTGAACTCCAACACATAAGAAACCCACCACTGCTTAGCTGCAAAATGTTGGTCAGATTGTGAAAACTGAACTTTGTCTGATGAAACTTCCTCTAGGAAATGCCTGTAAGAAAGGAGTATTTCATCTCATGAATGAGATTTCATTGTCTCCCAATGCAAATTTTGAATTTCATACTCTCACTTGCATTTAGAGTTTCACTTATGTCTTTTGAACATGTGCAGGGTACTTGGGAAAAGCTTAAAATACAGGCATTAGATAGACCACAGGCATGACTGATACTAGGTAAAATCAACTTTTTTTTTCCAACTGAGACACAAAGAACAAGTATGAGTACATTCTAAAGTAACATGAACTGATTACAATGTTGCATCTTCACAGTAAGGTAAAAGTGTTTTCACCAGAGATCCTGAGCACATCCCAGGCTGATGAAATGCTTACATGGTTTTAGATCCTACAAAGTCTAAGGGTGAAGTCGGGACAGCTTCAGCATGGTTCAGGAAAGCATTTAACCAGTTGAACTTTAGGCAGTTTTCTCAATGCTTTCAATGGGCTTTCAGCTATTTTGAAACAAACATGAAAGCTCTCACAGCACTTGGTTAAGATAGTTCTAAAATCAGTAAAGTTAATCTAGCTTCCTCCCTGTAAACAAAATTTAACAGTCAGTCTGTGCTGATGTTAAGTATAAAGTTGATATAAAGTTGATTTAATTCTTGTTATGATTTTTTTTTTTTGAAGGTGGACATAATTATTGGGCTTCTAGCAGAAATATTTTTCAAAAGTCTCATTGAAGCTCTGGTTTATTCAGAAATATGGAAGCAGTACACTTTAAAAATCAACTGAAGTTACATGAAGAGCCATATATTTATTTTGCTAAGCAGCTTTTCTGGATGTATTTCATATGAATGATCTCTAATTAAGGCGGAAAATCTTCAGTACTTCACAGACCATACTAGACTCGGTAGATCAAGAATCTGAGGTTTATTATAACATATTCTACACATTAAAATAGTATACCAATTATATCCTCAATACTTAAGAACGTTCCGTACAGGTACTGTTTCTTCATGGTACATCCAAAGAAAACAGGTTTAGGAACCACCACTTTCCAAATCCCTGGAGATAGTATTTGCATTCAGTGTGATAGTGATGGAAATGCAGTGAGAAGGGAGGGGTCCTGGCCCACAAAGCTTTGGAGGATAAGTTTTGGCCAGGCAGCCATCGTGGTGAGCTTCCTGTCCCTGGCCTCCACAGCAAGGCTCTTACGCTAAATTAGGAAGAAACAGAAATGCTTTTTTGGATTCACCAGCCTTGTCAAATACTCTACTAGAGTAGAACATTTAAAAGAAATTGGCTTCTGATTTGCATCCTAAATATAACAGTAATTTCTTTAAAGCAACTAGAAATATCTCTTTCTGAGGAAAACCTTTTTAGTACCTGCATCTATACCCACTAAAAGTTAAGTCTTTGTGGGTCATTCACTGTTGTAACCTTTGCTGTTATTTAATACTGAGTTGAATTAAAATAAATAATTTTTAAATTTTCTGTTGTCATGTCCCACTTGGTAAATAATGACCTCACACATCTTCCATAAACTTCTTCATCTGATCCAGCATTTATGTTATAGGAAGGAGCCAAATTGTCATGTCACACTGTGCTACCCCACTGGAGATATTTCTTCACAAGAGTAAACATCTGTGTAAACCCTTGTTCCAAAAGATATCTTTGTAATATGTATGTGTTATTTCTGAGAACTAAGCTTATGTCCCTGTCCATCTGAGTTTAAAGGATAGATGTCTGCCAAGGAAGGCAGGAACCTTCTCGGAATAGAAAGGTGACCCCTCCCTCCAAATTATTACTATTTCGAAATTACGGGGCTTCCAGGCAAAAATGTGAGAAAAGAAGGAACAGTTCTTTACTGGAAAATATATATGTATTTATTCTGATATATATATATATATAACAGAACAAACTACAAACAACAGCAAGAAAAACAATTACCCAAGTTCTCCCACCTGTTAAGTAAATTTTTCCCTTTGGTGTAGTTACGACCACAACTGGCAGGGGATGCTGTTGGCTCCCAGTAAGGCCAAGGGGCTGGATGGTTTCCCTGTGGCCTCAGGGGCACTCTGGTGCAAGCTCAGCAACCCCCTGAGGTGGCATGGGAGCTTGGTCAAGGGGGAGGATGGAAGGTGACTTCTTTTGCAAAACTCACAGGCAGCAGCTGATTTGGTACCACTCCTGGGGGCAACCTAAACTGTAGCACTATCCCTGGAAACAGCCAAATGCCCTCTGTAACACACAGGACCATCCTCCTCTGCTGCCAAACCGAGAAATGGGGCCAAAAACCAGCCCCCCACCCCGCAGGCAAAAGTCCTGGACTCAGCTGCAATGCCTCTTATGGTATTATGCCATCTCCTGAAAACTCCCAGCAGGAGAACCCATTCCCCAGGCAACACTCCCAAACTCTCATTCCCCTGGCCGAGCTATTACAGTGGTATGTGATAGTTCTTGGCTCACCCTTTTGTTTCTCAACCGCTTTGAAAACCACCACCTTTCTGCTTTTCCAACATGTAGCAAATGGGAAGAAGTTCATTTGAGAACTCTAACCCACAGCAGTGACCATAACTGACATCGCCCAGTTCTACCCTTGCTGGGCTTGAATGGTAGTGGAAAAATTAAGTGGCTACTTTTATACCTCATCCTTCAGCTCCAGCATTCTCACAGTAAAATGTGTTTCTGGAACATTCCATAGCTGTCAAAACATGTGCAAAATACTGAAATAGTAGTAAATAAAAATTATCCATCTAGATAAATATAGCCTTTGCTGCAGAATGATGAAAAGAGGCAGACAATAGGAGGCATGACCAGCAAAATAACTGTTTCCGTTATATCTCTTCATCTCTGAGAATATCACTAAAAGGTACAATTGTTCTTGTCAATCACACCTTTGTCTCAGTTTGACTAAAACCTTCCACCTACATTACAAATCCATTAGCCATGCTGCTTTTATGATGGTTTGTTGCTCAAGGAGGGGGTTGGTTTCATCCCTTTTATGAAATCATTCTTTAATCTCAATTTTTGTGTCTATTTTTCATGGTAGCCTGAGATCACTGAGCTGCCTGTGTGTAATGGTCTAAGGCAACTCAAATAGGACCAAGCAAAATAGATGGTCACTATGAATAATTCATAACTTTTCCTCAGTTTGCTTCAGCAGCTTATGTGAGGTCTTACTATTGATGGTAGGACAAATTTTTGGTTATGAGGGCATTGTGAAGATCAGTAATTGTAGGCAAAAAAGAAATCTCAGGCCTTCACACATGAGTTCAAATGATTAATTCATTTAAAAAATATGTCCCCTGGTTCAGGATGAAACTGTGAAGTCTATACTGACCAGTGATTGTGAGCATCTAATCTCAGTGAACCCTAAAATGAAAAGATTTTCAGAGAGAATACTTCACTTTTTGAAAGTTAGGTTTCATGAGGATTTCAAGCCTAATACCACAGGCTACGATGGAAGCAACATTGCCTTGATTTTGCTTTTTATTTCATATTGAAAAGTGACTGGAAAATTAATTTATTTGCTTACTTTAAAATACAACCACAATTGAAAAAAGGTCGTTAAATGCTTCTGAAAAATACATCCTTTGTATATTTCAAAAGTAAGAAGAAGAAAAAAAAAGGCTTGAAAGACTAGCAAGCTGTGACCTCTCAAAGGGTAAATGATTTTTTTGTCTCAGTTACGTTTTTTTGTGTGTGTGTGTCCATACATGGTGGTTATCCAAATAACAAAGTTAATACAAGAGATTTTGCATAAAGGATGAAATAGATTTTTAGAAAGAAAAAAATTCCGTCTCCAAATATGATTAGCCCCATATAGAAGTTGACATATTATTGTAATGAACTAAAAATAAAGAAGTAGTAGTGTGGTTTTCCCACAATAAATAGAAAACTTAGCAATGTGCTTATGAAGCACAGGTATTACTGAGTCATTTCTAGAACACTATGACGTTTCCTATGCAGAGATGAATCTCAGATTAATAAATGATTTGCCATAAGAATTTCAGAGCTTTGCTGACTGTGTTAAAGTTTTGACAATGGCCAACCCTTTCCTCAAAAATATTAATCATTGATCATAACTCACAGTGTTAGTTTGGTTGTTTGGGGGAGTGGAGCAAGGGAAAAAGAACAATTGACTCCCCACAAGCCAAAAAAAAAAACCAAAAAAAACCAAACAACAAAAAACCAAATTAAAGATTATTTGCAATTTTGGTTTGTATTTGAAAAGTAATTCTGATCACAAGGGAGAACTTACTATATTCCATGTGCCATTTTCCAAATTATGATTTCTGGAAAGTCAATACATTTGGTTTCAAAGTGGTGTTATCATTTGAAATTTGCCTATACTTTATATAAGCTGGGTGGTAGTGTTTGCTTTTAGGTTTTTTGGTCTTTATTTTCTTTTTTAGAGAGATTAGATTATAAAAGAAAAATACAAGTATTCAATTTGGTAGATAAAAATGTTTAATTTGTTCTGAAATAAAATTTAGCATTACAAGTAAACCTGCAACAAAATGTTCATCTTTGGTGATTGCCACACTATTTCTGCAAATTCTGTTTGAGCTAACACTTTTTTTTTTGTTTTGTTTTTTGTTTTGTTTTGTTTTGTAATTTCTTAGCTGCTGTTGTGCCTCCTGCAGACAGAGATGTGGAGAAAAGAATATTAAATTTGAAAAAAAATTTAGATCTATAGATCATCCAAACGTGTTGTCTTAGATGCTATAAAAACAACCTAGATTTCTTTTTTCCCTGAACACCATACTTCAATGGTAATGAAGAAGCTTTGAGAAGAAGAGATTCTTTTCTACAGAAAGGTAACTTTCAGCTTATTTTGCAGTTAACTGAATTTATAGCTAGGTGTTGACTGGAGGGAACCATTGAAGTGTTCAAGTGGTTTCTTTCAATATAGTTGAGGTATTACCTGGTGAGGTAATATGGGGAACGAATAATTTTATACGGTCATGACCTTTTTACTGCACTATCTACAGATAAGGATTAAAATAAAATGGAAAGGCAGATATATAGAATGGTAAAATGATTTTCTTTCTTTCCCTTCTGTATCATACTTGTCACTTGTGCATATTCTTTCTCCTAAACTGGAAGCTCTTAATCTTGTTTTTTCTTTTTTAACATATGCTTTTCAAGGTCTTTTTTAGTTCTTTATTTTCTATTTGTGTCTGTCTTGTTCTCTAGGACACTGAAAATGCTTTGTAAAACCTTCTTTCTTCCTCATCAGTACTTTAAAGGAGTGAGGTGCTTGGGCAGAGCTGTTTGCAAGAGCTGTTTTGAACCTGAGTCAGTCTTGAAATCTGTTTCTGAAAGTCTTGGTGTGTGTACTTGTTACAGAATGTAGGAGAAGAAAGTTGCTGCATAATGGCTTGGCATACAAGTTCATGGTCCTTCCTTTTCCTGCCTGACAGGGCCACTATGCCACACTTTCACAGTTGAATATTTTTGGGGTTTTTTTGCTTTCTTTTTTCTTGTCCAAAACAAAAGGCATTTTAAACCAAAAAGCGTTTCAAATCAATAACAAGGATTTAACTTGGAGAGACATGGATTTGATGGATGGACCACTCAGTGGATAAGGAACTGGCTGCATGACCTCACACAAAGATTTGTGGCCAATGGCTCATTGTCCGTGTAGAGACCAGTGATGAGTGGGGTCCGTCAGGGTCAGTACTGCAGCTGATTCGGTTCAACAGCTTTGTTGGTGCCATGGACAGAAGGGGCGCTGATGACTCCGAGCTCTGTGGTGCAGTCACATGCTGGAGGGAAAATGTGGATCCAGAGGGACTGGGACATGCTGGAGAGGTGGGAACCTCATGAAGTTCAGCAAGGCCAAGTGCAAAATCCTCCTCTTGGGCTTGGGCAATCCCAGACACACCAAAACATTGGGTGGATGAGTGACTGGGAGCAGCAATGAGGATAAGGACTTAGGGGTGTTGGTTGATGAAAACCAAACGTGAGTCAGCAAGTGAGTGCTCATAGCCCAGAAAGCCAAACAAATCCTGGGCTGCATCCAAAGCCCTGTGGGCAGCAGGGGAGGGAGGGGATTCTACCCCTCTATCTGCTCTTGTGAGACTCCATCTGCAGTGCGGCACCCAGCTCTGAGGTCACCAGCACAGGAAGGACAGGGGTCTGTTGGAGCCAGTCCAAAGGAAGTAATGAAGTTGATAAGAGCACTGGAGCACCTACCCTAGCAAGACAGACTAAGACAATTGGGTCTGTTCAGCCTGGAGAAGAGAAGGTTGTGTGGAAAACTCATAGCAACATTCTCGTATCTGAAGGGGCCTTACAGGGAAGCTGAAGATGGACTTTTACCAGGAACTCTAGTGACTGGACAGAGAGTGATGAATACAAGTAGAAAGAGAGGAAATCTAAATTAAATATTAGGAAGAAATTCTTTATTGTGAGGGTGGTAAGGCACTGGCACATGTTGTCCAGGGAAGTTGTGGATACCCCACCCCTGGAAGTGTTTAAAGCTAGGTTGGATGGGGCCCTGAGCAACCTGGTCTGGTGGAAGGTGTCCCCGCCCATGTCAAGTGGGTTGGGCCTAGATTATATTTAAGGTCCATCCCCTTACCATTCTGCGATTCTATGATTCTATGATGCATATTTTCTTTCTGAATGTGGCCTTTGATTTTATTTTCTTTGTTAGCTCCCATGACTGGAAAAATACACTGCTTTTTAATGTAGGATCTTAAAAATCTGCTTTTGCCTGACAGTAGTATCTTTCTTCTTTTACTTGCACTGGTTTTTGAATGTGAGGATTTTACTGTGCTGATCCAGTGCAGTTCCCCCTGATTTGCATATGAGAAACAGAAAAGTGAGTTTATTTCTTCAAGCCTTAAAAAAAAAAAAACCTTTCATGTTCTGTTCATGTTTCAGTTGCAAACTCAAACAAATTACCTTATAGATATGATAGATATGACATGTCTAAGCATATGAGAAATATTGTTATGCCAAAAGATGTTCCCTTGAGCAGAATTTAGCTTTTGTTGTTTCATAAGCATGTTAGACAGATTCTTTTTATTTTTAGTCAAAATGAAAACCTGTATTATAAAGCCAAATAAACTGACTCCCTAAATCCTTTCAGAACTGCTGATGATTTCCTGCTATTTAATTTCCTATTGACAATTTTGATCATATTTTGGAGGTAGCAGTGTGAGATTTTCTCATTTTCCTCTGGAGCAAGGATCATGATTTAATTTGTAAGTATTTCTTAGGATATGTACCCCTATCCCGGCATTAAACTACCATAGGAATTATTTAAATCATCTTTCAAAAGTGAATAAAGTTCCTTCCCCCCCTAAACTTTTTTATCTCAGATGTTTTAAAAGCATAATTAAAACTTTTAGATAATAGCAGAGTCCTTTTATGTTCTTGTACCTTCTCTTCAGTACAGATGTTTACCAGCATCTTACAGCCCAGTCCAAGAAATCTGTTTTATACAATTATTTGCACGTATGAACCCAAACAGTAGTGTGCGTAAGAAGAAAACATCTCATAAATGTCTCTGTATTTACAAAATGAAGTCCTTTTTTGCCCCGTATTTATCAGAAATACCAGAAGGGGAGAATATACCATCATTTGATCCTTTGTGTCAAAAATATAATTGTTGTCCTCTAGAGCACACGTTTTATGAGGACCAGCTGAGGGAGCTGGGGGTGCTCAGCCTGGGGAAAAAGAGGCTCATGGAAAACTTACTGCTCTCTACAACTCCCTGACGGGAGGGTGTAGCTGGGTGGGCTTCTGGCTCTTTTTCCAGGTAACCAGCAATGGGGCTAGATGAAATGGCATCAAGTTGTGCCAGGAGATGTTTAGATTGGAAATTGGGAAACATTTTTTTCACTGAAATGGTGGTCAAGCATTGGAATAGCCTGTCGAGGGAAACAGTAGAATCCCCATCCCTGGAAATGTGCAAAAGATATTTGGGTGTAGCATTTGGGATTATGATTTTGTGGTGAATATGGCAGTGCTGGATTTATGGTTGGACTCAAAGATCTCAGAGGGCTTTTCCAACCTTCTTGCAGTACCAATACAAGTTCTTCTATCGAAAATAATGGCAAATTCAATCCTTTTCAAGAACTAGGGAAATTTCTGACTTCAGAATTCTCAGTGCTCGTGCCTTGGCTTATTTCACTTGACATTTTAAGATTTTAAAACTCAAAATGAAACTGAAGCTTCTCTCAGCTGTAAAAAATGAGCATTAAAATTTATTCTTCTCAGATATGATGGCTTCACACTGGTCTAATTGAAAGTTCCTTGTATCACTAAAACCATGTTTAACAGTGCAATTATTAATATAAAGCTTTTCTTTTGTATGTGGAAAAATGCTTTGTGCATGAAAGGTCATTCAACAAAGATTCCTTTACTGTCTTCAGAGGTACTTAGAAATGCGGTGCCATAAATTACTCAGAATTTAATGAGGTCATTATCAAAGTCTGTAGTAATCAGAGAAAAATGAGCAAGCACCTCAATTTTGGTATTTTGCTCCATTGAAGAATGTTAGGAAACCTACATATTTCATAAGAATCTATGAACACAAATTACTGTTTTAAGCAGGTGAAAATTTTTGTTTTTCCTCTCTAATATTTCTCCTCATTCCTCTTTTGCAAATTTCCCAGAACTTCATGTTTATGAGAGGGTCAAGAGTAGTTCATTAGCTATAGAATTTACAAGAGTTTTTACTGTTTCAGCTGGGCATATTTATGTATAAGTATTTTGCATGTGTAAAAACCTGAAATGGAGCATGAAAAACTGGGCTTTGTAGTGGCATACATAAAGGAAAAGCAATATATGTTGAAGTGAGAGAAGAAATAGTGTATGGTTTCTGATGTTTAAAGATCAAGTACCATTTTTACTCATGAGTTAACTGAATATGAGCCAGCAGTGTGCCAAGGTGGCCAAGAAGGCCAATGGCATCCTGGCCTGTATCAGGAATAGTGAGGCCAGCAGGACCAGGGAAGTCATTCTTCCCCTGTACTCAGCACTGGTGAGACTGCACCTGAGTACTGTGTCCAGTTCTGGGCCCCTCAATTTAGGAAGGATGTTGAGATGCTGAGGCGTGCCCAGAGAAGGGCAACAAGGCTGGTGAAGGGCCTGGAACACCAGCCCTGTAAAGAACGGCTGAGGGAGCTGGGGTTGTTTAGCCTAGAAAAAAGGAGGCTCAGGGGAGACCTTATCACTCTCTACAACTCCCTGAAAGGTGGTTGTAGCCAGGTGGGGGTTGGTCTCTTTTCCAGGCAACCACTGACAGAACAAGAGGACACAGTCTTAAGCTGAGCCAGAGGAAGTTTAGGCTAGACATTAGGAAAAAATTCTTCACTGAAAGAGTGATTGGGCACTGGAATGGGCTGCCCAGGGAGGTGGTGGAGTCACCATCCCTGGAGGTGTTTAAGAGAAGACTGGACGTGGCACTGAGTGCCATGGTTTAGTTGATGAGTAGGTGTTAGGTCGTAGGTTGGACTTGATGATCTCAAAGGTCTTTTCCAACATAGTTCATTGTGTGATTCTGTGAAATAAGTGAGGTACTTGCAGAGTAAGATAAGATATGCTTATTTAAAAACGGCACACCTGGAATAGTTGGTATTGTAAGGAGTAATGGTCAGGTTAAGTGACAAGATGTTCCGGAACAGCCATTTTGGTTATCCAATTGCTACCACTGATCCACAAAAGCAAGGGGGTAAGAAACCTCTTTAAAAAAAAAAAAGTCAAAACTTTGGCTAATTTTTCTTTATATAATTGTTCAAACTTTCCTGATAGTATTTACAGTTGGAAAAGAACAAGTAAAATGTTAATTCTTTCTCCCTCCTCTTGTCTATGGCAATTTTGCCTGATTATTCTTACATTGTCAACTATTATTTAAAACCTAACCTTAATACTTTATTTATTAATCATCTTACAAAAAGCCCTGATAAATCTAGGCCTGTATCTCCCCAGATTCTCACAAGTTTTTAAAATCTTGTGCTATTGAATATTTGTGTTATTTTACACAGTATGTTGGAACTTGCTAAATTAGTTAAGAAATATCAAGAAGATACATTCTCAGAGTTGAGCTATGGTTAATATTTAAATGAAAAATATAATGTCAGAACATCAGTAAACTATTTTTAAATGCTGACCAATCATTAAATCATCAACTTCTTTCTAAATATAACCAAATTTCGTAATGCCGAAAGAGGCTTCTAAAATGCCGTCTATCTCATTATAAATTTTAGCTCAATAATGTTCCTGAATTTAATTAATATAATAGCTTGGGGCCTGTTGCATATTTTAGCAACGAAATGTGTAAATTTCAGCCCTAAGGCCAATTATAAAATTTACTTTCATCATGTCTGTTCTTGTGTGATGGATAAAGACCTCCCTTCTTCATTCCTCCCACAGAATTAATAAAATGCATGTTCTAGTCTGCAGTCCCAACAGTCAGGTTTTAGTGACCTCTGTCTATCAAAAAATTATAAGCAATTAGTTTATGTCCTCTCTCAGGATTTTTAAACGTGGGGCACAGCAATGGTGCTTTAGTTAGCAATAGTTTTCTGGAACAGTTTTTATAGTTTAATCGCAGTGTATTTTCCGTCTGGATATTCCTGAGAGTGATCTTGTCTCTCTATTACCCTATTCCTGTCTGTGAACACACATCAGTACGTCCAAGAATCCAAGAATGTGAGAAAGCTGCAACACCCACCAAGGCAGTAAGAGCAAAATGTGGATATTTTAAGAAAAGGGTAAGTGAAATTCAAAAGGTATCAATAAGAGTGTTGCTGTAGGGTGGAAGTAATAAATTCTGCAACTTGGTTCTTGCCTCATGGTGATCGAACTTGCAGGCAAAATATTTATTAAAAAGTCAACAGACGTGTGAGTTCAAATAAACAACTGGGAATTGTGATATTTTGGAACTAAGAGTAGATAGAGGATCAAGGAAGTGAAAAAAATAATACAGTGTAGAAAACCTTTCTGCTGGTGGGTTAGTTTACATTCTATCTTGAAAGAAATTTGAAAAAAAAAAAATTGAGAGACCAAAGTATTTTGTCAGCAAGGAGAGGCTTGAAGGATCTGAGCAGTTGTTTATACAACCCTGTCTACACTTTAAAACTGAGATTATGCCCAATCCTTGTAGAAGTTCTTTGTACTTTCAACAGAATTTCTAGTTCAGAAAGGCTTCCTGTTTAGTATACAATTATACAATGGACAAGTGGGTTTGATGAAAAATGGTGATTCCCTACTTTACTGTTCAGTACAAATGGGCCCATGATAAGTAGTGTAGGATATCTTTATAATGATATACATCTGCATTTAGATGTGTGATTTCAGCCTGCTACAAAACATATCCCAATAATGGCACTTGATTATTATGGTATTTATACTACTTAGGTGGCTTTGGGGAAAAATACTACTAACTAAAAGCAACAGCACAGTGTGTTCAAATTAAAAAATAGTCTAATAGTAATATAAAATACTATATAAAGATCAGTACAGCAACTGACAGTCCCAGCAGAAAACAAAATATTGTACCTTGCTTTTCCATTGATGTATTTTGCATATACACCAACCAGTAAAAGTTTGGGGTCCACACCTGGAAGGACAAAGATTGTGCATTTTATTTTATTTTATTTTATTTTATTTTATTTTATTTTATTTTATTTGCCAGAATCTTATGAATGGATATATGATTAAATTTATGCAGCTGAGGAGATTGTTTCTCCTATTTCAATAGTGCAATCTCAGCCTTTATTTTTAGCATGTTAAATGACAGGTATTGTACTGCAAGACTCTGTAGCATGGTTTCAGAGATGGCATATGATTTGCAATGAAGAAGTCAAAAAAACATTCTTTTACATACTTATATACTTTTCGCAAGGCAAGAAGATTTGCAAATAATTAATATATGGTCTTTTATTATTTCTGCATTCTCAGTCCCATCTTTCTGACAATTTCCTATTGAGAGTGCTCCTGCTAATGTTGCTATCCTGAGATTCTGCCCTTTCTGCTGCTCTTTCACATTATAGTAGTTTTTGGTAGCAGAGTTTATTTCCATATGTACATTTGGATAATGTAGTCAAGTGTACAACTTGATGATACACTTGTTTAGTATACTCTATCACTGTGAGATATTCTACTGAAAAAATAAAAATCTGTATTTTCCTGTGTAATGGAAAAATATATTTCCACTCATTTTAAAAAATCCATTTTTGTTCTATTAGCATTTTGTTATTATTTATGGCTTTCTATGCTTTCTTTCCTCCTGACACTGTACCTGATACAGGAAAACTCACAGATATACTCTTGACTTCTCTGTATACTTGTCATTGATGACAACAGGGTCAGTTACATTCTTAATCTAAATTTGTTTCTACTTATGAATAGAAAGCATTTGTGTAGGTTCACTTAATGCCTAACTCATCCTTGAGAAAATCTGATTATTATGCTACCTAAAACAGGGACAAATCCCAGAGTAACAGCTATTAAGAATTAAATTACATTTGAAGTTTTCAATAAAAAAAATTATTTGCCTCTCCTTCTATGACTTCCAGCTAACAGCAGACACACAGGGTTCCTTTTTGCCTAATTGGGTGCAAATGGAATTATAATAATGCAAAGCTGTGTGTTAGTTAAGGCTATGTACAAGTTTTTCCCAGAGCTATGTGAAAAATATTGTTAAACAGACAATGTGTTATGTTGGAGAAATTAGATAACTCCATGAAAAATAAAGACTTTTTAAAAAAAAAATCTATCATCTGATAACTGTTAGTCTCTTCACTTTATTAACTGCACTCTTTTCTTTAATTGAATTTGCTGAATATCTCTCCAACAAAAACAAAAACCAGATATAAATTTCTGAGGATTTTTTGTCTTTGAGAAAAAATGTTATTTTAAATTTTGCCCTTACCAAGTATGATTAAGATCATGCTTTTAGTTATGCCAAAGATGGAAGGAGACCTAATAAAGATATAACAGTGGTAGGTGTTGCAATTAAACACTATATAACAGACTTTTGCACCTACATCTGTCAGTGCTGACATTCTTGCTTTTGACTTCTGTGACTTTTCACTGCTGGACAACATTTTCCCTTTCACTTGCTTTCCTGGAGGTACCAACACCCAACAGAATCTCTTAAGGAAGAAAGACTGATCAGAACATCTTGCTGTACCTGACCACATGAAGTGAGAATTTGCAGGGCCCTGTTGACAGGGAAAATCTGTAGAATTAATTTTAATTATGAAGATAGGTGAAGTTCCTGAGTTATCTACACCAGTCTAGCTGATGTCATGCTCCCACTGGGATACATGAATCCTGACTAGTGTATGGGACTGTTGCCTTTTTCAAAACTAGCCAGGATGAAACAGAGAAGTACCAAGGAGGGAAATGAAAGAAGTCAAGCTTGGGTTTTCACACAGAAAAATTTTAGAAGTTTTTGTGAATGGATGAAATATTGGAAAGGGTAACTTTTAGATCAGGTGTTAAGCATCTGACAGGAACAATGATTTACAGTTAAATTATGGATATGTGTGTGTCTGCAAGATTTTTAGGATCAGAAAAGAGAAAAAATGTACCTGTCAAATTAAATTGATAATTCAGTGATTTGCAGTACAGGCCACATTTCCTTGTTTGAGAAAAGTAAGATGAACAATCCCAGTAATGCCAGCTGATGGTGCTGTTATTTCTCTAGAGCTTTCCCAAAGACTACTTTGTCCATATAGCTGGCAGCTTGTAGTTACTGCCAGTGTCTCACCCATCTTGTCTGTCTTCTATGTGTTTTATTTTAGTTCCAAGATTTTGTCCATGCCCTGTCATTTTAAATCTGTGACACCTCATCCATAAGCAGTTAGTGTTTAATAACAGCAGATAAGCAGGTAATTGACATCAACAAAAATCAGACACAAGAATATACTTATTATGTAAGTTAGTAGTGGCTTCCTCATATCTGCCTTTTTCTTTTCCTTGTAAGGGGATCAAAGATCGTAGTACTGAATATAATTTTTGAGGTACTGTCTCTGTGATTTCGTGCCATATAGGAATAACCCATGTTGTTTTTCTCATTACATTTTCCTTAACTAGGAATTCTCATGAATAAAGGATGAATTCCGATACGAGGGAGAAATTTGTTCCTGAGCTATCAGTTGACACCAGGGCCAATTTTCTTACATTATTGTTGTTCTCCTGTAAATTCAATTACTTACTTTTTTGGATCAGTTACATCAGGCAGCGATGCAACAGTACAGTGAATTGCATAAAGTTATATAAAAATCAGTCAAAATCTTGATGGGCATAGAAGATCAGTTTTGGCCCGGAATGCTAAAATTTCTTTCCGTAAAAAAATACTCAAATAAAATTGTGAGAAATAAGATACAGGTTAAACACCAAAATACTTTTAGTGAGTAAGCTTTTCTTCATTATTTTACAGCAAATAAAACTAGTGACAAAGCCAAAGCAGTTGCTATGTATTTTATTCTTATATTTTTTTCCCTCAATCAGTTTGGATAGAAGAAAATGTTAATGCTTTTTTTGCCCTCATCCTGACCCCAATCCAAGATGGACTATGTAATTAATTCACTTGCTCACAAACTTGAGATTGAAGTCTTCAAAATTTTCACTGTATGATCAATATGATTTAAAAAAAATCTGTTCTATGACTTTGGTCAAATGTTCTAATCGACAGAAAAAACATCAATAGTCTTGTTCTCATTTTTTCTTTCTAATTAGGTTTTTCCTACTCTGAAATTACTGTCTGGAGGGAATTGATACTCACCTCAATGCTCTCACATTCTCACCTTCTCTCATACCATCTATCTCCTCACTTTCCTAATCAAGCAATCTTTAGCTGGGTCACAGCTGCTATTGAAGCATGCGAAGATACATCTCTGGTACTCAGAAGCTGAATTTATAATGTTTATACAACTAGAAATGTGAAGTTATAAAGCTGATTCTGATTAATTTCAGTGCTCTGAGTGCCCTGGTTTGCTTGTGGGATGAATGGATTTCTGCATTTTTTCTGTTTGTATTTTCATTCTAGTGTATTTTTTATGCTCTTAATGGAATGCACAGACCTTATGTAAAGTGACTTTTTTTCCTCGTGAATGTGTTAAAGCATACAGAGATATTTGGCTTCAATAAACACACAAAAAGCACATATTTAGAGAATGACAACTCACATCCATAATGTTTTGAATTGTTTGTCAACACCTAAGGCTGAACTTGGATTAAAATAAGGAGTAAATGTAAATGCAGTAGTTTCGTGATAACTCAATGAATGAACACTCTCATTCTGGATAAAGAGTGATTTATGCCTTTTTCATGATAATCCACCTAAATGCACAGTAGGCAAATTCTAATACAAATCACTCAATTACTGTGAACAAGTCAATAACATGATGGCCAGTAATATAATCATCCTAGTAAAGAATTAATTGAATACTACTATTACTTTGAACAAAACAAAGTGACACCAAGGGCAAAACTACTTCGACAAAATAAACACTTACACATTCAAACCACATCTTTCTGAACAAACATCTTGAGCTGGCTAGACAAATAATCTGGGTTATAAAAGATCTTAAATCTTATTCTGAAGTGATTAAAAGTACCCATCTGCTTCTTAACTTTGGCAATTATTTTTTATCTAAGTTTTTCCTCACAGAGTAGAAATTATTAGATCAGAGTTTAGGAAGAAATTCCTTACTTTGCAGTGGAAGATTTTTCCCAGAAAAGTTGTGACTGCCCCATCCCTGGATGTGTCCAAGGCAAGGTTGGATAGGGCTTTGAGCAACCTGGTCTAATGGAAGGTGTCCCTGCCCATGGCAAGGGGGTGGAATGAGATGACCTCTAAGGTTCCTTCCAACTCAAGCCATTCCATGACTCTATGATTTTAAGTCTATGATCTGTGAACATTAAAAACAATGAAAGATCATGTAAAACAGAAATCAGTCTTCTATACTCATGAAAGGTTTCCTTGACCATGGTAGTCATGTAGCTCTGTTGATTGGATAGATCATGCATCTGATATCTCCTAGGGATTAAAAAAAAAGTTATACTGGAGAAGCTGAAGCTCCTTAATTGGGTCTGTGACTAACTGCTAGGGCTCTTAATACAAAGTCTTTGAAGAATTACTCATTTGTAACTTGGTAGGCTAACACAAAGAATTGTGAGCCATTTTGTATCAAGAATACCTAGCTTTTCCAGAGTAATTTTCTTACCTTTTTTTTAATTATTATTTTTTACACTTGGGAGTCAGTGCATCTGGTAACTCATTTAGGTAAAGGACAATTATTAATCACCTTTCTTTATTTCAGCTATGTTGTATGAAGTCTTTCACACTTGTGAGATTTCAAAAGTATTTGAAGTTTATAACTCCCTCCTGCTAATTTGAAGTCTATTACAAATAGCTTTCTTGTGGAAACAGCCACCTGTGTTCATTCAGTAGCTCATGGTCACTCCAAAATTCATTATGCTTGCTGCTGAATTTTTGTTTGCTTTCTTCAAGAAAAGAGCCACTATTAGATGTTTTTCTCGAAACTCAACTTCAACTCAATAAGGTTGGTTTGTTATGAATCTCTCCCTTTTGAAGTTAATTGTGTGCTTAATAGGAATACATCAGCCATTTCTCATTGTGCTGAAATTGAGAGAAGACAAGAAATTGATGATAAATTCAGAGTTCAAAAGTGCTCTATTTCCAGGAATATATAAAAGATACGAGGGTGAAGAGTTTCATAATGACACAGCATAAGATCTTTTACCCTCCTTCTAATAGATATATGTTCTCCCGTCCTTCAGTTTTAGTCTTGGACTCTTTGAAGTCAATATGACTTCTTCCCAAAGCTACAGTGGAGTGAAAATTACACCTATATGGTTTACATTTCTCTGCATTGTGGGAACAAGTGATACAGACATTCAGAGTTCCACGAAAAACTGTGTTTACCACAGAATACATTGGAATAGCAAGGGCTCTGATATAGCTGTATATCATGGTTTGTGCTACGGCAGAATCTCCTGTATTACTGTTCTTCCCTTGTCAGGGCTTGATTGTTTGTTTTTTTCTTTTTTAATGACAGTTTAAAGATTTTCCTTTAAAGTCATAGGCAAAGCAGCCCAGATATAATCTGATGTAATAGATAGGTAAAAATCAGGATTCATGCCTTTCAATATTAGAATTCCATACTCTGTTAAAAGACTTGAAGATTATGAGGTTTTAGACCTTCAGACTTCAATGTGAAATAGTTATCTAACCAGGATTTTTAAGATTAGACTATAAAAATATTTCTTTAAACAAAAAACTTTTAGCGTGGTCATAACAAGAAGACATTGTAGAGTGTACTTAATATCATAATTTTCTTTGGGTAATTTTATCATATTCTGTCCCCAGGAAAATTCTTTAGTGTCAAAAGTCTATAGTGTAGTATCTGAGTTTGTTCTGCAGTCTGGGAAATGCAAACTGGATATTCTTATCATCTATTCTTGCCCTATTTTGCTCCTGTTTCATGATTATTCTATTTTAGGCAAATGTCGAAAAAGTAGCAATCAGATTCTTCAAGCATTTTTCCTGTGCTATATTAAAAAAAAAAAGTTAAGAATATAAAGTTGATGGAGACTAAAAATGTTTTTAATAATGGGAAAATGTGGTGTTTAAAAATGGAAATTTATCACTTCGAATCAACAGAGAAACTTTTTTCAGTTATAGGAACTGTGTCTGACAGTTACTCTTTCTATAACCCCAGTGAAGCTATTCAGATTGTGATTATGCATTTATTTCTAGAAATAATTTCTTATGCTAATTCATGTGATTTCCGGAACTGATCTTTGTTTACTTCATAAGTATAATGTGAAAAATGTTATATTTAATTAAATAAATAGGTTATTTCTCAATTAAGTGCATACTGAAGATCCTCATGGAGGAGTTCCACAGAAATAATAAGGAATAGTTAACATTTCATTTGGCTGACTAATTTTGTAAGACAACTTTATCTGTCAGCAAACCTAATGTAGACCAAATACTAGTTGTGACAAATTTTCAAAGAAAAGGCTCTGAAATACAAGATATTGTCATACTGTAGTGAAATCCACAATGTGATTCTGGCCCATCTTCAAATCAAACTGAAGTTTACAAGATACAAATTTAGGATATCCAAACATTTCATTCCCATTCATATGAGAATAAATATATGTTCTTCTCAGATGGTCAGCACATGGATTGACTTTTTCTGTAATCACCAAAGAATCTGAAGGAGAGACATTCACCTAGACAACCTTTTACACCCATCTTTTGGGGAAGGTGAAAAAAATTTATGCATAGAAGGAATATGTAAGTGCAGAGCCATATAATGCAAATTGTCCTTTATAGGAAGTTCCTTAGAAGCTTCATATAAAGCTATAAGCTTTAAACAGTACAAGCTAAAGCAAACTCCAGCTTCTTTGTCTTTTACCACGCCTGGAAAGAATACTTGAGTTTTCTTCAGAGAAAGCTAAAAATTCAGACCATGTATTTGACATAAAATTAGTTACTTGAAGCTCCCAAGATTCCCAGAGATGAGATTATTCACATTAATTTCCAAGCAGTCATGCATCCAGCTGTCAAAAAGCGAGGGAAGGTGCTCTACCTCAAATCACTGTCCTCTGCCAACTGCCTAACAGAGCAGGAAACATACAGCAGGTATGTGAGTGTAGTCCAAAGCAGGTTTGCTGCAGCTGGTAAAGGGTGGTGAATGGTGGTCATGGGTATTGCCTACTCAGAAAAAGAAGTTTCACTATGCCATTAATTTTTTTTCACTGTTTTGAGTTGTGTATACAGTATTTATGCTAAAGCTTTGTATTTAGTTACTCCACATTTTAGTCTAGGTCACACCTACAGTATGTCATTAAATCTATATTCATTGTGTTCCTTGCAACCTGAAAGTCAATGGAATTTGAAAATACGTCTCTTTAATAATATGTATTTAATAACATGGTCCACTAACCATAATAAAGTTCAGCTTAAATGTTCCATGTCTCCTTTTGTGGCTAATATTAAAATATTAAAGCTTCAGCTGTAAACAAAATGCTGAAGCATTAACCACAAAAATACTATGTTCTGTTTTTAAAAAGAGTTATTTTCTTAGCTGCTAAATATTATAAAATTATGTGGATTTTCTTGTGAATTTCTATTGAGAAAACACATGTTGTGATGAATGAAGATGAACCTAAAAGGGAAATGAGTTACCTCAGGAAATGAGATTGGACCAAGTCTCTAGGTTTAAAAAAAAAAAAGTTAAACTCACCCATACATCATAAGATGAGCATTTAAGTGGGTAAAAATGCAAGACTCTATATTTTTGCTATAACTAGGATGTATATTTTTTCTTAGAATTTCTTAATGCTCCTTTTAATTGAGTAAACTGTATTCAGGTACTTCTTTTATGTATCCTAGGAACTTACAAATTTGCTGTTCATATGCTTGAAATTAAGCATATATATCATTTCCTCCAGGACAACAAGCTAACCTGTTACAGTGAAGGTTAGTATCAGCACTGTTAACCTGAAGAATTTATGATCAAAAATATTCTTTGGATATTTACGCTATAATAATATGCAGTTTTAAATTAAAAATTAAAATGTGTTTGAAAAAGACATAGGAAGTGAAAGGCAATGGCTTTTCACCTATTTCTATCTACATTTGCTTGAAATCACATTCTTAATATTAGTTTAGGCACCAGTCTAACAAAATGCCTACTCTAATGAGCATAAAGTTGCTCTGGTAAACTGGGTATCATGTTCAAGAAAACTAGACTGTTCTTAAATTAAATGATTTTTTTTCTTAAAATCATACTCTGTTATTATGAGAAGCTTTCTGTCCTTTGCAAAACAGGTAAAACATCATGGTACATATTTATCTTTTCCTTGAGGGGAAATAGTAGGATGAAAATCTAAGTGGCGGATCAGCACTACCAGACAGACTCCAGTCTCACGGTCCTTCTGTGCTGCACAATTCACCTTCCTTATTAACAAGTCTTTTTTTGAAAGGGAACCAAATTTTTTCATTAATCTATGTGCTTTCTGTTCTGATTGTCATCTCAGAAAGTTAATAAGGTCAGTTTGATGGGACAAAAAAGTGCAAGTAAACGTCAGGTATGTAAAAAAAAATAGGATATGTGCTGGTTGTTTAAGAAAGTTGAGAGTTAGGCGTAACTTATCTTGGAGTCTTTGTACCTATTTACTTTTAGGCAAGAAGTTCTGTTTTTGTCAATTATTTACTGAAACGTGAAAGTTTTCAGACACTTCTGACATTTTTTCCTTTTTCCTCCTTCAATTGCATCTTGATGTTGACGGCCACTCATGGACAGGAAGTGATCAGTAAGAGGGGGTACAGCGCCACAAGAAAGTTGATAACAAAAAAAGGTGGTGATACGCTCAAAAGCAACATTTCAGGTAGATCATAACTCAGAGAGCCTGTAAAATATGTTGTAAAGTATTCGTGCTAAAAATTAAGACTGCAGCATTTTTTACTGAAGCTGATACAAATACCAGAGACGTGTAGCCGCCAAAAAAATATGCATTTCAAATGGACCCCAGCGAAGTACGTTCCAAAGATGAGTATCTCGGAGAATTATTTCGTCTGGCAAGGCTCCAGTGATATGCATTCAATATGCATATACGATAAGATAATATGCATCGTCAGAGATGATCCCGGCAAACAGAAGATCAACATCTACTTGCTCCAAGGACTTTTCAGCAGCAAGACAAGAAAAACTAAGAGACAAGATTAACAAAGCCAAAAATGTATTAAAAGGTACCCCATGGAAACAGCAGACGTGAACTGGAGGGATTCGGAGCAGATAGAGTCCGAATTCAGTTCACCCAGTGCCGATCGCCTGGCTCGGTGCTGCTTTACTTGTGGCTTTATCAAATTTTATACTTTAATTATTTAATAAATTTGCTTTAATTATTAAATTGGCTGATTCATTTATAACAGAGCCCAAAGATTAAATGCTAATTAATTAATATTTTTGATCTGGTAACTTAGGAGTAATACCAAATGTCATCTGGCCTATTTCTAACTAAAGAGACTAACAATATTTTGAAAGCTTGGAAAAGCTGCCCTTCTCTAATTATTAGAGAGAAATTGTGCATTTTCACAGAATCCCAGAATGGGTCAGGTTGGAAGGGACCACAGTGGATCATCTGGTCCCCTCTCCCTGCTCAAGCAGGGTCATTCCAGAGCACATGGGACAGGACTGTATCCAGATGGTTATAAAATATTTCTAGTGAGCAAGACTCCACATTTTCTGGGTGGTCTGTTCTAGTGCTCTGTCACTGCTCAGGAAAGAAATTCTTCTTTGTGTTCAGTTGGAACTTCCTGTGCATCAGTTACTGCGTGTTGCCTCTTGTCCTATTGCTGGGCACCACTGAGCAGGGCCTGGTCCATTCTCTTACCGTTTGCTTTTTATTTTTTCACAGTGAAGCTGCTTGTATCCCACTGGCCTTAAAAACAGGACTTGAATTGGTTTAACTGATCCATGATGTGTAGTCAGAGTAATTGGAAATTATTATTCATCGTTGTTGCTATTGCTAGTAGATTGTATTGGAGCTTAGAAGCTTGACTGGATATTTTCCCACTATAACTCTCCCATATGGAAAAGACTTGTGCTTTTGCTATGCTCACCTGTATCAAGTGGTCTTTCTGAAATCCTTGGGACTACTGGACTTGCATTAGGTTAAGCAGATGGGGCTGCTTTGTTTTGCTATTTTAATGTGTTATGGACCATCCAAACTGTATTGCATTGCTTGCATTATATGGTGGGCTTCAGGCACAAGAATGAAGAATTATGTAATATCATGTTGCCAAAAACTCTGGAATACAAACAGCTTTATCAAGGAAACATTACTCCTGTAAAGTTTGTATCTAGCTCATTTCTTACACTAGGTTGCAGAGAGCAATATCTGATTTATAAACCCAGTCAGAAAATTCTCTGTCACACCAGCCACATGAGACACTTGGCCAGAGACATTTGATTTCTGCTGAGATGTTCAAGTAAGAAAGATACGTGACGCAGCTGTGAGTTCTTTTATTTTTATCTGGTTGACTTATTTCCACATGTGTGATGTTTTGATGAAAGGTGAATGCTCAGTAAACTAAAGTAGAAAAGGATTATGAATGGGTCCATTGCTAAGAGATGTCAAGAGATCCAGAAGCTTCAGCCCTGAGATACTTATTTTCTATAACTATTTTTACAGGCCTCAAATTTTAACTGGTTGAAAATTATATTTTGTTCTCAGGTTTTCTAGGAATCCTAAATTACAAATGTTACTTCTGTGATCTCTCTGGAAGATCTCTCTGAAATATTCTCAGACTGATGTATTGCAGGGAATTTAATGTCTGAACTTGAGACTGGCCCTAATCCGGAAAGGATTGTAATGATCTTCACAAACTTACGAGGTTTATCCAGAAACTTATGTTGTAAAAATATTTATGCCAGCATGAGCAAATACATGTTTATCATTGTTGTACACTTTCATCCAAAAATGTTCCTTCCACAGTACAAAATCATGAAAAGATACTAAGGAAAGTCCAGTAAAAATCACATTCAGAGGCATTTATATACTACAAATGATAATGTTTCATCAATGGTGATTGCCCCATACAAAAAACTATATTAAACTTAATGGTCTGAATCGTCAGCCCGTAATATGTCTGAGCTCCACTGAAGTTAATGCATACAGAGAGCTTTATATGAGATGAAGATACATCCCTGGCTTTTATATAGTTGAACAAAATCACTCTATCTCAGTTCTCAAATTTCCTTTCAGTGAAAGAGCGTAATGGGCCCCCTTTACCACAAAGCATTGCTTTTCAAGTCAAATGTTACGATTTCACTGAAAATCAAAATACTAGAATAAGATAGTTGATTTTCTAGAATCAAGACTTTTCTTTTGTTTCCCTTTCCCTTTGTTTTAGAAACCTCCTTATAGGTGGCTCTTTTGTCTTAGGATAAACAGTCAGAGGGCATTAAGGGTAGATGAAGGGAAGCCTCAGAAGACAAGGCTTCTTTGCTCTGTTCTGAGATACAGACTGAATGTCAAAGTAAGACTCTCATCAGTTTGTAAGGGAGAGGATTACAATCTCAGGAAAATAGATTAAGTTTCTCTCTATCCAGACATACAAAATTAAACTGAACTAAGCATTTGAAATTGTGCAACAGCTGTTTATTAGCAGGAAAATCGAATAAAAGATGCAGATTTATTTCACCTTACCTTTTGATTCTCATACTATGTTTCATAGTAATTTTATTGCAATAGTACACATTATTTTAATACTGTTAGAAATTTTGACCCACTGAATTAGCTCCTAATACATTTTCAAAAATGAAGAAGTGGCAGGAGTCTCCTTTGCCTTCTTGCACATAAACTGCCTATCTCTTTAATTTTATTTTAAGTTTTTTAATGTCCAAATCATCAGTATGTTGAGTTGTAGCCAGAAAGTTCTGCTCTTTATCGCTTGATTAAAATTGAATTTTGTTTAGCAGCTGTGCACTGTAGTACCTTTGCTGCTTCATTGTTTTAAAGGACAGGGCATGGAAAACAAGAAATTGTTTTACAATATGAATAAACATGTGTGTAGATTCCTTTTTCTATTAAATTTCTTCACTTAATGGGATTGGATTTTATTGTTTCTTGTTTATTCATGTTGACCTTTTCTACCTTTAACTGATTTTAGTACTGAACTTTTAAAGAGCTCAAGGTTTCCTATGCTAGATAATTGTATTGAAAATTGATCATAGGCTTTGTGGTTGAAGAGCTACAACTTACGGGAGTAAGAAACCAGCAGTGATGGATTGACTTCTGGATCCATCTGTTGCTCTGTCTTCCCTCCAGGAGTAATAAATACTTTTTTTTTGAGCAAACAGGAACTTCACCATTGCTCTGGAGTCCAGCCCTGGGTGAGGTGTTGCTGAGCTTCTCCCTTCTTCACTTCTGTCCTCACTTTGAGCTCAAAAGATTTGTGTTATCATCCAGAGTATGTCTCCTCTTTATCTTAACCAATTAAAACTAATTTCTTTGAAATCCGGGTTACTGTGGGTGTGTGGAAGCAATGCATGGCAAAGACTTTTTTTTCCTTTTTTTGGTACATTTTGTATTACTATTTTTAGGGGAAGAAGGGAATTGTATTTTGCAGGAAGCCATGACCTATTCCTGCAAGAACTTCCACTTGAATTTTGATATAATGCAATAGTGGTAGTATCTAAAAATAGAACAGAAGAAGAGGCAGGAGTGAGGGTGAGGGGGAGAGTAATTTATTAGTCCATTTCAGCCTACTTGCAACACGTCTTAGGATACTGAAAAGGAATTTTGAATGAGCCAAGAGAAGGGGTCGTTACTGCACCCTGCAACACTTAAAACTAGGTTAGGAATTTCCACAACCACTGGCTGCTGGATCAGTTAAAACACACAGAAAAATTGTTATAGTATTAAAATATTGAAACAAAGTGATTTAGTGAATATAATTTGCAAAAATTGAATTTAAACATGTACTTATCAGATTATTGTGCTTCCCACAAGAATCATAAAAAGCACTGGATAACTTTTACCCTCCTAAGATTTAGAGCACAATGTAAGTACTCTGTTAAATACGTTGGTGGTTTGTTTAACTAGTAAAGCTTTTGTGGGAATTATGTAATTCAGACTCACAGGGAGTGTTCCTTTGATAAGCACACTGAATAGCAGAGCTCATGTTGTTTATCTGCATGATTTATAGATGCATTTTGATGAACATAGATACATAGATTGTATCTCTCCGTCTTCATACTGTTTCTGAGTATTCAGTAGTAGTAAATGCTTCTGAGATTTTTTTTTCTTGTAGTACACACTTTACAGAAGACATAAAACCTGTGTGATAACATAAAAACCCATGTTTCTTTGCAGGTATCTGATCCTTGTCCTTGGGACTGCTGAATGTTGTTAACTTGTTTTTGCTAAATCATACTGATGAAATAGCAGAGAACAAAAGAGAACAAAACAGGGAAGAAGGAACCAAACAAACTGTTTTACCAAAATTATTTTGGGCATTCTCTGTTGAACTAAAGATTCTGTAGCAAATAGTGTCTTGCTAGACAGGACAATCTGTATTATGTTAATTCTTTACACAGGTCTTATTAATGAAATTCACATAAATATGAAGGAAAACACCAAAGCCTAAAATCGGAGTAAATGTTCTTTGAAACAAGAATGCAGCTATTCAGCTTGTGCTATAGTGGGCATTTATCCCGCTCATAAAAATTTTCTTTTTATTTAGACACTAAGAACAGAGCAGATGCTTCAACTTCTTTTCTTCAGGAAAATAAGTGAAATTACTTGGACTTTATGAGAAAATGCAAGTATGTGGAATAGGAAATATCCATTAAAATTATTAAGGTTGGTGAAATACAAGAATCAGCATGTAATAGCAGAATAATTTAGATTAATTTAACAATTAGGAATCTCCCTGGTTCTCTGACTCTGAGACACACATTAACTCTATAAATACATGAAGGATTCATGCATTGCAGAGCCATAAGATAATGAAATAGAAGTTTCTTTCAAAAGTAGTCTGCCCTTAAAAATTTTAAAAATAAGGAACATTTTTGATGTATAGCATTATAGGTGGCACATAGAAAAGAAATCCACATTAGAATAACACCACTACATTGTAAATTAAATAACTTATTACTTAGGAAATGCTGGAATCCAAGTAGAGGTTGTCTTCTTAATTTTTCTCCATTTTGCTTATGCATTCTAATTTTGTTGTTTTCCCTGTTGTCTGTAGCACAGGGTTTATGCAGAATTCACAATGCTGCCCTAAAGAGCGTGGCTTTGTAGAATTTGGCTCAACAACCTCTTCCTCCACAGAGGCCAAACTGATTTTCCTCATGGATTTTTCTTTGGGACTTATCATACTCACAGATGAACGGTTCATAAACAGTAATGTCAGTGTTCTGACACCACTTTGATAAAAGGCTTTTTTTTATCTTTTCTAAATAGATGGGGACTGATAGGCAGAGAGGTTTTTGTCTAAAGAACTAATGCTTTTATGTTGTGTAACTTGCAGCATTTGAGATTTCTTCCGTCTGTCTAGAACATTGGATAGGATTCACATATTTCCGCATGGTTCACATTGACTTAATGTGCAGCCATCAGTTTACAGCGACTCTGCAATTTAAGCTGCAGATGTTTTAAGTCAAACACTCAGCAAAGAAGGAACATATAATCAGATTGATTCAGCAGCAGTGCTCAGTACGTATTTGCTGCTTCCTCCCATGAATGTACTTGGAGACCTTGTTTCATTCCTTGTTTCATCCTTAGACCTGACCCCTCCTGTATGATCAGGTTATTTTCATGGGACTCAGTGGAAAAATTTCCCCAAATATATGGTTTTAATGTACAAAAGAAGCTGAATTAATTTTACAAATAGAGTCATGATTCTGGCTTTTCCAACATGTGAATAATTCTATTTTACCTATTTTAGAATATTCTTTAAATACAAATCCTATGAGTGTATGCATGCATGTGTGAAATTTCTTCAGTTTTGCTTTCTGGTTTTTATTATTTTATTTTATT
>VZRR01002313.1:0-12408 GCA_013398015.1 Oreocharis arfaki
GCAGTGAAAAACCAGGGCAACCCTTACCCAGCCCTACGCCTGAGCGGGTCCCATGTATACATGGTCACACAGCCAGACTGGCTGCTAGGGAACATGCTCAGAGCTGGGAGATGCACAGGAGAGCTTGGCTAAACTCAAGAGCCCTCCTGCAGCCAGCCACTCCAGACCAGTCTGCCCAGTACACTCCAGGCCCCTGTGGTGCCACTAGCACCATCCCACTGTAGCTGCGCTGAGATTAGAGAACTAGAGGAATTTTTTATAATTAGCAGTTGGGTTTGGGCTATGGCCTGTTAACATGGGATACAATTCTGCTGGTTTCCACTCCCAGGCCCTTTATTCTTTTTCCTTTTTACAGCTGTGAATTTGCTTGGTTTTCTCTCAAGTCTGTCCCTGAATAAAAGACCTAACAACATCAGTTCTTGGACATTTTTGTGATGGGGTTAGTAAATCACCGTAATCTAAAGCATTAGCTGTAGATTTAACCCCTTGGTGTGTCAATAAGTTTCCAGCTTCAGTGACTTCCACTTGATAGAGTTGGAAAACCCTTGACGTTTTACACCAAGGGGTTAATTTGAAAAGGGACAGAAGAGAGCTCAGTTTCAGTTACAAGCTAAGGTTTAATAATAAGGGAATGAAAAATTTAGGTTACCTCAAGACCAACCAGTATAAAATTGTACTTGAAGGTGTATTTCTGTGTGAAGGTAAATCAGGGGGTTCACATCATAAAGCTGGAGGAAGAGAGAGAAGGAAAAAAAATGGGTACTTCAGCTTCTTTTTTTCCCCCCCACATCTCTGCAATATGTAAGGGAACGGTAAACAAATTGCACAAGGCAGTGAAAAGGGATCAAAATGACATATGCATTTAATCAACAAAACAAATGCAACTGAAAAGTGATTTACTTTAAAAAGGGCTTGAGCAAAGGAACCAGAGGAATGGAACATCATTGGTAACCTGCAGAGAAACCACAGAGCAGCTCCTTCACCATGACTTGTGGGAAGTGGTGGGAAGTAAGCAGTGAGTCCTGAGTTTCATCAAGCAGGAAAACCTGGGGAAGGAGTGTTAGACTTGGCACCTGAGGTGCCCAAGTGGCACCATCACCTTTCTTGGTCCCCTTTTGCCTCTGTGATCCTGCCACCACTAGTTTCTTGAATTTCAAACTGGAATCTGCCCAGGGAAGAGAAGTGTCTACTTGAATAGTGAATATTGGCCAAAGTACAAACATATCAAAGGCTCACAAAACAAATCAGTCATTGTAAGTTCAACATATCTTGTCCTGGTTTTGGCTGGGACAGAGCTACTTTTTTTCCTGCAGGCTGGTACAGTGCTGTGTTTTGGATTTAGGATGAGAAAATGTTGATAACACACCAATTAGCTGATGCTAAGGAATGTTTGCACCAACGCAAGGACTTTTCTGCTTCTCAAACCACACCACCATGGAAGAGGCTGGGAGGGGCACAAGTGCCGGGACAGCTGACGCCAACTGGTCAAAAGGATATTCCAGATCACATGGTCCAGCATAAAACTGGGGGGAAAGCTGCTCAGGAGCCACTGATTGGGAATTGGCTGGGCAGCACTCAAGTGGTGAGCAACTTCACTGTACGTCACTTGATTGATATAATTCCTATTTCATTCTTATTATTATTATTACTATTATTAATATCCCTTCAATTTCTGTCCTCTTTCAATCCACAATTTTGACTTTTTCCCCATATTCTCTTCACCATCACACAAGGGGTACGAAGTGAGTGAGCACCTGTGTAGTATTTACCTATCTCTCCAGTTAAACCGCACCAGCACTTTCCCGGAGAGAGAGATACTGTTGGAGGTTAGGAGTTTTCCTTTTGTTTTTCTTTCTCTCAGGGAATTTTCTCTCATTTGTTGCCTAAGAGATGGTAATGAGGATACTTAAGAGAGACAGAAGTGGCCAAGAGGGGGGAAAGGGGTGCAGCCGGCGTCCCTCTCTTAGTTGGGGGAGCTTTCTCTTGGGAAGGGCAGAGATACAGCGAGATTTTGGAAGGGGGTGAGGCGCTGGGCTCAGCTCTTCTCTCATGCTCGCTCTCGGGACTGGAGGTGAGATGGTGCTGCTGTTGCTGTGGGGAGAATTCGCTGCCACTGCAGAGATCCATCCTTTACTGCTTCTCCTACTGTGACTGAGGTTTTGCTCGTAAAAGCAGCCATTGCTTTTGGGACCTTTTCAACCCCCGACCTCACTGGGAAGGACCCTCACCATCTACTCAGGTGCCTAAGGGGAAAACCTAGGACCCTGACGCCCTCCCTCCCTCCAGAGGGAGGGAGCGTCTCCTGGCTGTTTGCGGCTGCCCAGCTGCTGCTGCCCAGCCCCGCTGGTTTTTCTCTGCCACTGCTTCGGGTTTTTTCGAACGCTTTAACCCGACACCCCATGCCTGCCCAACCCCCGCGGCTCCTGATACGGCTTCAGACTTTTTGCTGCACTTCGTTTGCCACCCTGGGGCACCTGCCACCTGTGCTGTTCCAGCCTGCTGCTCCGAAGTCCCTGCTACAGTTTGTCTCGCCACCCAGATTGCCGGGATCCCGGCAACTGGGACCAGTTGCCCCCCACCCCGTGAGTTTGCAAAAGAGGCCCCTTTTCTATCTCTCCCGCTGGCGCGCCCACCATTACCCATGTGGAGAGATGGCTGAGCTCACACCAACAGCGCCCGTGCCGGCTGTGACCGTAACTACACCAAAGGAGAAATTGCCTGCGGCCGAGCAAAGGCTGCTCCTGGGTTTCTCTTTTCCATTTGTTGTTGCTGCCATTGTTGTTGTTCGTTTGCCTTGTTTTATATATACATATATATATTTTCTAGTAAAGAACTGTTATTCCTTTTTCCATATCTTTGCCTGGAAGGTCCTTAATTTCAAAGTTATAATAATTTGGAGGGAAGGGGGGGCACATTTTCCATTCCAAGGGAGCTTCCTGCCTTCCTTGGCAGACACCTGTCCTTTAAACCAAGACAGATACTGACCAAGAAATTTCTAGCAGAGAGCTCTGTGCAGCCTTAATAACCACAGCCCAAGCCTTCATGCCTGGATAATAAATCACTTAACCCAAGAAAGTCGTGTTGTCTCTGATTTTCCAGAATATCATCAAGGCAGTCTCATTTACCCCCCCTTATCAAAGGTAATTCAACAGTCTTCATAATGGTATAGTGAAAATTATTATCCGCCTTTTGTCCTGCAGCATGCAGGGTGCCAGATGAGTGTTAATAAACAGCCCAAAACTTGCCCTGCAAAATCTTACCAAGCTTTTAAAGGCCAGATTACTCCATATGACTTTTAAATTTCACCCTTGATTTAATTCACACAGAATGAAATACATGTTGCCAGTACACTCAGTAGAGTCCCAGTCCCCTAAAACCCTGTTCCACCACTTCAAGAGAACAGGGGTAATGAAATCCCCTTCCATATGAGATGCGCTATGCTGAGAGATGTTCTCATTTGCTGATAGACTTGACAAATTTGAGCAATTCTGGTTCCATTCACTGAATAATGTGATGCAAATGTTAAGTTACCACAGATTAGGAAGTTTGTGATCCATTTGTTTTTTAACAAACACTTGGTTTTGTTTTGCATGGTTGGTTTGGGTTTGGGGTTTTTTTATTTTCTTGCAACTTTTTTTGCATACTTCCCTTCTCCATTGCCTTTCCTAACAGCACCTAGTACTACTCACACAATAGATACAGCCAGAGTCTGGCATGTAATTAAGATGTTAAGAGGTAACATCATCTGGGCACTTAAACCTGAGCACCTGCTTGTGAAAGCGGGTGCCAGAATCAATACGCTCAGGCAGCTTGGAAGCTTGTCCAAAGTTCTGATTTCGCACACTGCTGGGCAACCTTTCTGTATTGGAACACAGAGGGTGTCTGCAGTACCTCCTGGAAGCACTTGTTTCCCAGAATTGGTATTTTATTTTATCCAGACTGTATTAATGAACACTCCCGAGCTCAGAACAGGACAGATCTGAACACAGGACAGACTGAGATATATATCTAATTGTTCACACTCTCTTATGCTAATCTTTCAGAGGGCTCCGCTGCCTCTGCATTGTCCAGCACTATTTTCCTGTTGCTCACCTACTAAAACAATGAAAATTGGAGGTGTTTATGGATGAAAATGTGCCATGGTTTGTTTTTTCAGCAGTTGAGCATCGCCTTCTCTTCTGTTGAACTCAGTGAGAAAAACATGTGATTTCATATGCACATCATTAGTTTCCACGGAACAATTCTTGAAGCTCTCATTATCAGTAGGTTCATTTTGCACCTGTTATCAGCATGCTCCTCTGCACCATGGAAAGGAGTACTTTGCAACCCATACATCTCCTAGGTATTCATATTTGGGGAAAAAAAACAACCATGATGCAGAAGTCCTGAAAACGCACTTATTCTCCAGGTAGAACAACAACAATCATCATTATCAACAATTTTCACCTGCTCATTTTTGAGATTCTGACTTCTGTAATTCCCAATATCAAAAATCAAGGACATTGATTTTTGCAGAACCCAATTAAAATGTGGTTTCAGTTGATGATCTCTGATCCATGCCTTTAAGGAAACAGAAGAACAGATTACTAGAGGTTATCCCTGTCTCGAGGTAACACTAAAACAGGTTAATGTGGAGAAAATACACTGTTGGGGAAGGATGGTGGCAAAAGGTAGAGTCCCAGAAAGACCTACACAGTAAGTAGAAGGCTCTCTCCCCCAAAAAAACCCTGTTTGAAGAAAGGCTTATATCAGACATTATTTACAATGGAAAAGAATGTAGGAATCATAATGAAAAGTACAATAACACCCCAAAAACCTGTAGTGTGGAAGACCTTTGAAGGCTCAGATCTAAATAGATCAAAACTGCATGTTGCACTTCACAACAGAAGATCAGAACAAGTTATCAGAAGATGGTAACTGCTATTTGTCGTATAATAAAGGGTTTGCATTCTCTTCAACTGTTCCCAGCAAGTTCTTATAAACCATCTGTAAAACAAGACTACAGAAGGGAAGTTTTTGAAAACTTAAAAAGAACGAGAACAAGTCACCTGGATGAAACTGTTATGAGAAGATAGAAGAAGCTGTCAAAAGAAACTGAGAAGGATTTTGAAAGAGTCTGTAAACTTTTTTCTTAGACCTATTTCTTTTTCTGAGACCAGTTTCAAAAAACAACCAACAAAATGCTGCCAAAATTCTGTGTGAGTGCAAAAGCTGTGCTACATGCTTCAATGTCAGCATGGCTTTGGAGAAAAGTGTCAGTATTTGATGCGGGGTGCTGTGGGGTGGCTGAAATCGCCGCTTTAACCCAAAAGCATCCCCTGCAAGGGATGCCCTGGGGGTGCAGCTCGGCACCTAGCAGGCCGACTTCTAGCACCCGTGCCGATGGATGGCACTGAGACTACAGCCCCGCACCCAAGCCAGATAGCTCATGTGTTACCAGAAGCAAGGAGTGTGGAGGGCTCTCCGCATGGGTTCCGAAAGGTTTATTCCGAAGGGGTCAGAGGCAAAAGAGAGTGAGCAGGCCTCGTGTACAAGCTTATAAGGGGTAACAGAAAGGGGGCTGGCAGAGCATCAATAACCAATTACCTGGGGGCAAGGGGCAGGGGGAAGGCAGAGGGATACAACAACCAAAGGGGAGAGAGAAGGGGTGGAGTGGGGAACCAGGTACCGGACAGGTACTGCCTGATGGGAGAAGAAGTCTTTCCCTGTAACCCGAGTAGGGGGAGCTTATTTATTCTCTGAGTTGACCCACCAGCGCAGGGGGTCTCCTGGACCAGGGTTTTCTGGCATCCCGGCTTCTACCGTTGCCAGCTCACCCACCCCAACAAGTATTTATAAAGAAAATTAAGCTGAAAAGAAAAAAAAAATACAGCGTTTCCCATGGCACTGCAATTTTTGCTTCTGAGGCTTGTTACACACTGCAGCCATGAGAGTAAACCTTCTGATCCAAAATCTTGCCTCCATTTTGTCAAACATTAATTTTCTTCCTTAATACGGCATTCCCACACATTCCTTTTAAAACTGTTTTTGAAACGCAATCTCAAAAAGACAAAAGAACAATATCGTTTGTGATCGGGTATTTTCAGCCAGTTGAATGAGCTCTTTTATGGATTTAACTGCAATAGAGAGGTGGCATAAGGAAGTTTACCTATTTCCCACAAAACTAATTTTCAGGTTACAGTTCACTTTCCCTACTTGTTCCTTTCTCAAGTTAGACATGGGGAGTCTAGATTAGATACTAAGAAAGATTTCTTTGCTGAAAGGGTAGTCCGGCATTGGAACAGGCTGCCTAGGGAAATGGTGGAATCACCAGCCTTTGAAATGTTCAAATAATGTGTGGATGTGGCCCTGGTTTATTGGGGGACATGGTTTGTCCGTGACACAGTAGCGCCGGGTTAATGGTTGGACTTAATGATCTTAGAGGCCTTTTCCAACTTTAATTGATTACATTTTATGATATTTTTGTTCCTAATCAACTTTGTTTTCATTGTACTAGGAAAAAAAGGTACATCTACAACAGCATTCTGGTCTGCCACCAATTATAACAAAGCACTCATTTAAAGTGTGCTTTAATAAAACAACAATTTTAAAAAGTGGCAGGACCCACATTAAAAATTCACTTTACAGCTTTGCTAAGAAAATGTATCCAGACTTCAGGCCTTAAACTGGATAAGGACCTGTACAACTGCATAGATTTTAATTGCTCATGAAGCCCTTCCTGCAAAGGAACATCTTCTATTTCCCATGATGAGGTTGAAAGCTGAAAAGTCTTGGCTCTTTAGTTTATCAAATATTTTTTTTTCCCAGAATCTAAGGAAACACAGAGAAAATAAACCCAGGGGTGGACATAAAAAATTGCTAAGTTAAAAATAATTTATTTTTTCCAATTTTGGGACTTTTGTGAGCTGGCACCATATAAAATTTCAAGCTTCACCACAGTCTAATACAACCCTATTTCTTATTCCCACCTAGAGGAGTAAGGAGATTGCCAGGAGCCATTGATCAGCAGGGCTTTGAGGGCTGCTCAACCTCTTGCCAATGAGCAGCAGCATATTCAGGGAAAAAGCACTTCTGGTTAAAAGAGTGGAGGATCACGACCAACAAGAAGGCTTTGCTCAAAGTCTTTTTGCATTTTGATCATGTTGTTATGCAGAAAAAAAAGCCAAGCACCACCTCCAGTGTGCTTTTTGGCCTTTTTTATGCAACCCTATTGATGAAAAACTGCTGTAAGTTCAGCAAGGATATGAGCCAAGTGCTTTGGTGACTTTTAAGGAGGCATGATTTCAGTTGCATGAGTAAGTGTGATGGCCCCATTATAGTAAAGTACTTAAACACACGCTTTGCCTGAAATATATATAGGACTGATACATAAGTTAGGTTTTACTTAAGGACATTTCTCAATTACTGAGGCATTTTGAAAAAAAACCCCACCCATACCAGGCCTGAAAATAACTTTCACAATGTTGTTGAAAGTGTCAGTATGTTGAAAATAAAATTCACGGAGATTTTAGAGCCTGAGGATATCTACAGCAAACTGCAATTGAAACATCTTGAAAATGGCTAGCAATTTCGACATGCATTTCAGCTTCTATTGAAAGCTTCTCCTGAAGTCTGGGTTTAAAGACTGTAGGTTATAAACAGCCATCATATTTTTTACTGATGTAATTATTCAAAGATGCCTTCTAGCTTAGCATGAGCTTGCCATCATTGATAGACTTTGGATACCAATGAAAGATAGATAAGAAGGTGGGAAAAGCTGGTAGCCTGGGGTTGTGGTCCTAATCGCATGCTTACATGCACTACTCTGTAGCTTTCAACTTGATGACATTTTAAATAGAGTGATAGATAGACCTTTACTTTGTTATTTGCAATGTACACATTTAACGCTGCACGTCAGATAAACCATACAACATAAATTAACCACCTTATCGGCAGGTTTACACCACCAGAGTATCTGGTCCTCCCTGAATCAATTTGTACTGTAGACAGGAATCCAGTACAAGTCTTCTTTTAAATTCAAGTGGAAAAAAATTAATATTCAAATTTTTCATTTGACTTAATTCTTTTATCTAGTTTTTCTTAAAGAGGTTCTCCAAATCCAAAGTGACACAAAATACTTACCTCTAGGAGTCCTATTTGCTTTTGCCTTTCCACAACCAGCATTCACCATGTGGTGCAATGGAGTTTTGCTTGGCACACCAGTAGTTTTTCAGGAAAGACAACTGCAGGAAATGGGTTTATCTGTGCAGCAGATAAAGCAGTTTGCCATTTTTTGGCCTGCTAGGTCCTTTCATAGAAGTGGCACACAGGAAATAACGCTCTACAGTTATGCAAAATCATTTTTCTAAAGACTCCAAGGCATTAATTCTTCATCATACTTCATTTCAATGAGGTAGGAAAGGGAACAGGCCAAGGAAGAAGAAGAAACAGCATAGTCACTGGCTGTGAAGTGAGATTTAGGGTCATTTATCATCCCAAATTTTTGCCTCTGAAGCACTCATGGGCACTAGAGCAAGATAGCCACATGCACTTACCAATCTTCCATTAACCTGCCACAACACCAAACTACAGTTATTCAACTTACCATAGGAACCCAGCAAGCACCCAGCCTCCACTTTCTGGTTTGCCAAATGGCAGAATGAAGAAGGAAGGGAAGACAGACTTGTGGTCGTGGGGAGGAAATGTGCACAGAGGGCCCTGGGAGAGCTTGGGGAGGTGTAATACAGGCATTGGGCAGAGCAAGGACCATGAGGTTGGGTCTCTGTCAGTGATCAAGCACAGGCAAAGTTAGTGCTCCAGTGCATGAGGGAGTCAAGGAATATATGGGACCCAGTGAAAAAGAACACTTTGGGAATCAACAGGTTTGATAGGAATGCTTAGCTTCCCAATCAAAGGTATTGATATACATGTCAGTTACAGCCAGATAAAGTCAGACTTTGTCCTGGGTTGCAGTATATTCTATTACCATCTTCATGAGCTGTGAAACCAGGTGGGGCAGTGTTTCTTTGCCTCCTCCCTCCAGACTATGTTCTGTTAATGGGAGCATTTGTGCCTTGCCAAAGGACTCATAGATAACGGACTCTAGACTATCTCCTGTTAATGGGCCCATCAGTGCCTCACCACCCCATTGTGAGATGCTCTGCCTGGGAGGGGGCACTGAACATTTCCCACCTAGATATAATCAGAGGTTTTTCAGGCACAAGGGAGCTTTCTCCGCTGGACTTCCAGAGGATGAGAAGCTACACCACTAGACCTTCAGGCAAGGACCAGACCCTTTTCCACAGGACCACTGTTTCTCACCGGAGCTGTTGCACCCACCCTGCTCACTGGGAGCCACCAGTGCTGCTGCCAGCTGTGATCNGCCCCTTAATTTCAAAGTTATAATAATCCGGAGGGAAGGGGGTTGCATTTCCCATTTCAAAGGGGGTTTCCGCCTCACTTAAACAGACGCCTGTCTTTCAAACCAAAACAGACTTATTCAAAGGCAATAAATCCTACTCTGCTGATAATAGGGCTTAAAAATTTTACCCAAACTTTTGTTTTCCCTGAAATGAATCAAAATAATAAAAATACTCTCAAAATTTACATCAGCCATTATTTTTCTTTTTTAATTTTAATTAGAGATGCGTATTGTGGCAGACTATGCTTAGTAATGGAACCCAGTCATCTTTATACATCATCATAGAATCATGGAAGGGCCTGGTTTGGAAGGGACCTTAAAAGTCCTCTAGTTTCAATGCCTCTGCCAGAGGCAGGGACACCTTCCACTAGATCAGGTTTCTCACAGCCCCATCCAGCCTGGCCTTGAACACCTCCAGTGAAGGGGCTGCCCACAGCTTCTCTGGCCAATTTGTGCCTGTGCCTTATCACCCTTATAGTCAAGAATTTCTTCCTAATATCTAATGAAAACAGCGTAAGACCATTCCCACTATCCCTGCATGCCCTTGTCCCTCTCCACCCTTCCTGCAGGCTCCCTGTAGGTATAGGAAGGGGCTCTAGAAGGTCTTCCCAGGCCACCAAATTTGTCAGACATGATTTGCCTTTAGTGAAGGCATACTGGCAGTCACCAATTACCACATTACTTACCATGAGCCTTAGCACAGTTTTCAAAAGGACCTGCTCCATAATCTTGCCAGGAACTGAGGTAAGACTGACTGGCCTGTAGTTCCCTGGGTCTTCTTCATTTTCCTTTTTAAAAATGAGGATTATGTTTCCCCTTTTCCAGTCAGTGGGAACTTCACCAAAGTGCCATCACTTCTTAAATATGATGGATGGTGCCTTAGCCACTTCCTTGGCCAGTTCCCTCAGGACCATGGATGTATCATATTAAATGTAAAACACCACTGTTCCTATAATTTAGGTCACGAAATAAAAATGCCAGCAGTGTTGTTACTTTAGGTTTTAATAATAATTTTCTATGACATTAAGTATTTTGACTACCACAACCTACCAGCAGTCAATGATGTCAACTCAGAAAAAAATGCTTCAGACTCTGAACAAATGGCACACAAAATTTACCTTTCATTATGCATTTTAATAACCGGGAGTCATTCAATTCTGATTTTTATACAACCAATTATACATTAACATGTACACATACTCAATTCCAGTCATAGTGTATACATATTTTTGGATCTGCAGCAATATAAAATGAGTTCTACCTGTATATACATGTGCAAGTCTGAGTAAGTCCTGAGTCATTTTAAAGTACTATTATTTAAATCCTGAAAATTTTAACTGACACAAATAAACCTCAGATTTTACAACTATTGTGAAGAAGCTATTTAAAAAACAATATATAGCACTTAGCATCAGCTTTATGCATAGTTATGAGCGCTCTGCAGTGCAGAGTTTCTGTTTACAGTCTGAATGATTACGAAATCTGAAAAGATGCTGACCATGTTCTTCGGTAACTGTTGCTTTCTTTGCTTCTTTATTAATGGTGAGTGATTTGGTCTGCCTCCAAACAACCAAGCATGGAAGACTTTGACAGGGTTTAAATTATATTCTTTCTGCTGCATTTATTTTTGTAAGCATTCAAGTTACTCAGGCCCTTTAAATCTTCTGAGAAAAACTATACAATTATACAGTCAAATAGTTAAACTGTGTATCTGGAAGGGAAAGAAAATGAAACAACAGTGGAGTATGAGCATTACCTTAAACATCACTTCTATAAAGAAACAAAAGAGGAATTGTTCTTTAAGGAACAGCTTGGACAGAAACCAAAAGGCTGCTCGAAAACCCTCTTGTCAGCATGACACACTGCCATGGTAAACATGAGATGCTCTCAAATGGCCAGAACAAATTATCTGAGCAAATGGGAAGGTAGCACTGTTGCCAGGAAGGGGATCCAAACTCATCATGAGAGTCGGAATCTTTGTACAGTATTAACAGAACAACTTACACAAAAATGTCTGTATACCCCATGCCAGGAGAATGCAGGCACTAACTTGAGAGCTGGTAAAGGACACAGGATAGTGTGGGGGCGTAGCTGTCTCTAATTGGTGCTGTTTGGATGCAACTTTCCATGTATGGAGGAGACACTTTTTTTTTCTTTCCCTCATTCCTCTCACACAAAAGTGAAGGCACCACTCCAACCATACTCCTCCAGCATAAGGATCATGGCCCAAAACTTAGCTGGTCCCATGGCTGCTATAGTCAAAAACACCTTTCCTGAAGAAGGGTGAGAATTCACAGATGGTGTACTTTGACAACGTTAGCCCCACTTTATCAATGTGCAGTGGAGACGATGGAGATTTCAGCATTGCAGAGAAAAAGCTCCTGAGGTATTTCTGTGGAATGAAACAAAATGTCATAAGGTTTACTTGATCAAATTGATTACAACAACTTTTAAAAATTAAATGAACAGCAAAAAAACCCCAAAAAGATCTCCATGGGCTGTGAACAGTCTTTTCAGTAACCATCAACATTTACATCCATTTATAAAACAGTCTATTGAAATGTCTGTATTAAGCTCCAGAAAAGCAGAAAAGAAGTGTTTTCCACTTCCTCCTATGCCCAGCTTAGCAACTCTTTCATTCTGTGGTTGCGTGATGCTTCCTGGTTTATTCTGCAATCATGTAATGCTTTCTGCTAATCATGACATGCTAATACTGTTGACTAGCATTACCAAACACTATAGCAGGTGCAAACTTCAAATCCATTCTGCAGGACATTCACTACGTGTGGACACAAAAGGACTTGAAAAATCTTTCCCTCATGAATCTTCCACAATCCTTGCATTGAATGAGATTTGTTTTGATGAAGGCAAGAAAGATTTTTACGAATTCCATATTATGTCAGAACCTACCAGCATCTTTTCACTGAGCTGCCCTCAAAATTTCTTTTTTTTTCAAAGTCTTACCAATGAGAAGCATGTGGGAGATGCTCCCTTCCCTTCCCTTCCCT
>VZRR01002314.1:0-85977 GCA_013398015.1 Oreocharis arfaki
TCCTATTTTTCAATCAGTATATTTCTTGCTTCAATTAGGCTTGTTGGCTTCCTTTTTTCATGTGAAAATATTTTGGTCACATAAAAACCATTCCTGATAGCATCATTTGTATGTAAAAGAACTCAATTATCATAGTCAAAATCAATTGAATGTTAACAGTTTAAATATTCCTAAACTAAGCTACATTCTTCATTTTATGAACTTTCTCACTGTGAGATACTCCCCAAAGCTCACACAGTAAAAAAACTAAATAAAGAGCTGAATTGGATGTCATGTGATTCTGGGATAAATGTTTCCATGGTATCCTTATTACTGTTTCATTTGACTCTTAAAACACCCTAAGATTTTTACATTATCATCTCTGTCACACAGAGGCCATCTTAAAATCCTCAGTACCTATTCCAGCTCATAGCACTTCTGGTTTTGTTTCCTTTGCTTTTATCTGCCTCAGTAGGAAGCCTTTGTTTCCACCAGGAGCTTCTGGCAGCCGTTTCGGGTCAGGCACGTTGCACTTCTCGCATGTCGATAGAAACTGCCTTAAAGTACATCTCTGAGGCCAGAATTTGCTTTCAGAGTCCACCAGCCCATGTCAGTGCTCAAGGAGTGAGGGTAAGACTAAAGAAAAGCAAAGCAGTCAGCTGGATGTGTTCACTTTGTTTCAATCAGATAATCGTCAAATAAAACACTCTGTTCCAACTGCAATAGCGACTCAGTGTCATGCAGGATTATTTTGTTTTAACAGAACATCATACATGTTAGGTGTTTTAACACATTTCCTTTCCTCGAGTGGGTAGTTGGATAATATTTTTCCTCAGGGACAAAAAGTAACCTGATCATCCTGGTAAATCTGAGCTGACATACTGAGTTATCCACTTACTCTGAGTAAAGTAGGAAATGCACTGGAACCAAAATGAAGTTAAAGGCAAAAAATATTAAATGTTCTCAGATTTAAAGGCTGTATATTTGATTAAAAAAAAAAATAAACAGGTTTTGGTGGTAAAATCTTTTTCTCTGTTGTTCAGATGTAAATCACTGGTTTTAGTGCAGTCATTCCATGTTTATACTCTTGTAAATAGGAATAGCACCAAGCCTTTTGTCAAACTCTAATGCCAGGTACAGATCTCCATCTCCCTCAGTGTTTTCCTGCCCTGAACAGGGCAGCCTGAAAAGACTCTCATATTGAACAGGCCCATTATGGCTCATGAAAGTCTCCACTAGAGCACCCATTCACCACATAAAAGTCAAAAACCTTTCTTTTTCCTCTCTTTCTCTTTGGGGTGGGAAATTTATCTCACTATCAGTCACAACTCTTCCAAAATTCCCCATTTCGACATATCTCTACTCCTTCTTTAGAAAATCTGAATTGAAAGGTCAAGAAATTTTCTTTAATTTGAAAGGCAGTTTTCGCTCAGCAAAAAGCTCTGGGATGTCATATTTATTTGAAGAGAATTATCGTTTACACAGAAATACTTAGACTTTCATATCAACTGCCGATTTTGAAGTGCAATAGTGCTATAAAATAATATAATAAATGGAGATAAAATAGTTCTATGTATACTATCCGGGAAAAAAACATTAAAAAACAGAACATGCTCAATTTGCTAGTGAACCAAAGTGCCTATTTCTTTCTCCAGCTGTCAGATCAGTTCACTCCAGCTCACAGATCAGCTGATTCTTAGTTGTGGGATGGTGAAGAGGCTGTTAGATGAAAGCTAAAGATGGCATATATCCCAGTTATCCTAGAGATGCTCTCTTGCCATCGTGAAACTAAATCCTAGTGGACAAAACCCAAGGAGTCACAGACCAATTAGTGCTGTCACCATGATTGCATCGGTGGGTGTTGAGCAAAGCAGCACCTGGGGGGAGCTGGCCCTGTGCACACAAAGCCTGGGCACTCCCAGTTGGCTGGGACCCTTGGGGATGTGTCTGGTGCTGTCACTTCAGGAGCAGTGGCCTGCAAGGTGCGCTGTGACCCAGCCCCTGGCACTGTGGGCATGTGCCAGCACTCTGTGCAATACTCACACCAGTTTGCCTGCCCAAAATGAAGGAATTGCGGTTATCCTGCCTTGTCTGCCCTCAGGCAAATGGCAAACATTCTACAGTCTGTGAGAAAAGTTTACAAAATGTCTGAATCTGCAATCTTGTTGAGCAGAGCTGGTTTGTTAATTGTTGATTTTACTGCAGATTTACTGTCTCTCTCTCTGAGGATCTAGGAACATAAAACCAAATTAATGAAGGAATTCGGGTGCCTCAAATTGCCAATAGATAGGTAGGTGTAGAATTTTTAAATCTAAATGTTTGAAAAATTATAGTCATAGCGCATTGCTGTTATTACATCCTGCAACAAGTAGAACAATATAAGGTGTTATTAGCTTTGTTCCTCTGTGGAAGCAATTTCACATTGATATTTTTACTAAATTTACCACCAGGACCAAAAAATGATTTTACTAATAACCCTTTTTTCCTGTTCCTCTACCTTTTTCCCTGTGTAATTAAGCAGCTACCTTCTCACCTTTTCAGATGAAGCCCAAAGTGCAAGCTTGCTAAGAATTGCAACACCTAAAATGAGAAGACATTGAAGAAACAAAGGAAGAGTAGTACACTTCTGTCAGGTAGGCACAAGGAAGCATACCTGACAAAGTGGGGAGTGTACAGAATGTGCTGTATCAGTGTCACTCTTTAGTGCATGCTGGTGGCTGCAGAAAGAATCTGAAATAAGAACTTTGCCATGAAAAAGCAGCAATACACAAGCAAAAGCAGATGTAGACATCGCTCTGTTATTATTGTAGTATCCTCTTTATTTTTTTTTTTTGTATGTGTAATTTAAAGACCTGTCTTTGGTTTCACATGTAAGATATTGATTGCACAAGAATACTGCACTGCTTTTGTCACTTAATGGTCATCCAAACACAGGTACCACGGGTTCATTTTAGTGTTACATTTATGGACTGAGTTAAGTATACAATCCCTACAAGAACTACTAGAAAGCCTAGGGCATTTCCTCCCATCCCCCTCCAATGGGCAGTGTATTATGGATTTCTGAGAAAGGAACAAACAACCCAGGCAGGAATATCATGGGGCCAAGGAAACACTCGGACGGTGCAGAAGAGCGATCACTCGGCAGATACGTGTGACGGCCCTGATGACTGATACCGTGTCTGAAATCAGGAATAGGAGACAGCAGAAAAGAAAGCCTTTGGGTACTATAAAGAAAAGAGATACATTCTGGATTGATTTTGGATGGTTATCAAAGGTAAGAGGGAGTCACAGCTTGGAAAGTGACAGAGCAGGCAGAGCGATGGGAAGCCTGTGTAGGTATAGTAGGTTAAGTTAGAGGAAAGACAGTTCAGTAAAATTCTTTTAATGGTTTCTATATGTTCCCCTTTTTATGATTGATTGTATATATTAAGTTCCTGTGCCATATTCAAAGGAATAGTTGATATCCACCTACAATAAATTTTAAAAAATCAGGTCACAATCGTACAAATGATTGTATTACTTCATTCGGAACATTATTTTAGTCTCTGTAAAATCAGAAAACTAAGGTGTGAAATTAAACATGGGGAAAAGGAGGTGAAATTGGAAGTTTATGTTTATAGACAACTCTATTGTTAAAAGGTAGATGGCTTTGGCTTTTTATTAGGCTACTTAAGATGTCAATTTATCTGAAAGTTCTCTGGTCTCTTCAGGGAAAAAAAGCTCTGGAAAATAAATAACAGAAAGGTGAAGCACATCTCACTATTTATTTTTCATCTCTACAAGTTCATTTGATTTCCTCACTCTCTTGAAACCATGCTGTATTCTTTTCTTCTCTGATCAAACAGCTTCCAAACATAATGAATAATACCTCTCAGCTGCAAGCAACACTTCAGCAGCAGATCAATATGGACACACAATAGAAGATAAAAGATTTACTTTAGAAGTTTCTGAAGGATTAGTGATAAAATACATATATTAAACTCCATGAAAAATGCTACGATGCTGTCAATATATTTGGCGTTATTTTCACAGCTGTTTTTTGCCTTTGGACTGGTAGTAAAAGACTTTCATCTATCAATTTGCATTTAATATGGCACTTCTGATCACTTGGGTCCCAGTCATAACAAGGCAATTGACACAAACCGTCTGCTAAGGGCCAATATTGTCTTCCCACTCGGAATCCCCATGAAGAATGCCCGAAGTGCAACCAGTCCCCGGGAGTGATTTTTCATCTGGGAAATTTGTGTGTTTTAAGTTAAGGCTAGAAATAAACCTCTCTTAACTCCTCATTCATACCAAGGCCGTTTCTCATGTTAACACCTTTTTTTTTGTATGCTACCTTGTAAGAACCTCAGGTTAGATGGTGGAACAGAAATACCTCACCCACATAGAAGATTTTTTTTTCCTCTCTGTTGGACAGTAAATCATGGAAAAAATCATGCAATATATACATTTGTACCTGTGTTGTTTTTCATATACAGTGCTGACAGACATGACCTAGTTGAAGTGTCTCATAGGCTTCAGCGGTTTTAAAAATGTACACTCACTCTTGAAATAAATCAAAGGAAATTAAACTAAAAAACTGATATTGAAAGGTCTATCAGCATGTTGTAGATGGCTTGTGTGTATTAGGACTATTTAAAATGCACTGACAGTTCCAGTGACAGCACTTCTGGGCAGGAGGACACTTTAACAGAAGTGATATATTTTCATCAAGTTCTGCTACTGTTCACATTTTGAAAGTTCATGCTTAACAGCTTTATTTATGAAATATATGGTAGGCATTAATTGCTCTTGAATAAAGAAAAAACCCAGTCCCATTAGTAGCTCCTCAGGTTACTTATATGAAGTGAGTGAGAATTGTGCAGATAAGAAAGATTTGAGGAGCTCAGGCCCTTAAATATAAGTTAGAATCCTGAAAAATATTAGTCAATCCATTCTGGGTTTGATCAGAGAACAGGATTATAGCATTTTCACTTCCCAAATGCAAATCTGCTTCAGAGACCTACCCAGGATTAACACTTCGCTTGTCACAGTAACCTCTAAAACAACAACCAAAAAATCATAAAAAATGAATGGCAGGAATGATACAGCAATTAATAAAAATACACTTTTATTGGGCAACAAAGATGACAATATTCATATCCAAACCAATAGGAAAAAAAATACATTTTCATTAGTAAAAACTCAAAAATTACTGGAAAACATAAACAATTTTGCTCTTCTGCTCCTATCACTGTCATGCTGTGTGGTTCACATGACAGGGGATGAAAAGGGGAGGAAGAAGGGTACTAACATATTTTACGTATTCCACAATGGCAAACACTTGAGATCTGATTTTGGAGACCTCATTGGTAAGTGAAGTCTCCCTGTCCCCTTCACTCCAGATGAGAACACCTCTGCTTGGACTCTGATGCAGAATGGCAACCAACTATGTACATGGGAAGTAGTGAGAATCAGTCATACAATATCATTTTTTTAAATTGGTTTCTGTAAAGGAGCATGGAAATGGAGAGTATCTTTTTTTCACAGAGTCCTTATCATTGCTAAAAATTGATCTAAGACATCGTGGATATTTGTACAGCCTTTACTAAGCACCAATATTAAGTTAGGAGTGTGTTCAAGGTAGTAGCAGGCAAATCTCTGTGGATCCAAGAATTATGTTGCTGAGATACATGGATTGGGCACAATTTTTTATTGGCACAAAGGGAATCCAATTTCCAGGTTCATTACCCAAAACAACACAGAAATTTGAAACAAGAAAACATTTTAGTGCTTGAACTATAGATCAAACTATAATTCATAGTCCACATTCCCTCATGGATTGTGAGGATAAGAAGGGGAAGGAAAAAAACAATTTTTCTGCCCACTTGATCGATGTTCTATTTGACCTCTGAAATGCCCTCTTGCCATAACCTTTTAAATACCATCTGCTCTTTTTGTGAAGAGTGTGATGGGAAGGAGTCACTTCCAGGCAGCAATTGATTATAAAAGCATTAATCAAGCACATGGATTATCTGTAGCATGACACTGTGTGCTGTAGTTAAGCAATTTCACCTTAAATGTGATTGGAAAGGTTAATCCTGTTTCTCAAGACTAATTTAGACTTTGTATCAAACAATTCAGGACATGGTGAAAACAGCTGCAGCAAACTGAGGAACTGAGGAGTTGTCTGCTTCCATTAGAAAGTCTTGTCAACTTTGGCTCTGGGAACAGACAAACCGTGGGTCTGTAGGCACGTCCTTCAATTTTTCCAAACTGAGTGAATGTTGGCAGCTTTCCTTCCCAAGTCACTGGAATTGTTCTCCCTCTTTCTGCAAGTCAAGAGAAATTTCTTTTCCACTGTTTGGTATTCTCAGATAATATTATCCATTGCACTAATTTCTACCACTGAAGGGGTTACAAAGTCCTTGTCCGTCGTGCATTTCCCTTCGAGATGTTTAGCACAAACTTCTCCCCGGGCCTGGGTGGGCAGGTTGTAATTGAGGAAGGTGGTGTTCAGAGGTGGTGGCATGCAACAACTGGAATCCAGACCCAGATCACAGGGCAGGCCTGCTTTGATTGCTCTTTCTCATTAACACTCCCCTCCACGTTTTAGGGTAATGTGGGAGAAGCTAGCTAGTAGGTATGGCACTTGCTGATAGAGAATGCTGCAATAAATACGTGTCAAGTGTATTGTAAGGTTGAGGTAATTTATTTTTATCTGGGGCTCCAAACAGGCTGATTATGCTATGAAAAATTAGGATATTCTGTTCCTTTCTCCGTATCTGTTGTCACCATCTTCAGATAGTGCAATTTGCAATTAATAAAGTGATCTGTCATTGCTATTACAGTTAAAGTAATCATTAGGGAGCTTGGCAATGGTCACTGCAGACAGCTTGGGGATGGGGGGAGTGAACGTCTGCGACAAAAGGCTTCAGCCATGTCACACAGATTCGGGAGAGCTGGATACAGGAAAAAGCATGGAAGCTCAAACTTCCATTAAACTCTGAAATCACATTCTGCCTGGTTTATTCCCCTCCTGGGGTGTTTTGCCATTTTCTCGTGTCCACCTATGGAAAACCATTTTAGTTCCCCCAAAGTCATTGGGCACAGCAGTGGTTTTCAGCCTCCTCTGACCAACAGACAATATTGAAAAATAAATGTACTGAAGGGAGTGTCTTGTTTTATTCTTCACATCTGCCTCCTGTTTAATTGTTTAATTTCCTGTTTCTGCAGACAACATCAGGGCACCATGCAGCCTGTAAATTATAAGCATGTATCACAGATGAAAGTCCTCACCTCAGAGACATAAATACCACAGATCAGAAGCAATAAAATCCAAAGAACAAATGCCAACACAGCACCAAGAGTGTCAATAACCTTTCTAAACGGAAGCCCTGTATCCCCATTGCATTATCCTATATATAAACAAAAGCAATATAAAACTTCTTGTGGAGCAAGACTAATGTTATAATGCTGCTCCCAGAGAGAAACGTGAAGCTCGGTGCCATTTACTGTTTCTGTTGATTGATTTTTTTTCTAAATTGAAAGCACTCTGCTACAATAAAAACTAGAAGATTTGTGCTCATACACATGAAGCAGATCAGTTACTAGCGCTTCAGATTTCTCAGATGTGACAAGAAATCATGGTCCCAAAACACCTATTGCTGGAATTTCTCTGTTCCTGGTCTCTTCTTCAATTTAAAAATAATCTATGTGCATGTTCAACCAGCACAAATAAAGCACAATTTGAACATCTCATCAGTGTCACTGCAATCCTCATCTGGAGAACAAACCCCCTGGAAGATGCAGTGGTGGGACTGACAGATGTGTTATCAAGTGGATAGGTCCTTGAAGTTGCCATGTAAGACACGGTCTTCATGTCCTTGTCCTGGCACCATCATGGAGGCAGTGCCTGCTCTTCTTCTTCAGAGCTTCCTTGGCAGCCCCATGCTGTGTTTCGATGCAAGAGGATGTGGGACAAGGCAAGGGCTGGTGGGCGCCCAGGCTGGAAGCAGAAAGATCACCTGCTTCTGACAACTCTCTTGTGCTCATTTGTTCCTTTCTGTCTTACATGCCTCATGCTGAGTTCTACTTAGTCAAAAAAAAAAGTGGATAGGTCCAAAATCAGGGAGTATCTCTGAAGATTTGAATAAAGCAGGTCGTTCACTCACTTTGTTGTGGTACGAATCATGACATAACATTCAGGGCAATAGCAGGATAGCTGGTTTCACCCACTGAAGTGGAAGACCCTGAAGTAATAAAGCCAAGAAGGTGACAAGTGAAGTTCAGCGTCTTTGTGTCCTGACTAGACCTGTCTGCAGACCGAAATATGCCCCAGATTCACCTGACTGATCTTTAGGCTTTAAATCAAGGTGCCTAAGACAGGAGGGTCATCAGTGTAAACCTTGCCTCTGCCTCGAGGTGTGGTACCCTGTTCCAGCACCCATTCATTCCACTGGAAAAATCCATCTCAATCCACCTCCCAATGTTTTGTAATCCTTGAACTGTCTCATATCCAGTACAGTTTGTCAGCTTGACCTTTCTAATTGCTTATAAAGCAGCCTAATGATGATGATTCATGACCATGGGTGGAATAATTTTTTTAACTATATCGAAATGGAGGAATTAGCTGCACATCGAGATACCATCTTCCCCATAATTCCATGTCTTTAAATGTAATTAATCAAGACTTTAAATAGAAATCATACATTTAATATCACAATCACTATCTTTTAATTTAAATATTTAAAATGATGAGTTCAATTGATATATAAAATATCGTATGAACCCCCTGCCTGTGATCACTGTCTGCTCACAGGTACTGGCAGAGGACAGCAGGCAGTCTGTGAGTACATCTGTCAGCAAGTGCTGACATGGATCTGGCATCTGCAAGGGAAAGTGTGTGCAGGGTATTTTCTTCCTTTCACTCCTTTTTTAAGACCACTTTCTTATGTCTTTCAGAACTGACACAAGGAATACCAGAAAACAGTGCTTTATAATATTTTTTTTCCTTCTTCAGAATACACTCTTCTCACAGAGAATATTTTCTTGAAATCCTCAGCATAGACTAACTATATTGAGAAGATTTGTAATTAGATCTCAGACAACAGCAGGGAAAGGGAGCCAGCAGATCTGCAGAAATACCTCTACAAATGAACATAATCAGAAACTTAAACTAAGGAGCAATGAACAGCTGCATGAGATAACTGCAGATTCATTCAAACAGTTTTCTACTGCTCATTTAACATCTATTACTGAAAATTGAAGTGTGCAGGTCTCCGTTGCTGAAATTACCATTCTTCACTATTTAGGTTGATGACATGGAGCAGCTTAAAAATGTTCTCTTACTGGTTCAATCTACTCTGTGGAGACTGCATATGAAGGGACACAGCTAAATATCAGAGGATGGCTAACAAAGAGCTCTAAGAAAATTATTACCTCATATTTTTGGGCATGGGTAATTTTGATCCTTTAAAGTTTGACTATTAATCTATGGTAAGGTAAAACGAGAGACTGGAAAAATTACACCAGATTGTGATGAGATGAGGGGGGAAAAAAGAGCCAAAAATTGTTGCCATCCCTTGCAAACATAGCTTCAGATCTTAAGCCAAAAATAATGCATTAAAATAAGTGCCTGTCAAATAACCAGTGTTTGTTCAGCCATTGGAAATTAATGACTCTCAGATGCTTGCCATAAAATACAAAGTTACTAATATGAAAAAATACATAAAGTGGAAAAAAAATGATCCTGAAATAATGTTTAAGATTTACCTAACATGAAGGAGAGTTTACTAAGAGAAAAACATTAAACCAAGACCAGTAAATTCACTTCTTCCTTCACTGTAGTCTAAGTGTGTTAATTTCAGGGTTTCTGCCACTTTAACGGACAGGAATCTATGGAGAATCTTGTGTCTGTGCCAAGTCTGTCGTGTGGCCAAACTGGCACTCAGGGAATAACAGGGGTGACTCTTTGGACTGAATTAATTTGGGCCAATATTTAAAACTATTTTATAACCTTGCCATAAATCTTTTGACTGCCAATACAGTGACAACCAACCAACATTCTCTTTTCTCATACCACAAGAACTTCTCTAGTCCCCACACGTGGTTAGGACATTTCTGCATCATTTTGTGGCTACTCGTGCTAAGATCTTGACTGAAACATTGCCTGGAAAAATATATTAGTAATTTAGCCTAAAAATAAACTAGAGCTTTTTTGTTCATACAACACAAGCACTATGTAATTGTTACCCAGAAGCCTAACAAGCTTTTTGCTTTCCATTAAAGTGTCCAAATACAAGTTCATGCAGTGGTAAATCGAGACGCTAGTTAGCCTCACCTCACAATCTCATCCAGGACCCCTCCCCTGGAGGAAAAGACATGTATATACAGTTATCAAATGTGTACCTGTAATTTCTGGGGTTAATTTTGCATTCTAACATAGCAATTTCAGCTGACATGACGTGGCAGGATTGGGATGCCACCAAGCTACAGCGCTCAGTGAAGCATGTGTCAGCTGGAACACCCTCTATTTAGGAGGTGAATGACAGCAAGCTTGGGAGGGGAGGGGGTATTTCACAGGCAATCACAACAGGCCAAACCTCTCCTCCAGCTTTTCAGCAGGGTTGCTATCATTCTGGGACTGATATTTCAGAAGAGAAGGCTTTTTTTTAATTGGTATCTCAACTAAAAGGCAATACAGAGGGGGTCGTTAGGGCTTTTCTTTCTCCTTTTCTTCCTTTTTTCTTTTCCTAAACAAAGGAGCTTTGAGATTGATACAGTGTGGGAGAAATGAAATGGAGAGCATGCCAAATAAAAATGCCAGAGGCCAAATCAAACAAATGTCTGCACTTGGCACATAGATATTACAGCAATAGAAATATTATAGATTTTTTTCCAGCTCCAGGGACTGCTTACACATTTGCATTAAGTCTTTGGATACGATACATAAGGGCGCGCAGAGCAGAGAAGTGCAGCTTCTCTGCTTGCAGGAGAGGGCTCTGCTGGTTTTCTTTGAGTCCCTGTGATATTTGCAGTCTCTCCCACGCAGAGGTCCCCAGGCTGGCACCAAGGGGAGCAGAGTTTTGCCTTGATGGGTGGTGGGAGCACCCCTGATCACTGCCAGATGTGAGTTCACTCACGAGGATGAGATAAACAATCAAACTGAGCAGGACTTGCTCTCCTGCTCCCCACCTCCTAACCCCAACCACTGAAGCTCTCAACAGCAGGTGGGCAGCATCACCATCCTCAAATTTAAAGGGAAAGAATTTGGTTTGTGGGGAATTTTATTGTGTTGGGGCAGGCTAGTTTTGTTTCAGGAGAATTAGAAATGCTACATGCAGCTTATGGGTCCCCAGACAGTTTTAGACTGCAAGGGATGCCTTTGACTGCGCACACTAAGAGAAATGCAGCTGCCCAGATATATTTTGGGGATCTAAAGTGGATTAGCATTTAGGTAAGATCTTCCTACTGGCATTTTTAAAAGCATCTAGACTTATAAAGTTTGTGCATACTGAGAGACTCTATCCCATGAGGACAGAGTAGACCTGAGGGTTTGGAAGTTTTAAGCTGAAAATTTCACGTTCTTGTCTATAGGCACTTATCAGGCTTAATTGCAATTCTGAGCACATATTTCTTTCACTTACAAATCTATTCCAGTAAATTGCATTCATAGTACCTTATTAAGATTAGTAAAAAAAGCTCCACAAACCACACTGAAAATGAATTTTAAACAAGTCCCCACCCTAAGTGTTTTGCTGGGAAAAAAAAAAGGGGGGGGGGGTAAGATTGAGGTCATCAGCCAAAATAAAAATCAGTTTTTGATGTAGAAAATTATATGCTCTTGTGGCTTAGTGAAATAAAAAGTAATACATCTGAATATCTGAAAAAGAAGACTCTGAGCTTTTCCTGAGCTATGTAGTAGTCAGACTTTCCTTGCTAACAATACCTTCTTTTTACAGGGACTAAAACGTTATTTAAACAATTATATGCTATTAAGTAAAAGATGAATTACAGAGAAAATTGCACCATTAGTAAAATTTAGGTTCTTAACTTCATGTAATAAAAGATGGTAACCTTTTTGTAATGGCATTTCAATTTACCATTTGTTATGAAAGTCTAATTTAGAAGGTAAAATGAATTCTGCTTCCAGTCTTATTACTCTGGCTGTTACATTTCTATGCAAGATGCAATTCATAACGGAGCTCCAGAAAAATTAATGAAGAATATTTTAAAATAATGTAAGATCTTGGCTTGAGCACTGAAGTATATTAGAGATGATATCCTTGTTTAAAAAGGCAAGGAAATATATTTATACATAAAAAACACAGACCAATTCAGATATTTTAAATATTTCAGCTATCAGTCTTTTTTTACTCGAATCCTGGAATGGTTTGGCTCCCCTGGACTTGTTCTAATAGGCCTATGTTTTATGTTGAGGATCCCAGAGCTGGATGCAGCATTCCAAGTGGGGTCTCAAAAGAGCAAAGTAGAAGGGCAGGATCGCTGCCCACAGAGCTTTGATAAAGAAATTAAACAGCTGAAGGCCCAATACTGATACCTGAGAAATGCCACTCATCACTGGTCCCTCTTAGCCTTTCAAAACATCTGAATGTTTCAGTTAATTTTTGTAGTAACTGCTCACAATTTGGTTCCCTCACTCCTTCTATGAAATGCTGTTTCTAGACCATTAGGCATTGCGGGTAATCTAATTTTTTATCTTAAAGCAGAGAAAATAAACTTCAGATTAAATTTTGGAGAAAACATAGTGAGTAATTGTTTTTATTTTAAAATTATTTTTACGACTACTAGCTTGAAAATGAGCCATGGCAAGGGGCACTCCAGACCTGTTTTCACACAGTTCTCTATCCCTGGCTCACATTTCTTCCTTCCTTCTGCCATTAAGACAGTGCAAAGCGGAAAAAAAATCTTAAAAACTGACCTAAAATAACGATTTTAGTTCTATCAGAACAGGTTATTTCTGAATCCAGTGTGTTACTGGATTTCAGTGGGCTTCTAGAAATCACATTTGTCTTTATTTTCGCCATTGCTACCCTGTCTTGATGGTGCCCTTCCTGCATGCTTTATAATTGTCATGTTAACAGCACTGCATTAGTAAGAAGACACCCTTCATTTTAAAAATAACTGAAATTTCCAAGTAAAAAGCCTGAAAATCTTTCTCAGTTAAAGAGGGAAGGGACAATGCCTGAAACACCCCAGTCCAGCAGTCATTTCTCCATGAAGCTGTCACCATTAAAAAGTTAACATGAGCACACAGAGATACCTGAGACACCCCAGCGTGTTACAGGAGTTCTGGTACTAGAGCAGGTGATGACCTTTGGTATTTCAAAGCTATTTGATGGAGGAGAGCACACACCCACATGTTGTACCATCTAAAAAGGATGAATTCTTAATGCTGACAGGTATTCCTTAGTCAGATCTCACAAAACAAGACATGGTATTTTAAAATCCAGCCAAAGAGCATTTTGGAATAAAAGACAGAAATGTGGTTTCTGTCTGCTGGGGTACCCCCTGTTTCTCACATTCTGCTTTGCTTCAATGTTCATAGGAGCTCAAAATGTAACAGAAACTAAATGTTGGTTATTTCTTTGTAATATTTTCAGCTGACTGGAGCTGAGCTCTCATCTTTATCCTGCCCATTATTGAAGAGAGGTTAGCATCTGTCTTCTCTTTCCACTTAGGTATTTACAACACCTAACAAAGATGAACTTACAATGCTGTAAACGGATACCAAAAATTATTTGTGAATTTTTTTTTTTTGGTTGGCTGGTTTGGGGGTTGGGGTTTTTTGGGGTTTGAGGTTTTTTGGGTTTTTTTGAGGGTTTCTTTTTTCATTAAACCGCTTGGGCCGGTGGCTTGGGAGCTGTAATTTGTGCTAGGCAGGAGAATTCAGCCCACTGGTTGTACAGGTTATATGATTATTGGCTGTACAGGATGTCCTTCAACAATCTCTGAAATCTAAGGGCAATCTCTTCAGCTTTGCACAATGAAAAGCAATGATCTCTGCAATCAGACATTATACAATCAATGGCTATATTTTACAGAATAATTTTCATTTTCATGAAGAGAGCAGAGTTCCTGATAGAGGTGTGTCTATGCTGAGGGTTTTTTTTTCAAAGAGACATATTCATCAGGTATCACCCTGACATTAATATCACTTGTTTACAAGGGCAAATGAATAATGCTAGCACCATTCTTCCTTTCTGGACAATCTTCAGGGGTGCTGTATTCTTGTGCAAGTTATGAATAGAAACAACAAAACTATATTTGTCCTCAGAGTAACAGAAGAGATGTAAGAATGGGAAATAGAATTTGCCTCATCAATTATTTGGTTTTTTGGGGTGTTTTTTAATCTTTTTATGTCTGTGTTTAATGTGGGTAGGGATACCCTTGTATTTTACGCTGAGAGGACACGATAGACTTCCTCATCAGTCCTTCTTACCTTTATGATTAACCAAAAATCTTTCTTATACAGATGAGCATACAGTTGGTACAAGAGTCACACTCTAAAGGAAAACATTATTAACAAAAACCTGACTGAAAAATATTACTAGATTAAACCCTGATTCATCTTTCAGTGTGTGATAAATTCTTGTGTTTTCAAGCCTTTACTTTTTTACCCACATAGAACTGCTGATAAATTGTTACTAGTAAGCATTTGACTGCAAAGAGACAAAGGATATTCACCCTCAAAGGATATTTTAAAAATTTTATGGATTTAATATGGTCAATATTAATAGAGCTGGCAACATTAGACAGAGATAAAAGTATATTTATCTAGTCAGTTGTAACTGAAAAAAGAGATTAAAAATTATTGAAGTGTTTTGTAGCAGCTGTGTGTCTTTGCAAAAGAAAGCAAAACCCTGTTGTACAAATATTCTGGCATACTCGAAGATAATCTGATTTCTAGCCATTTAAGAAATACAGATTATGTAAATAAATTAGTGGCTTACTGGAGTATTTCTAGCCATGAAACAAACACTTGTATGTATTTGGGTTCTCAGGACAGGTTACACGATGACAGGTTTGGAAAAGGTGCCAGTTTCTTCACTCTAGATCAGGAGTACAAAGCACGACGCAGTCACACTCCGGTGACCAGATGTTCTGTTGATACCAGACATCTCAGACCACCTGTTTTCACATCCCCACACACACTTTAATCTATCATTCAAAATAGGCTAGTGCTGCAATTTGGCATTGGAAAATCACTGTTGCTCTGGCACTGAGCCAGACCAATGCACAACACACACTTATCTGTCAGTAAAATCCAAGGAAAACCATGAAGAGCAGCTAAACCTTCGCTTCCATTCTTATAAGACAATGTTTGGACAGAGACATAGAGAAATAGGAGAAAAATGGGAGAAAATAAGTGAAATGGTTAAATTTCTGCATAATAAATCTATGTTAACATTTTAAATTGCAAATAAGTTCCTAAACATCTCAGCCACTCTGTCTCTCATAATTCTCCAGACGATCCACAAAACACACGCTCATCACAAGGCCATGAACATGATAAAAAGCTGGGACAATCCCAAGGGAGATACCAGCAATCTCACTCTTTCCCAATGCAATTCCTAGAGACAGGAAAATCCAATACCACTACCTCCTTTGTCTTTTATACCAGATACACACTAAGGAAAATCTTTGTAATATTTTAACTTCATGTAATATGGCCAAAGTTTGGGTTTTTGGACTTCTATCTTTGAAAATTCAGATAATTGGATGGATGGATGGATGGATGGATGGATAGATAGATAGATAGATAGATAGATAGATAGATACAGAACACAGAAGGCAGAGGTCTTATGTCTAGGACTTCTGCATCTCAGCAGAGGGAGAATTCCATTAATCCGCTCCGACAGGGACATGTGGCACCTAGAAATCCTGAAGTAATGGATAAATTATTCTTTTTCTAAGGTATCCAACTCTATATCCCTTCTAAGAAGATATAGTGTCTTAACACTGCCTTAACACTTCCTTCAGGCAGAGCAATGGGGTTAGGTTAAAACATTGCCAAATCCAGACAAGGCTTTATGGATCTGGCATTAAATTCTCTTATGAAACTGTAGTATAAATGTCAGAACTGCGCAGAAGAGTCGCACTTGCTGAAAATTCATGAGCTACTATAGGCAGACAATTTTTAGCTGACACATCTACACCCAGAAGAGGATGTATAACCTTTTACAAAAACCTTATTTCTCCTGGCATCTTCTGCTCTCGTGTTTTGTGACAATAAGGTCGTAGCATGGAGTGATGTCCTTATGCTCCCGGCACTTTCCCTCACTAGAGCTGCGTGGTGCTGGCGACATGGTCCAGCTGGACAGCAAGCACTGTCTCCTTGACTTGCCTGAAGCTGAGTGACCTGGCTCTGGTTATCAGAGGACACCAGCACTTTCACAGAAAAAATCTCCTGAGACAAGAAATGTTGGATGTGTGTGCCTGGACCAGCCCTCAGAAGCAGTGGGCACAGGGAGTAAAGGACAGTGGGTCTCCTGTATGTTAACGGGCCCCCTTTCATGTCCTGGGTGTTCAGTCATGGCCTTGTGAAAACCCTTTAGATGTTTTCCTCTGAGAGATGAACTGCTGAGAACTGCTGGCTTTAAAATCAAGCAGCTTCCTTAGCCTAGGAGTACTGAAACCACTGCTTGTCCAAAGCACAGCATCGTTTGTTTTTCCTTTCATTTGCCTTATTTTAGTTTTTTTTAAACCCCATGGATGCCTGTTTACCCAGTTGATCAGAAACTGGAAGAAACACCAGAAGAAAAATGAGAATATGTTAATATAGCAAATTGCTACAATACTTGTTTTCCCCTTATTTCTTTTCATTTGTGTATTTGGTTTATCAGCTGTAAACTGTAATTTTCCCCGTTCTCATCTCCCTGTGCTGCTGGAGGGGAGGAGGTAGAGCTGGGAAGGAACAAGAGGAGAGTGGGAGGAAGGTACTTTTAAGGTCTTATTTTACTTCTCATTATCCTGCTCTGATTTTGCTAGCAATAAATTCAATTAATATCTCTTATTCAAGTATGTTTTGCCCATGACAGTACTTGGTCAATGATGTCTCTCTCTCTTTATCTCAACCCGTGAACCTTTTACTATAACTTCTCTCCCCAGTCTCGCTGTGGAGTGGAGTGATGGAGAGGCTTTGGTGGGTGCCTGGCATCCAGCCAGGGTCAACCTACTACAATTTGCACTGAACAGGTTTAACTGCAACATTTAACATGCCTTTTCTGCAGTCTGGGAACTTTCTGCTTCCTCTCTGCACAGAAATAAGTGTTACCCTCTCTAATGCATCATGGGTATTTTTTTCAAAAATAGTTAATCATCAAAGAATATGGGAAACTAAAAACCAAAAATAACTATATAAATAATGTAATTTTGTTCAGCAAAGCAAAAGCCTCTGCTTACTTTCGGCAACAGATTGCAAAAATACATTAGGAAGAATATTTTACACAGCTAACTTCAGACAGCCACTAAGGTTATTGTGGAGCTTGTTCTCATATATCCTCACTTCTCCAGCAGGAACTGGCAGTCCCCTGGGGGAATGTCACCTGGAACACAAAGCTTCAAAGCCTCCTCTGTGAATTCCTGTGAATCCTCTTACTGTGGCTCATACACAGAAATACTGAACATGCTCCTCAAATATATTGACTCCTTGGTTGTGGGTTTGTTTGTTTGTTTGTTTTTCTCTAAGGAATCAATTACCATTTTAACAAATACTTTTCTTTACTCTAGTCAGCATTCTAGCACCTTGTTAAAACCACCACTCCATATGAAAATATAATGTATATTTTAAATGGATAAAATGGTATGTATACTGCTCAGGAACAAAATTGTTATAAAGTTTTGGGATATCTTTTTTCTCTCTTGGTTTCGTGGATAAGAAGAAATCTACCATCTGCATTCCCCTGTTCATCAGTTTATCATCAGGATCTAGTACATCAAATTTTGCTCAGAGGCACTCGGTGTAAGATCTGCAGAGAGTTCAATCTTTCCTTGCCTACAGCTGCCTAAGTGCATGTGCTGAAATTGTAATCTATCCACAGCATTACGTTGGAGAAATCTCTATTTAGTCATTTAAGCATCCAATACTTTTTGTTAGTTAACATTTCCTTAGGTGACTCATGGCGCTGTTCTCCTGCCTAAACCTCAGCAAGCCTTGAAGGTTTGCTCCCAAATCCACCCGCTACCAGGCCACATGGCAAAACTGAAGCAAAACAAAAAGAGAAAGAAAAAAAGACAGTCAAGGGTAGAGCTTCAAGGGACTGCTTTCATTTCTCTCTTCCCTTTCCAGTTAGGGGGATGGACTTGAGGCTCCTTGCAGGAGTGAGGCCAAGCAGCAGGTGAGTGTCTGCCAGTGTTCCTCTGTGAATCTGTTTCACTTTGCATAAAACAATTGCTATTTGCTGAGGGAAGACAGGCTCTGATCTGGTAGCTCTCAGCAGGCAGAAGTGAGAAATTAAGGGATCCCAGCCCTTGCTCTCACCCATAGCTGTGCAACACACATATTGCTGAAGAGACAGATTCACCTTCTGAATGTAAATTCAGATCTGTATTCTGAATCAAGGCCCTCCCAGACATTCACATAGTGATCAGTGGCCATGCCATTAAGAATTAGGGGTCACAGCTCCTTAATCTCCATGGTTTTCCTTAATTTCTGTCATTCAAATCTTTATTCCAAACAAAAGGGAGGGGGAAGATACTGGCCTTTTTTCTCGTATTTTCCTCATCTTGACAAAAATTGTGGGAAAAAGATAATTTTTATAATATTTTATACCATTCAATATTTTATTTTTATTTCTCTCAGTATTATAATTTCAAGTTGATGATGGTTTATGTAAACTTTAGTCTTGTGTGTGAAAAAAGTTTGCTTTAAAAGACTTTTTTTTTTTTTTTTCTTGCAAATAAAGCTTTTGTAGGATTTTAGAGGTAAATTTTCAGCTTAAGAACTGAGTGCTCCTGCATCCTGGCCAATGCCATTCCCATTAATCAAAGTTGCATTCAATAATGAGGGAAATAGAAACACTAAAACTGGCACCACACTCCCAAGGTGAGGCAATCACGACATTGAACAGGCAGCTGAGAGTCAGGCTTTTGCTGACTGCATGTTGCCAATACTTAAACAATTACAGTTGCAATCACAAGTAAATAACATTATTCAATTTAATCTTAACGCTTGTTTTGCAATTTCTCATGTTGTAATTCCCATGAAGCGGTCACAGATCATAAAACTAATAGGTGGGGAAGAAAATGTTGTGGATTGTCTAATAGGACTGGCTATCAAACTAATTATGAGTCGTTAGACAAGCTCTCTCAAGGCTTGTGCACAACGTGCCTAACTGTAATCAGGGGGTAATAAAGTTCAGAAGCATTTCTATCAAAGAAGATGGCCTTCAAAATAGAGATGTGGGAGATTCTATTGAATACTTTAAATTAGATATAGATTAGTCACAAATCACTGGGAGGGCTTAACAAGAAATCAAAATCAACACCCTGAGTACGGAAGCTGCTTGTCAATACGCAGCTCGCTAATGTGCGACATGATCAACATTTCAATATATTCCACCCTGCTCGTCCAACGATGCTTTGGATGAGCTGAGGCGATATGTTGACTCTCTGATGCAGCACTCAAACATCACTAAGTACCCCTGCAAATATTATGGTACTAGAATTATTTTTTTAATCACTTCTGTCACTCTGGACTACTACCAGTTAAAATATTTGCAGTAGGGCTGTTTACATTTTCTCATATCAGAGAAAAACAAATCACAAATGTGGTCTGATGTAAGGTTTATTTTAATCACTGTGAATTTCCAATTCTCTTGAGAGAACTTCGGATGAAAATACTGCTGCAGCTAAGTATGTATTCTCGTTTAGATGGCATCATCATTCAAAATAAATTTTACCTTCAGTTCACCTTAGCCAACTTTCCTATATTTCTTTTGCTCTACAGCTGGGTGATTATCATTCAGACCTTCTAAAGATGGAATAATTACCTCCATTCCTTTAAACTTGCAGGACAAGGTTCACTCAACTTGTGGTTGAGTGCTTCTCTGATGATTTTAGCTTATATGGCATCTTAGATCTTTTTTTGTTGTTTTTTTTTTTTTCTTAATCTGGAGTGAAAAATAGAGAAACATCACATCTTACAAAACCTGAATTTCCAACACCATATCAGATTTTTATCTCTTCAGTAGATTCTGCCTTCAAATGAAGCAAGTAATATAGGCTATGTTTCAGCAAAGCATTTGAATATATAATAAATAAAATAGCCAAAATGAACTGTTTAGTATGGATGGAGTTAAAATGAGCTTATTCACAAAGGCTTTGCCTTACGTCATCCTGGGTGCTCCACCTTCTTCCATGTAAGAGATTTTCCAGAGGGTTTTCCAGCAGCAGGTGCAGCTCTAACTGAATCCAGATTCACAGAAAGAGCAAGAGTGTTCAGTAGCAGGGCTGTACACAAGAAAGGTCACTGCTTCATCAATCACATTTGATTACATAACGTCCCACACAGGTTTCTCAGAGCTAATGTCCACTTTTTCCTTGGACACTCACCTAAACTCTTGTGGACTGCACCCTCTACAGGATAAAGTACCCAGCACGTCAGAGGGAAAGAAGAGGAAATCTCATACGGATATTAGAGATTATTTTCTCTTGTTGAAAATCTAATTGCTGGTTCAGGCAGTTAATTTTCAGTGATGTATTTTTTGAAGAATAGAGTAGGTTAAATCCATTAGAACAGAAAATATCAGATTGAAATATTGCTGAGTGAATGGGTTTGTGCTTTATGCTGTGCAAGAAGCAGGAGTCAGGCTGGCTGGGTGCTGAAGCAAAAATGAGAGATCTTCCTCAGTGTGTAATCAGTGTGCTGTCAATACACCACTGATCCAAACTACAAAATGCTAATTAAACTTTCGCCTTACATAGCATGCAAGTGACAAGTGTATTTTAAAAGGACTCACTGTCTTTTTGCTCTTTTTCTGGCAGTTTTTAAGTGCTTCATGACTGACAGATTTCTGTAAGTATAAAGCTGTGTTTCAAAGGGGAATAGCAAGTAAAATAGAATTTCAAAGTGAATAAAATGTTCTTAGCTACCACTAGTTTAGGGAACAGAGTAACACAACCCCAGATCTGAATTTTTAGGCCATTCTTATGCAAATTTTTTGTAATCGATAAAAGCAGGCTCAATTTAAAGAAGCACACATTTTAGAAATACTTCAAAATGTGACATAGACCTATGTTAAGTCTACTGAAGGACTTATTCGATTATTAGCACTTCGTCTTACACTTCTGTGTAGTCTTTTCCTCTCTGCCCATTTTATTTTTCAGTGTTATTATTAAGAACGTGGTAAATTGGAACCAACTGCCTTTCTTCTACTCCCCACCAAATATTGCTCTCTGAGTTTAGCTTCTTGCTAACTTTGTGCAAGGAATGAAAAACCCTCTTATAACTCTCTTATAACTTGCCCTTTCCAAGATGATGGTCAAACTATCAGAAACATAATTCAAGGAATGCATCTTTTTGGTAAAAATACTTTTCTTTTAAGTGGGATGATTAGACAACTATCTCAGCTTGCAGTGTTCATCAAACCTGTTAACATATTACTAGAACAGGAACAGTAATTTTCCCTCATTGACAGTGACATTTTGAGGAACAGTTATTTATGAGCTCTTCAGCCACAGGAATAACAGGATTGCTGCACGTAGTTTCCATTAAATGTGTGGAAGGACCTTCCTAAACTAATATTTTTGCAAAATTTTGCTTTTACTCCCTTGTCTTATGGTCTCTGAGGGAAAGCTTAGACTTTGTCTCACGGGTCAATTAGAGCGAAATGCTCAGGGCTATATTCCTTTGCATAAGATCTTATTCATAAAGGAAGTAGGTGTCAAATATTCAACTTCATCTTTATGATTCACTTTACCTACTCAGTGAGTGAAATATGTAAGTAGCAGAGCAACAAAGAGGAAAATAACTTTTATGAAAGGCATCCTTCTGTAGAGTAATGGATAAATGGAGTGGGACTTTTTTTTTTTTTCCTAAGACAGTTCCAATAAAGTTGGATGATTTACAGCAGGGATGAATTTGGTTCACTGTCTTCCATGCACTGATGAATTCTTTCAATGAGAGCTCCTCTTAGCAGCTGTAGCCAGTCTCATGGCAGTGAATTGGATCTATGACAAACTTACTGTAGAAAATAGTTGAAATGAAGCATTATATCTCTCCATACTAGTCTGTTATTATGGAGGTGCTTATCTGAAATCATCATGATGAGGCAGAGAGTTCTAAAAAAAACCAATCTCATTTTTGGATGAGGAGAAGAAATCAATGAGGTAGTGCTTTTCATTTCTGTTTCTATCAAGAGGCAGCTGACCTTACTTGCCATGTCTTTAAAGTGAGAGGCTTAAAAAGGAAAATACTCACTCTACAATGTAGAAACATCTTCTTGCATAATGGTATCAGTTTTTAATAATTCAAAAATGGCTGTGGCATTTCATTCTGAGGACACACCTCCAACTTATTTATCAATCATTTCTTGTGGAAAAATAAAAAAAAAATCCCCCAATGCCATTTTTGAAGAGCACCATTGATCACTGAAATTTGCATAGAAGAAAGCTATAGCAATCATGCCCTAATCACAGCCTGTCTTTGTCCTCCTATCCTATTCAGCTTTGGAATTTATTTTTTTTTTTTTAATTTTGGTTTAAAGATCTCTCTGTGCTTTGTCTTTTGTCAATCTTAACATGTTTCCTTAGAAGCTGGGGTTTTCCCTCCCAATGCTATAGTCTGTCACAATGTCCTGACAAAGTGTCACTGGGCAGAACAGCTTTGTAACCAAGTAAGGAGTGGGATATCAGGGAAATAAAGTGTCTCTGTAGTAATCAATATTGCATTCATAAAAGAACTCAAATATTTAAATACTTGAAGACATTAACAATGAACAAGCATACGTACAACTGTGTGTGTGTGTGCAAAAACACACAAAATGAAAAGAATCCAAACATTCAAAAGGTTATCTGACCTTTCAGGGGAATATTTCAGTGGAAGGGATGAAATATAAGGGAGAAATATTCCCATCCCTTTTCAGCTTACCACATTAATTAGTCAGTCTCCATAAAATCCTGACCAAGAGAGGGAAAAAAAACTCAAACCATGATAGCGTCCTCTGCAGGAGAGTTCAGAGAAGGTTTGACTCTTTGCCGAGTATAGAAAGCCTGAGAAAAACTGGACAGCTATCTCACTTATGTGATGACACAACTTAAGCATTCCCTCTGAAATGAGAAAAATTCAAAACAGGTTCACTCACACATTTGAGCAATTGCTCATATGCTACGGTGATGGGCATTAGATGGGCACTAGAATCAAACAGCAGAGCACTATTCATGCATAACTATTGTGAAAAAAAACCGATTGTCAAAAAGCAAAGTTAGTTAAGATCATAATGGCTCTTTCTCCACAATAACAGTTACTTGGCACACAGCTTCATGCCTAAACCACATAAATAACTGTGTATTTGTGTGTGTGTAGCTGGGTATGCGAATATATCGAGGCAGGAAGATTTGATATAACTGGAAAAAAATATTGTGACTTCCTTCAGTTGTTCCAGGCATTCAGCTTTCATGATCTTGCCACACAATTTCTGATGTAAAATTCATGCCTCCTGTGATATTCAGATTATAAAATTGGGCTGTGGAGGTCCAGGATGCCCTCACACATTCTTTTCAACAAAGCAGGACAGGAACACCCTGAGCAGCTCTCAGGTATAAATATCACCCGAAAGATTCACAGATCATTTGTGTATAATGTGGGATGGCTGAATAATGGATGATGTTACCCCTCTAAGGAACAGTATTATTATTCCATAATTTTCTCATGTGTGAACCTTTGCCAGGGTCATGTGTGTCAATTTTCTGTTTAGCAGCTTGGGTGGGTGAGAATTTGCCTGTTTTCTCACTTCGTTCCATATAAACTCAACATTTTGAGCCATAAGGAAACAAAAATCTCTTCCATATTACCTAGCATCTCCCTAAAACTTGGCCCAGTTAAAAACCAAGCTCTTTGTAGAAAAATCTCCATTACTCATACAATTTTTGACTTTTGCTGTATCTGTCCCAACAAAATGGGAAGGGTGTCCAGATATTTCCAGATACTGTTTAGCATGGCAGATGTAAGAGAAAGGAAAAGACAACCAAAAATTTTTTTCTTCCTTTCCTTTCTCCCCATACTGAAATTTGGTCATCGACATTTCACATCAATGTAACATTTTTCCATTTTATAAGAAAGGGATTTAAACCAATGGTTATCAAATTACACTCGCTGCCAAGTAATCTGCAGTTGATTTGTCTGGATTGTGGCTCTTACAAGAACCAGATAAGGTCGAATAAAATCAAGGTTGAGGTAAAGTAAGCTATTCCTGCTGAAGCTGAGCAGGTTCTGCTTGAAGAATTTGGTGAATGTTGTATCTCTTACTACAGCGGAGTCCCTCACAACCCATATTTTGCAAAATCTCTTTCCCACGACCTCAGATAGTCTGTCCAGACAACTTTGCACAATTTCATCAAGCCAACACACATTAATTCTCTGTCCAACTTCCCATTTGGCAAACTGGTTTTGGTAATTTTTAGGCCGATTTTAGCATTCCACAGCCATTAAATGTTTTGATTAAAAAGAAAAAGACAAAAGCCCACCAACAAAGCTACCAGCACCACCGCTGAATGAAGAGCCCAACACTGTGCCATGCATACATTTTCAATAGTGCAGGACACTACAAGACTGACATAACACCATATAGATGAAAATCAGCAGCCCTAACGTTCTGCTTGCAAAGGTTGCCGCAGGGAATCCCCACAGCTTGAGCACCAACCCATGGCTATGAGGCATTGCTGGGAACCCCCAAAGAGAAATAAAATAACTCTTCCTCACTACCCATGACTAAATAATGCTAAAAGGCCACTAAGAAAAACAGCTGCTTGTGGAAATTCACAGGAGTGGCTTTACCTGTTGTGTAAAAATGGCAGCACAAACTGAGGTTATCTGAACTGTGTGCATTTCACGCAGGTTTGCTCAGCAGCAGACCTGTTCTCAGGACGTTAAGTGTCAAACACCTGTACTCTGAATTATTTTTCAATGTCTAAACAGAATTTCAGAGATATCCCTATCATTAACTCTGGATTTAGTGCTCAGGTTGTTCTAGTATGATTTAGGAATACCAGTTTTAACCATTCACCTGCCTCTACAGGTTAGTAGAGTGAAGAAAAGAAGGATGAGTTTCTTAGGGAAAGAAACCGATTGACAGTCTTTAAAACAGATAATTTTCTGTGCTTTCAGAAGCAAAGGAGATTGAAAACCTATTTTGTAAAAGTATACACCAAAATCCTTTCCCTTTTATCAGCAACAATATTTAAGAATATCTTCTTTTTTTTTTTCTTACATGAAAGTTTGAACTTGCGAGTAAAAAAAATATTTTTTTTTTTTTTTTTTAGGGAAAAAATGGTGGGATAAAGGGAGCAGAAAAGCAAGAGAATACAATTTATTTTTGCACTGCATAAGCAAGCTGCTCCTCACTGGTTTTTGTACCCTTTTAAAACCATGTAAAAGGCGGTCCTGTTAATGATGCTAATGGACCCCCCAAAAACCACAACTAATTCAAATTCTACAATACACTCCTCACTATAGAAAAATCTGGTTTGTGTATCCAAGACAAACAATATAATACTCATCATTTACAAAGCTGGTGATACTGCTGAATTTCACTAATCTTGCAATATTAGAATTCATTTATTTTCAATCTTTATTAGAGAAAGAGTTTTAAGTAGCGTAGTTTTTGTTAAGTGAAGATCAAGCACAACATTAAAAAATAATTTTTATTAATATATTAAATAAAGATACTGGATAAAAAACATCTCAGTACCTTTGAAATGATTTTGAAAAACAATAAAGAGTTTCTCATCAACAGTGAAATGAAAAATGACAAATCAGCAGGCAAATGGAATTTAAATGACTCCCTAGTCTGAAATACCAGCCTTTCTCCTCTTTCACAAAAGCTTAGACTAAAAGAAAGAAATGGGACTATGGGTCTATTGATTTGAATTATTTTGGAGCAGAGGAGAAAAAGAGATTCCATCCACGAAACTCCCATTCAGTGAAAAGCCAGTAATTTATTTTCTGCTTTAATGATGAGCTCCAACTTCAGCTTCTGGGACTAAAGCATTAAGGAAGAAGGAAACGAGGCCGTCTCTGAAACAAATAAGGCTCAAATCATTTAGGCCCAAAATGTCGAGGAATTAAATGCCACAAGGAAACAAACGTACAACCAAAGAAAATTTTGCAACTCTGCCACTATAAACTCTTTTAAAATACACTGGCAATGTGTAGTAATTGTTCAAAATACATTTTTTTTCCAGATGTGATTTTAGATTCACGGAAGAGGAAGGAGGATTTTGGGTACTCTCAATATTACCTGAAACATAAGTGTCAGAAAGCAAAACTCCCATTCTACCAAAAAAGGCTCTGTTGGAGTTTTTTTTCCCTACCAAAATAAAAATTAAAAAATAAAATTTGCAGCATCTTCTGTCTCTGTAAACCAAGCTAGTCAGTACAACTGCACAGTTTGCAAAATATGAATGTCTGTCGCAGCAGTTTCAAACATATGGATGAAAAGGAAAGTTAAGACTACATTGACAAATAAAATTGATGTAGTTTGTACACTGAAATGTTTGAGTTCTTCTCCGGTCCCCTCCATGTCCCCATTTCTGCAGAGCTGCATTCTAATCTTATACTGTTATTGATTATATTACGGGGTTTTTTCCCCTAGACAGTTTTAAAATATACACATCTTGATGGCTGAGATGCTTAATTTGGAAATTGGTGCAGGAGACTCTTAGCCCCTCTCCAATTATATCTTGTGAAACAGACTCTCTGGAGATTTTCAATAAAATGTTCTTTCATTATCACTCAAATTACATCTTCACGTTTATTGACAATAATCCTGAAGAGGGGGAGTTTCTGCTGTAAATCAGCTTCCATCATCAGGAGCGAGGATTTCAGGAAAACGGGCGTTGAAAATGTGCTGCAGGAAGTATAGGATCCTATTTCTGCAGAATGCTGTTGGGTAAATGGCTGCTATATTGCACACATCACTGCTAAAATATTGGGAAAAAATAGCCTCATTTACCACGAAAGAGCATTCACAAGCTGAAGTGATTAGCTTGTAGATTTAATGATGGGTTATTAGCTAAGCATTGATTTAGAAATTCATTTAGGGAATACACAAAACAAAACAAAAAAAAAGAGCCTGATTGTGAGACAGATTTCAGCAGGTATTTCTATTGTTTGCTGTGATGGATGAGTAATCCTGGATTTTTATTGCTTCAGTGATAATATCCTGTTAAATCTGGGCACTTGGGGGAAGAGACACATAGAGACACATTCATTTAAGTGGTTTTGTACTATGAACTTCTGATTTTCACCACCTACTTCCAAACTCAGAATACTTTTAGGATGTGGTTCACAAGCTTCCACAATGTGCACAGCTTCACCCAAACTCACAGTAATTTGAATTAGTGAAGTTAAAAATTAAAAACTGAGCTGAAATTTAGGGGTTTTTTAGCTCTCACTTGGCATTTAAGTAAAAACATTTAGCATAAGTAGCAATCTAAAAAATAGCTTTTGCAAAAAAAAAAAAAGAAAAAATTAATACAGAGAGCAAAATACTTTAGCTATGTAGGGAAGAAGTTGATTTGATATTTTGAAATCAAATTTGGCTAATTTTTGTATAATAAACCTGAAAAACCTAGAGATTTTATCTAACCTGAAGCGGAAGCAGGAAATTTTTCTTTTTTTTTTTTTTTAACTCAATCTACTTTTTTCTTCAAATTTTTGCTCCTCAGCCATCACGTTCCATCATTCACATGGCTCTCAGTGTCGTGCCATGCCTTTAAACTAGCTACTTCCACTTTGCTGCAACAATTCAAGCTGGAGAAGAACTGGTTTTGAATTCAACCTATAGTTATTCCTTACTCATTATTATATAAAATAGCGTTGTTATTTATTTTGTCTAAGGAAAAGATTTTTGTTAAAGTGAGAATTACAAAGAAGATACATTCAGGTCTGGTCATGCCTAGTGCCTGGTATTTCCTACCACAAAATCTGGATGCTGTAAGGTTTCTCCCCCTACTCCCAGGGCAGGCCCCACACTATCTTTCAGTTTTATTGCTGTTGCTATTGATCAGACCCCCACAGAAATGCTTGGTGGCCAGCAAAATCACCCAGTCTAAATCCACCCCAACCATCTGCCTCCTTTACCTCCATCCTTTCTATTTTGTTCCGATTAGTTGTGGCTCCTTTAAACCGCAATTGAAACAACAGCTCCCAGAGTTGTGTCGCTTTTCCAGATGGGCAGAACCAAAAAAAGGTCTTGTATATGGGAGCAAGTGGCAGGGAGCATCTGGCCCCAGCTGCAGCCCCTGTAAGAAGGTGCAGCCTCTGCAGTGCTGCCGTTGCTGTTTTGTCTGGCCTTTTACACGTGGTGAGGAGCAGCTGCTGAAGAAGAAGAACTAACGCAGAACAAACAGATAATATTAAGCACCTCCCAGGGAATAACTGAAAATGCCCAAGAATGTATTTCTTAAAAAAAATGCTGCAATATAAAACATGACTAGCTTATCATTTATGACAATTATGACGTATAACAATGCCACAATTTGTGCTGAAGTCTCTTTGTGGTTTCAGCAGATGCTGTGCGTGAATGAAGAAGGAAACACTGCACGGGAAGCTGTTGTGTCCTCCAATATACTGGCACATGGCAACTGGTGGCCAGTTGTGTTCTCAATGGTTCCTTGGGGAATTTTCATTTCTACTTGGCCAACAAAAAGCTGTTTGGCTCTAAATTCACCTGGTCATCCTTTTGTTTTCATTATGACTGACATGTCTCCCTCTCAACTATGTATAAAGAATAATGAAGAATCTTCTCTGATTTTACTGTGACTCTGACTTTTCTGATTTTACTGAATCTCACAGGGATTTTTCTATACTATTCACGAAGATTCACAATTTCAGAATTTGCAATAAGAAAAAGTCTTGGATTTTGAGTACTTTTCCTTTTGTAAAACTGAGCTGCATACATGCTAGAAGACCAGGAGTCAGAAAGAAAATTGAAAAGCAACAAAATCCATTTAATTAATAATTTAAATAATCATCAATAAATTTAGTAATTTGAGCTTTCAGGGCAGTCCCACTTGGTTACACTACTCAAGTTCAGAATTCCAGATTCCTGAGACTGGAAAGAGAAGATTAGAAAGTTGCCACCTGTTTTTGCCCTGAGGCCCAGTAATAAGCAGATAATAGCAGGGAACAGGCTGCCTGTCAATTATGTCAGTTCACAAAGCACAGATGTATCCTAGGCTTTTCATAATTTCCTGAGGTTTACCTGCATTCAACTGGCTGAAATATTTTTAAAATATGTACATGTGTCTCAAAGATGCCCCTCACTTTCTTCTCAGGTGGCTTTTCTCTAACCGTATTTTCAGCCTGATTTACAGTGAGTTTCCCTCTCTCTTATTCTTGTCACTCAGAGTGGCACAGAGATCCCTAGATTTGAAAGAGAAAGAGAGGAAAGGAGGGAGAATTTATGTTAACAGGGAGGTAGGTGTACAGAATCCAGAAAATCTGTAGCCTAAACAGGGGATAGTGCAACATCATTTATGCCTCCCTGAACACATGAAGATGAAGTAGCAGGAGGAGAAGAAATATTGGGTGAGTTCTCTCATGTCATGAACATATGTACTGAAAAGATGGAAGCAGCTTCAGGGAACATCTGGGCACTTTTTCACAGTCCAACAAGGGCTATGAGGTTCCAAAACCAGGGAGAACCTCTGGCCCCCAAAGGCAGAGCACTCATAAAAACTAAAATAACTTTGTGTTCCATAAGATAAGTCAATGAATAGGCTAGAGGAAATATCACCCATCAGCAGGAAGATGAGGTGAAAGGCTGTTGGGAGGATTTGGAGACAAAGAATCTAGGAGAGGAATCAATCCTCGGGTGAAAGAGTGTCAGCTCCTTTGCAGTGCTGCTTGTCACTTACAGTTCTTGAATAATGAGTATTGAACACTGATTGATTCTATTATTTCATCTCCTCTCCTCGAAATATGGGTGTGACCCAGGCCATCAGGTTTCCAAGAGCAGTTATTCATCTGTCTGAGGAAATCAGGACTTGGGAAGTTCCTGGTGTGTATATCGAAGCATAACTTGGTCTTTCATTGGCTTTTCTTAAAGGAGGATATTGGAGTATCTCAGCAGGTTATGATGTCTGTGATCAAGAGAGCAAGAACTTACAAAGCAGCTATAAATTGCTTCTTGGGATTGGCCTAAAGAATCTGGTTTTGCTACAATATGCTCTGTACAGAATAATTCTCAGCTGTGCCTGAAGCCAAAAAACTCCTTAGCATACAGTATTTAAGTCTCCATTCTCATCTCAAATTAATTTCTACCATAAAATCAGCTTACACTGACTAAAACCTAAGATGCGTGCAAGCAAAAAATTGTTAATCAATTTATTTCTCTTTAAAAGACTTTACTGAGGGAAAGAAAATGAGATGAAGGAGGGTAACATTGGAGCCGCAAGATAATAAGCTTCTGACACCTCTTTTTGTTGACATAATGGGATAATGTGGTAATTACATTAGTTCAAACACATAAGTTGTGATGGCATAATCTGACCTCTCAGGCTGAGCTACACAAATGTTGCTGACCCTTCTTCTCACACATTTCTGTGTGCCTGGATATATGCTAAAAAACCCAAAGAGAAACAGGGTTGTGCTGTGACACAGTTTCTTAATCAGATGGCATTCCATGCAGAACCACGCTGGGAAAGACATACAATTGATAAAATAACTAGATTTTCAGCACTCTATCCACGAGAGATTTGAAGTTGGATGTTAAAAGCATTCTGAGATGATGAATTTATCACGGTTTGCTGGTTAGTTTCTTGATTAACTGGGTATTAAAATCCATTTTACTAGACTTGGGGGGGGAAAAAAAAGGAAAGAAGAAAACCTCCCAAAACAGACTGTTTCCTGTGCAAGAAGCAAATAAGGGTCCTGAAGTAACTGAGAATGCACTCCCATAACCACAAACATTTATTCAATGTGATTCATAAAGTATGAAAAGAGTACATCAGAAATAGGTAAAGCGTTCGACTATGGGTCTGATATTATATAATTGGACTGGGCTAAATGCACCAGTTACAACATGCCTTTTTATAATGCTGTAAAATATTTCAATCTATTTTAGAGAGCTTCATTAATAAAACACCTACATGAATTCAACTGGAAAATACTGAAATACTCAGGGTTATAGTGTACGGTTCCTAGAAACTGTAATTTTAAAAGGCTTTGCATAAATTGAGCTGAATGGAGAGGTTATTGCGCTACTGTGACATGATAAAGAAAAGTACTCTTATTTTATGTCGAGATTTAAGTGTGATTTTAATTGCATGCCCAATTTTAGGAACACATTAAATGCTTTCATATATGTACACATGGAATTATGCTATTGTTCGGCTCCTTTTTCTATACTCTACTAGTTTTGTAACCTTTTGCATTAGTAGACACAAACATTTATTTAGATTAACTCTGGATAGCCTAGATTGTCTGTGTGAGGCTAGAAACAACACACAGACTTGCTAAGCCAATCAGAAAGAAACTGATCAATAATGATATATTGATCAATTTTCACTCTGTTGCAACAACATCAGATTGAATGATTACATCAACCATTTAGTATATCAGAAACAAAGCAGTAGTAAAAAGGAATCATTGCAGAATCAATTTTTTCCTACTTTGAGGCCACTTTTCTCAGAAAATGTTGCACTTTCCTGAAGCAAATTTCAAGATTAACATTCCAGGCTGTTTCATACAAAGTTTAAGTCCTAACAGCATTGAAGTAGAGCTTCCTAAAGGTCTCCCTTTAAATAAATTTTTCATACACTTTCCACAGAAAGAACAGTATTAAATTCTATCACGTCTCAAACAAAGGTTGTAAAGCAGTCATATACAAGACCATTCTGTAATTGAAGATGCTGAATAGTGCTATTATTTTTCATCCTTTCTCACTTTTTTTGCATGCTTTTGTAAATTGAGATAACATTTTACTGCTATTCAGAGAACTAAGGAAAGATTAGAATTTGAAAAACAGAACCCCACAAGCTCCTTAATGGATCTCTATTTTTCATAGTGTCTCCTAACCCCTACTACCTAAAATCCATTGGTGGATATTAGGATTTACTACTTGCTCTTCAGTTTGGATATATGTTAGGAAATTATCAGATGCTACTATTTGCCTCATTATTCCCACATTTTTATGCAGCCTTTCCTCTCCTGTTCTTTTCCTTTTGTTTTTCCTTCTTGGGTGTATCAATTAAAAGCATCAGCATTTTCTTGTCAAAGTCAGTGGCTGCAAGGAAGGGAGTGACTCTCTGCACTGATAGTTATCAGCACAGTCATTAAGAGGTCAGCAGGCAAGTGAATGACAAATCATGCTTTACTTAATTCAGACTCTAATTTTCAAATTATATTCTTCAATTTGAGAATACTGTTAGTCTGCTGTTTTATGCACCTACCTAATGCAATGCCATTTAAAGACTCAGCTAGTCTATTACAAAAAAATGATGACATATAGCTGAGAAAAGTTAAATATGGAGAACAAAATTTCGGAGGTGCAAAGCTGAGGTGATCAGTTTAGACTGTTTCTGGAGAATGATCTTTTTTCCTTTCTCCTCCTTCTTTGTTGTGCCTCTATATAACCAACAGTTTAGTTCAATTCACTCCAAAATCAGAGAAGACTACCAAGCCTGAAGATCAGACTCCAGCAACTAAAATCATTCATGAAGATGGTACCTGGCCTACAAATAAAGAACAAGTGATAGTTAGGGATTTAAATGGGATTAGGTAGAATACAGTCACAAAACTTCTCTAATTTTCACAAGACGTTAGGTGTGTTACTATTTGGTGATGGCCTATAGTTAAGATGCTTTATATTGTCCAGAAAAATTGATCATTTTTTGCTTCTTTGTAAAAAACAATATAAAGCTGCAGTAAGAATCTCTCCTTACCATTCAGAAGTGTTCCCCAGAAAAGAGCGAGCAACATATTTTGCGGTCTAAAATGTTTTTGCCAAGAAAGCAGGGCAAAAATCTAGGAAAGCCATGCAGTACATGCAACGCTCTTGAGCCACAGTGTGCTTTTGTGCCCTGATCCCAGCCTGTGCTGCTGCAGTCGGCAGAGTTTTGTGGATTTGCCTTTGACAAAAAAAAAAAAAAAAAACAAAAAACCAACATGTTATAGTGCTTATTCTCCAATGTAATATCCTTCACTTTTGTCCCAGTTTTAGAGTTTGTTCTGAGCTGTCTGACTCCACTGCAGTCTGTAAGAATGCAGCAATCCTGACACATGCAGAGCACTGCAGAGCTGGAGCCAAACAAGGCATGGTACAACTCAGTGTAAAATAAAACGTGGAAGTCAACGTCTCTATGCATCAGAACAATTGCTCTCCACATGTAAGGGCTAGAATTCAGCTGTACCTGCTGAATACTAACAGATTATTTTTCTCTCGTGTACCTCTGCTCTCCTAAATGTAACAGTTTGGTCTTTGGGGACACTATACTTGTTTAATTTTTTTTGGCAGTATATGCAGAACACAATGTACTATTGAGCAAAAAATACAGCTTGTGCTTGTGAATCATATACATTCCAATTAAAAATTAATTTTCCTACTTTTCTTCTAAAACACCCAGCATGAATCTGTGTTCTGCCAAAAGATTTGTAGAAACAAGGGTTTTTATTCCATGCTGATTTCTACTAATGCCCCTGAACACACCTCACTCTTTGTTTAAATCTCTGCCTTTTCTTATGACAAAAAGCAACACCTCATTCTTTATAGCTGTGGTTATGTTTTTCTCTCTTTTACCGTGTACACTAAATCTAAAAATTTGCAATGTTTTGTGGCCTCTGTCAGGCAGTGGGAAAGGTGAACAAAACATCTCTCGTTACTGTTGGGTTTTATTGTGGAGTAGGCCCCAAATCCTCCCCTCAATCCTGTTGCATATAAAGCTGTAATAAATTACGGTGTTTTTATTCTTAGCAAGGCGACTTTAATGCCCACACGCCCTTGAGAAGTTCTAATGGAAGAATAATCAAGTACATTTTTTGTTCTTCAAACATCTTCTTCCTGCTTAAGCATGGGAGATTAGCTAACACTGCCTTCTGGCACTTTCTTTCTGAGATGAGCAAATAAAAGTCACTGCTGTTGTCACTTCATCCCATCCTCCCATGATAGATCAATACTTCTCTCCCAGCCTGTCAGAGGAGGACAGCAGCAATCTGGACTTATATTATAGAGCTCTCAGGAGAGAGATGTTAAAAAAACCAAACTAAACCAAAACAGAACTGCATACATTTGCTTGTCATGCCAGGTGTTAGTTGAAAATACTAATCCACTTCTCAATGTAGGACCCTAGCAATAAGGAATTAAGAAAAATCTTTTTATGGAGGTAGGTCACAGATTCTATCCACAGGTTTGTCATGCTTCCAAAAAACTACAGTCTACAAGTGCAACGTTCATTTTTCTCCCCTATTTGTTCAAACTGAAATTCAAATAAATTCAAAAAATTGCCTGGAAACTTCCTCGGATTATAACTCCCTTCTCAGCTACAGATTATGAGAGTTTGCGTATGTCCTGTGACAGAGCTGCACTTTGCTATTCCCCCCAAGAATCCAAGTTATTTTAGATTCCTCACAGAGTCTAGAGAGCCTTCTGCACTCATAAAATACCCAGAAGTTCCCAGGAGTTTTTGTGGACTCTGGGTACTGAGCAACAGCGGGAAATTTGCCTGCAGCAGGTCACAGAAATAAAAGATCTACAGAAAGCATAACCCACCAACAGATTTAACTGAGGTGCACTTCCTTCAAAACTCAGTGTTCTCACCCATACTCTCAACCTCCACAACAGGATGGTCTGGCAGTCCTGGAAAAGAATCTTTCTTAAATTACGTTCTGAAAGTGACCAGATTACACTTCTTTGCCTGCACATCTTAACTACGTATTAAAATAACAAAAAAAACCCCACCAAATTATTTTCAAACACAAATTGCTCCTTTAATTTCTGATGCATTCAATCAATATCTATATCTAAGGGTTTGGCTTTGAGTTTTTAGAATTTATCAGTTTCAAAGTGTCATAAGTGTTAAACACCTGAAAAATCCCCTGTCACAAATATATATGTTCTCTTGTATTAAACTAAGTATGGCCTTGCAAGTTAGGAATTACTCCTGAAAAAAGAAAATTAAGTAAATTTAATCTTCTCCCAGCTATAATTTATTCTTCATCTCAGGGCAATGGATATGAAACATCATAATTTTTATTAATGATATGTTTAAGCTCTTTAGGGTCTATGAGTTGTCACAGGTATCAAAAGTTCACAGAGTGTCCGTTTTTTTCATGTTATATTTTATGGCTGCATTTTTTAGTGTAAAAACTCATTAAAATTCTCTGCACATCTCATGGACTGTGTGTAGACGGTATAAAAAAGAATAAATAAATCTATGAGAATTGAATTAGACCCAAGAAAGGAAAGCGCTGTTATTCTGAAGTTGCAGAAAATTTATAAGTATTTCATATACAAATGTTTTCTATATTACTTTAAAAAACCCTCAAAAAGCCATAAAGACTGGTGCTCATATTTGCTGGTAAGTCAATCTTTCTTTCAGACATCAAGAGATGACCTCTTAAGACCCAAAGATTTATCAAGTCAGCAGTTTATTCCCTTAGGCCACCATCTTCAGCCTCTTCCTCTTCCAGTCACGTCTATTGAAGGACTTTGCAAGGCCCCATGAGGAAATGGACTAATCTACTGCTTTCTAAAGGACAGGAGTGATGCCTACCCTGACTGCACTTTATGGGATGAGAAAGCTAATAAAGGGAAGGAGACTACATCTATTCGTGAAAGATTCAGTGTGATGTTTGTATTATAAGAGACAGAGTTGGAGTGCTCCAGCTGTCAATCAGAAAAGGAGTATTGTTGCCCAGCTCCAGCAGACACTACGCAGAAATTTTTTGAGAAAATTCATTCATCTCTTTACTTTACGAGCACAAAATATCTCTGAATTGGTATAAAAAATGCAGGCTTTAATCTTTCTTGTCTTGTTTCTCTCTTCTATCAGTTGATTCATCAACATATACATAAGCATGAAAATTTAAAGAAGTGAAAAAAATAAACTTCCAACATCTTTTTTAATAAAATAACTCTTATTCATTTACATCATAGAATTGTCCATAAGCTTTTCTTTTTTTGCTGTCTGAAAAATTGAAATTGAATTGAAAAATTAACATATTCAGTACACATTGTTATATGTAAATGTTTTCACTGCAAAAAGGAAATGGCAACACAGGCCCTGCAATATCTTCATCAATATATATATACACAAAATAATTTCCTACCTAGTCAGACAACCTGGTTATGGAATTATATGAAAGGAAAAAAAAGAATCTACCTCTTTTAGCCAACCACTAATTTCCAATAAGCAGACCCAACCAAACTTTCTACCTATTAAATAAGTGTAAAAATCGCTGTTACTTTTTTCAGGCAATTGCAAAGGTAGGTCTGTTGGTGGCATCGTCTAAGTTCATGCAGTTATCTGACTTCCTTTCTTTTTCCTTATGCTATTTTTTAAAAAATAAAGATAAAAATGAACTTCATTCCTCTTTCTTTGTATTCTTCCACCCTGAGATTTTTTTTTTAGTCATGGCAGAGAGAATCTAATTTTCAGGTTCAGAAGTGCCCCATTATCTACTCTGCTGGCTGCTACTCTGCTGAAAAGGTGTTACCATGGGAAAGAGTAGAGATCAACCTGCAGGACTCTGATAAGCACTCCTTTATATTTATTTTTGAAATTTCTATGTACCCTGTCAGTTTAGGAATCTGACATGTGAAAATACATAAGTCAAACCAACTGGAATTTTAAAAAAAGGAAAAGGTGATGATATTTGTCTCGCCCAGCTCAGATTAATAAATAACAGCAAACAAAACAAAACCTACCTAATTATCTGCTGGCAAGTCTAGAAAAAAGATATGACTACGTAAGATAGTTTAAACTGAAGAGTTTTGAGATGTGTTGTAGGGAAGCTGGAGGGAGATCAGATTCCCCACTGCCACGGGTGGACATCTTGAGTCCATCAATTGAAATAAAGTGGCAATGATAGGCAAAACCCAAAAATGTGGCAGAGCAATCATTTTTTAAGGGTACAGCAATACTTTAGCAACTGAATTATGTTTCATTAATCATAAGGGGATAAACTAGCAATGGCGCTATGTGAACATCCACATTTTCTTTCAGTTCTGGGATCTTCTGTCCTTTAAAGTCACAGGTGCTTGGTAAACTGTGTGGCAGGAAGCAACCATTCCTGGAGGTTTCCATGAATCCAGGGCATTTTGAAAGTCCCAGAATAACCCAGTAGACACTTCATGGGCTGCACAGCAGCCTTTTGAACCCCCAGTGGTGCTGAAAGTGCTAAGGAAATCCCGAGACTTCACAAGCAGTGACAGCACCTTAAACACACCTGAGTAAAGTCACCGTCTCTCTCTAACAACCTCGCTACAAAATACTCAAGTTCCTGCTTCTCTGAAATTTCAGAGAACCCTGGAAAACACGTTCACAGCTCTGTCAATTAAAGACAAGCAGCTTAAATGAGAATGGTCAAAATGAAGTCTTACCAGACTGCTAAAAGTTGTAGCTTAATACGATGGAGTAAAAATATCCGAGTAATAGGGAAAGCATTCATACAGGCTGTGTTCCAATTTCCCTACTGAAGTACTAGACATAGGAGAAGATGCCTATAAATACACAACACACATATTAAAACCTTAAAATCCATCTGTAAGTGATTTTAATTAATTTGCTGTATACACGGAAAATCTGGAAATCTGAAAGAATGGATAGGGTCAGTCAAGTTAAAATTCAGGGTTCTCTCACAAACACCTGAAATAGAATTACTTGATAACAGGAATGAGAGGTTTATTTGTAATGTTGCTTTGCATGGTGAGGAGATTTTTTAAGAAAATGACTGTATGTGAAGTTCATTAAGTCATGAATTCTGGTCTTGTTTGCTGTCTCAGACACCAATACAAAAATGTATATTTTAGTTTAAACATCTGACCAAAACATCTGTTACCTGTGGTTATATTTTGGACCTTGAAATCTGCCTCCTTTCCAACAGATCCCCACTATGTGTTTTACAGTCTGCAAGTAGCTTGAAAGTACATAGCAGATGCTACTTAGTATTGGACTGCATAATTTCCCGTTGTCCAAGACAGCAAATCTTGTTTTAATTCATCACAGAACATAAGGATGCTTCCATAATCCAGCCTTTAACACAACTAAACCTTCTAAAGAGACAGTCATGCCTTACAAATGACTTAACAAAAATCCTCTTTTCTGTGTTTTGTTCCATGAGAGCAACAGTCAATAAAAGAGCAGTCTCTGCAATCCTCCCCCTAAATAACTCTCCAAAGCCCATTTCTGCACATCCACTATTGACTATAATGAAATTGGCGGGATTAACATTTTGAATGCACTTTTGTCTGCATCACCTTTGTAAGAACTGTGTTTTACTCTGGTTTGCTGTGATGTATGTTCTCAGTACAAGGTAGAATGAGAAGCCGCCATTACCATTAATAAAATTTTGCCAAAGTACACTGATTTTGCAAAGGAAACTAAGACGTATATCTAGCTAATGAAATCCACGGGTCTCATTAAGAAACAAAGAAAAAGATTTCAAGTTCTATACTGGTCCAGAAAGGTTAAATAAACACTCCCATATCCACTTTCTGGGCTTCTCGAAGGACTGACAACCATTAGCTGAGAGGTAAGAGGAAGCAATCTCCTAAACCACATCTCAGCCGTAACTTCTTCCCAAGTTCTGGTGTGTTTATGTTAAAATTACTGGTTTTCAGACTCATTTCTACTCTGTATCTACCTACCATACCTACCAACATGAAGCCTTATCTCTATGGTGACAGAGAAACAGCTGAGAACATTAAAAAACAACTTCATTGTCCCATAAATGTACTGGAAACATAACAAAATGTACAGGAAACCAGATCCCAAGTCATGCCTGAGAGAAGGGAAGGATTTGTTCGCACAAATCAGTGTCCTCTGAGGCATCTCTCTAAGTGTCTCTTGCCCCAAAGTCACACCAAGGTCTCACTCTCTCCATCAACTTCCCAACGCCTTGAGAACAGAAATTTTGAATCTAGCTAAGTAGCTCTGCAGAGGGTTCTGCCATTGACTTCAGTGTAGAAATTCTGTTCCAGGAGGCCAAATAAAAGCAATATATGAAACAAAGATACAATTCTTGTGCTTAATTTACATTATACTTCCCCACAAGCATTTGACTTAAGGGCTGAGCCTGCAAGGGATTTTTTTTTAGGAAAAAAAAAATACATATTACCCACTTATGAAAGAAAAGATGACAAAAGATGAAAAAAAAACCATGACAATCAGCCTGAATGCCAGAAATTGCTTTCAACTGCTTTTCTCTTTGTAAATTGTTCATATAATTTTCAATGAAAATTAGTTCTGTCTCTTTTAATGTGAATACGTAGACAGTCAAAGGCCAATAAACCAGTGATGAATTATCAGAATTTCAGACTTTAAATTCTTGCTGTCAGTTTCTTAACAGCTTTCCACAGTGCTTTTCAGCTAAAACCAGCCAAGATAATATATCTAGTATGTCTGTCACTAAGCTAAGCAAAACTGATTTAGCGCTAGAATTTGAAATTGAAGCCACTGTACTTCCTTCATCCATCTAAACTTGTGTCTGACCAGGTGACTCTTCCTCTGCTACTCTGTCCCAGTCTATAATTAAATTAATAGCTTAGCCTGCCAACTTAGGCAGAAGATAAAAGCACTGAAAAACAGCAAAATAGCGGCAATATCAGGAAGTGTTCCTGTTTCTGATGCAAGACTGGCAGCTGCTGACTTTTTCTAATGTTAAGCTGGACTGAGTGGTTTAAACCACTGGTAGTATTCACAGTAGAGGTCAGAAGGAAGAATTTAAAAAAAAAAAAAGTTTGTTTGGTTGGTTTTGGTTTTGGTTTTTTGTTTGTTTTTGCTTTAGTTTGTTGGTTGGTTGTTTTGTTCTTTTAATTTTACTCCCATAAATGCAAGATCTCTTTCCAGATGCCAACCACTGCATCAATCTGGTGTGCTTCCACATCTCCCATACACTTCCATTTTCATCTTGCTGATTCTTCCTTTCCAGTTACTTTCGGGGTTCCTGTGTTTTTCGTGGATTCCTGATCCTCTCTACCATGGTCTTTCTTTCCAATGAAAATATAAGATCTGTTGTTATCTTTTGCAATCTTTAAAGCAGAAACTGTCTTTCTTTCTACATATAAGTCCACATTGGAAGCAGGATCAACAGGTTTGGTTCATTCCTGACTGCAGTCTCACAGAAGAGTTTTCAGAAAGGTTTTGGAATCCCTTATCTCTTTCCAGTCACCTTAAAACTTCATAATTAGCAGTTCAGAGGTTTGAGTTTTTGTGTGGAACAGTTAAGTCTCGGTGGTTGCATTCCACACAGGTATGTACCAGCCTCTCAAAATTTTCTGTCTTTCAACTGTAGCTTGTCAGAAAAATGGCTCAACATATCAGCACCAGGGTAAAGAAAAGTTAATTTCTATCCTACTTAATACCACTTCCACTCGCTTTTGTGAACATTTCTTTTGGGAGGGATCCTTCCATCACCTCACCCCAAGTCCTTCTAAGTACTGTGCATTCCAGAGAGTTTGTCCTCTACTCTGCAGGCCTTTCTTCTACATTCTCCAGTATTTTCATTGATAAACCCTCTGCTCCTCTAAACAGCAGGTTATCTTTTATTGGTTGGTGGCTGGTCTCTACTAGACTCCGCCTAGGAAATGGAGTGGCCTCTCTGTCTCAGTTGAGGGCAAGCATTCAAGACAAACTCTTCAGCTTTGGTTGGAACACAGCTGCACAGAAGCAGCTCTTGTACAACTGGAAACACCCAAGAGATGGTTTAGGAAGTAATTTCTCCCTATTATTTGCTGTCTTTCAAGTGAAATGATTGTCTGGTCCTAAAAGTGTGGATTGACAACATAAGTGAATTTACCCTGTGCAGTGCACACTCAAGGCCTTGACAAGTGCATTTTGAAAGAGCTGAAGAGCTAAATCACATGACTGCACAAACACTGTCTTACACAAAGGACAAAAACACTGCAAATTTTTAACAGGTTGTTTGATTTAACAGGTTGGTTGATTTAGGATGAAAAACTCATTGTCTTTTCACATGGTTTACATTCTTTGTGTCTACACCTTTGCAGGCATTCAGGTCCCCAGTCCCCAATAAAATCAAGAGACCACTTCAAGCTTTAAAAAATAGATTATTTGAAATGTTGAGTAGGTATTTATCACTAATTTTAGATTTTTTTAAATTTTTAATGAACATATGTCTACATTTTCTGCACAAATAAAGAAGGACATGATAACTTTATAAGTTAAATATCTCTTTCATGCCAACTACTCTGGTAGTGCCAATTAATCAATCAAATGCTAGTACAGTAAGAATTCCTGAAAAACCTTTGTTCTAGAAGTACAGAGGATGTTGTCATATTTCTCTGCTACCTGAAATTAGATTGTTCTGCTTGGGGAAGGCAGATTATCAACATCTAAATCCATGTTACAGCTGAGTTGAAATTGTTCTGAATGCTTTTTTAAGGAAAGTATTACTCTCACATCAGTGTGTGTGAGTTTCAGGTTCCAATATCCTATCATGGGATTTTAGCCATCTGACTAAAGTAGCTTTTTATGAAAGCTCTTTCTATAAATTGTAAACAGGAAGAAAACTCCTTCTATGTCCAGCCTTTCATTTTTATTCAGGTGGCTGATTGATTTTTCTTCTTAAAACTAACAACTTTTACGATATGATAAAAACAGTCAGAAATGCAAGGTCGTTGGGCATTTCAGACCATTTGCATTAGTTAACTGACAAAACATTAAGCTTTTCTTCAGGGCTCCAAAATGCCAATAAAGGTGTCCTGTACCAGAAGGAGTACTGCTGAAATGGGATACAGCTGGCATTCTGGTCAGAGACAGTTTTCCTCTGGGGCCTTTTCATTGCTTTAACACTAATCTGTGACAAAAAGGCCTTGTCAGATTCTTATTGCATTTAAGAAGCTTTTGGTGAGATTTGTATTGATTTGGAATAAGGCAACTGACAACATTGCAATAAATTTTTACTACTTAGTACTGATCAATATGGATTTTTTCAACCTTTCTCAAGAAAATTGCTTTCTATTGCTTCAGATATGGCCAAGCTGCTCCTAACTTAATTATATCTCATGCAACAGGTCATGCACTTTTTCTAGTTCTAGTTTCTGACATGAAACAATTTTTAACAGTCTAGGAACATTTTTGTGCCTACGATTAAAAAACCCAAAAACCTGCTGCCCTAAGAGAACTGTGTCAGTAACAGTATCTCATTAACGAAGGTAACTAAGGTAAATTGCCTTCGCTGTATCAAAAAAGGGAAGGTTTCTACCACTACACCTTAAAATTCTGAGATCTTGAGAACAAATTGAAGACATTTTGGTCTGGATAGTGGGTGACCTCATCTGTCCATGTTCCAGATGTTCACACAACTCTCAAATTTAGGCCATCGGTTGCATTCCAATGCAGGGAACTGCGAGGAGTTCTTCTAAAAATGGACGGTCGGGAACGAAATGAAACCAAGGGAGGCAAACTTTGTAGCTGAGAACCATTTATTGAGAAGGAAAATGAGAAGGAAAAGGAGTTGCCCGAGCAAAAGAGGGCCAGAAGAGACAGAAAAGAAGAAAGGAAAATGGAAAAGGGCTGGGGGAGAAGAAAGAGGCGGGACAGACAGAAAAAGAGGGCGTTACCACCAGCAGGTCAGGGCAGTGCTGTCGGCGCTCAGGCAGCGGGGGTGTGCACGCTGCTCTCTGTGGCCGGGCTGGGTCCCAGCGAGCCCGCGCGGCTCCCGGAGGAGCGCGGCTCCACAGGCGCAGTTCTCGCTGCGACGGCGTCGGACACGCGGTGAGTGGGCGCTAGGGCAGGAGGAGCAGGACCCTGGACAGGGTTGTGGCAACGGGCTGGATTGGCGTGGCAGGGTTGGAAGCAGGCAGTCCAGGCAAGTACACAGGGCGAAGTGGCAGGGCGGCGGTCAGGGGCACAGGGAGGCAGGACAGGTGCAAAGGCAAGCCAGCGAGGGCAGGAGAGCCACAAGGCAGGCAGGCTGGGGCCAGGGCAAAGGAGGGGGCGAGCAGGCCAGCAAGTGAACAGGACAAACCCCAGTGAGCGAGGGAACAGTAGTGAGCCCTCGGTGAGCCTCAGTGATCAGGAAACAGCAGCGACCCCCCCCCAACCAGCAATGCAGTTGGGTTTTATATCCCCCCAACCCCTCCCAGAGTCTGCCCACTAGCAGGGAACCACTGGTCCAGTCCAACCTTTCTTTGCCATCCATTGGTGAGAGCTCTTTGCGACCTGATGGGAGAAGTCCCCCCACAGTGTCTCCTGCTGCCTGCCTCCTGTAGGGTGTTGTAAGGCAAAGTCTCCCCAGAGACGAGGCTTCCCCCACTCCTGGATGCCCCCCACAAGTGGCAGTACGCTTCCTCCCCCTACATGCCTCTGACAGCCCTGACAACCAGAGTGGAGACAAACTAAAATGGCTGGATTCAAACTGAATTAGCTCCTCACACCATCCATTGCAAAAGTTATCTAAATGGATATTTTTTCTTCCTGAATTCTACTTCAAATACAGCTAAGTTGTTTGGGGACAAAAGGGAGTGTAACAAATATGCAGCCAAATTAGAAACACTAGCAGAAGCCTTTGTAAGGAGTTCATCCAGCACAGCAAAATAAATATGACTTCTTCTCCTCATGTGTGAAGAAAATAGGAAAAAAACAATTATAAACTGTCTCAGGGCTTTGATATGCTCAGCAGGAATTGCCAACATTGACTTATGAGGGGGAGTTGGACAGGTAAATATTTGTAGGAAAGCATAGGAAAACCCATTCACATTCAGCAAAACTCATATTTGCCTATTAATGGAAAATATATTTTTATTTGTCTTTCTTCAACCACCTGTTACTATGTCTGACTAGACTGAATTTGGAGAGTAAATTTTGCTTCTTGCCTTGTCTTAGCATCGGAGAATATCTGATCAAAGAACTCATTCAACACTGGAGTTAATAAAAACGTGCAGTAAGAATTATGTAGTATGTCTTGGGGCTTATAGTGTTGCCTTTTTCCGAACATGGAAATGAAACTCGAGATAATTTTAGTAAGGAAATAATATAAAAGTGGATCTTTATTTGGAGGCCTCCAAAGGCAGTTATGGAGAACACCCACAAAAACCCACCCATATGGGGTGAATAGACTTTTTATAGGTTTTAGGAAATCATCATAATTGATAAAAAGCACCAATTAGGAGGACAGGTGGTGGTGCAATTTCCCTGCAGGTCAAGCCCCTTCTCTGGAGTCCCCCTCTCAACACTAGCTGTATTTTGTCAATGAAATCTATCTCGAAGAGTTGTTCTCAACCTTGGTAGCCAGGAAGAACCGAGATAGGATAGGGGCCTTGTACCCTCTGGGGCTTGGAGCCCTGGGATTTGTTTTGTCTTTCTTCCTAGGAAAAGGCCATGGAGAACTACTGGGAAAACTAGCCAGTAATACAACAAGCTACAAATATATGTGTAAAGCATACAGAGAATATATAAGAAAAAAAGGGCAAACACCAAAACTGCATCAATAGGCATCTATTTATCAATTCCTACTTAGAAAAAAACTCATGACTATTATTCCTTTAGAAAACAGTATTTTGATTGAACACATTCTTGAAATATCTCCCTTGCATAGGAAATAACTGTCAAACATACCAAATCCAATTATTAAAATCATGGTGGCTGTGTGTCACTGTGTGCTCATCCTATTTTCTGAACTATCCAGTTACATATAATATTATAATTTTAGCTCAGATTGAAAGTGTACCCTCCAGACCCACTTTTTCATCGGACAAATGTGGATGTTTGCTTTGGCTTCAATGTAACCTATCCAGTTATGAAATAAATGCATTATTTATATTACTTTTTTTAGGTATAAATAATCACATTGGCACTTGGAGCAGGTGTAGATCAGTAACTTTTTAAGCATCTACTTGAGGAGTAGAGCATGGCAGAGTTGCCAGGCTGTCACGAAGACCTCTTCTCTTGTTAACCTAGTAAAATCTATGAAACTGATTTCAGAAATGAAACTAAAATTATTGCTTGACATACTGTTTGTACAGGCACTCTATTATAGCTCTATTTCACTGAAGTCAAATAATTGAATTCTTAAAAAGAGTTTCATTTCAGTGGTAAATTAAGTTGTAATTAAAATTGACTTTTGGGCAATTTTTGGTGGAAAAGTGTAGCTGTTGCTGAAAATCAGAGGAGACACTCATGTTATTTTCATTTCTCTAGGCAAAAAAGCTCAGTTCCTGGAAAAAATTTTATTATACTTTTCTTCACCTAGACATGCTATAATACATCTTGTAGGGGTACATGTCACAGCATGTGTGTCATTGTTCACACAGTTTTGATAAAAAATCAATATGTACCCAAACCTGAACTCATGTGCGTAATAATGCACGCAAAAGATTATACCAAACAGAATGTGCCTACTGGACTGAAAGCATCAGTGAGTAAAGAGTGAGGATCGAATTCATCACGTTGCTAGGGTGTTAGCCATGAATTAAATATGAAAGCTAGAAATAAAGAGAAACAGAAAAAGAAAGAGATGGGAATTTGAAGATGGTAAATGAGACTAGCTGTTTTAGTCTTTCCCAGTCTCTGTATATTACTGAATAAAACAGGCAGTCAAGCCAAGTTCATCACAGTGAGATGCTGCCCCTGAAATTCAGCCCTTTTTCTAGTAAAGAAAAAAACCTGACTGCTGTTGCTCTAATCAGAAAAGATGAGGAAGTTAGAAATGCCTTAGCCAGCAGGGATTTTTCAAAATTATTCTGATTGTTATAAACAACAAATGGGTAGCTTCTGATGGCATTTACCAGCCCTAAAGAACCGCAGATGAAGGAAAAGCACAAAGACAATAAAAAGACCATAATCACAAGGATACAAGTTCTCAAGCACAACCATTTCTCCCAGCCAGAACAATTTCTGGTTGAATGTCTATTTCTAGTAATTTTCTTCTGCAAAGGATACAGAAGAATTTAATTTTAAAATAATTTTTAAAACTCAGTGAAAATGAAAACTCATTGAGTTGGAAATAGCTTTTTCTTCAATGTTTTAGTTCACTCACAGACTTCTCAGAGTTAAAAAAAGGGGTGTTTTCTCTCAGAATTTTGTACCAAGCAAGGTATCTTGAGTTAGCTTGTGATGTTGGGCAACTCTTGTCTTGCTTTAGAGATACAACCTAGAATAACATAGATACAATTTTAAAATATTGTCAAATAATTTTTGCATGGTCATCTGAAAAGGTCAAAAAACACTAAGAAAAGATTCTGAGGTTCTTCCAAGTTTCATAAGATTTTTTTTTTTTTCCCCTAGGAGTCTCTCAACAGTGGATATTACATGAGATTGAGAGGTTAAGCTGGATAAACAACACTTGGAACACTGTCTTCAGAAATTTGATTTATCAGGTCTTTATAATATCAAAAACCTGTGTCAAACAAAATGAGATACCATCCCAAAGATATAAATGTAAGCCTATATTTCTTCATATAACTCGTTAAATAACTCTCTAAGACTCTAATCATAATGAAAAGAAAATATATTAACAGTCTGCCATTTTACCCACAGGCAAATCATAATGATACCCCCGCTAATTAAACCAAGACTTCATTAAAGTGTTTCTCATTATCATTTGCAATATTTTATGATAATTATCTGCCTTTTATATAACAAATTAAATTAATGTTTTTAATAACACCTTTAACCTCAGCTTAGGTAATTTTGAACGACAATGTAATGAGTACACTTTAATGCATATTTTAATTGCCCATCACATTAATTATTTTATAATGAAATAATTTGGGTAACTTATTCTCATTATTTGTTCCTTTTGCATTGCAATTAAATACTCGATATGCTCCGTGAGCAATGTTAACACAGGCCTAAATTAGTTCTGCTGCATTAGTGTATTTATAAAATACTAGCATTGAAGGATTTTGCAGTCACACTTAGTATTTCTCTTTCCTCTTAGGCTGTTCCGATCAAATCAGACAAGCAAAACAAAGGTTGAGTCCCATTTTACCATCACAATATAAACCATGACATCATCATCATCACAGTTTAATGATGATGTTGAAAACCGCAAGATGAACAAGAGAGAATGACCTGGTGGTGCCAAGTGATGAGACCTGAGGCAAGGGACACAAACTGATGCACAGGAGGTTCCACCTGAGCATGAGGAAGGACTTTTTTACTGTGGGGGTGACAGCATACTGGAACACAGAGGGTGTGGATTCTCCCTCACTGGCTATATTCAAAATCTGCCTGGACACAATCCTGAATAACATGCTCTGGCATGGCCCTGCCTGAGCGGAGAGGCTGGACCAGCTGACCCACTGTGGTCCCTTCCAGCCTGACCCATTCTGTGATACTGAGGCCCTTACCTTTACAAATACCTGGTATCTCTTTGGATCACCAGCAACTGAATCATTGAATTCCAAACCTCAAAGCTCCTGTGCCAAACTGAGGTTTGCTGAGCTCACAGGTGACGAACTGGCAATAATTGGCTGATAGTGTAAAGATTCTTTTATTTCACCTAATCAAATATGTACTTGCTGATAGACAAATGAGAAATAATGAGTTTTGTATAATCACATTTACATCTTCACCTTTTAAAGAATAGTTTAAGAATATAAATGCCAGAGATACTAAAAGAAATCCTTTTCTTCCTGACAGGCAACACAGTAGCTGTCACTTTGGTAGAAGTAGAATAAGGCTCACAGGATGGCAGCTGGGAACCACCCAATGCAAGGAAGCTTCACTGGAATTTTCATGTATAATAATATTAACAAAAATAATAATAGCATTTATCAAAGGTTCATTTCATTCTTTATTTCATAACCTCAGTTGAGTTGCTTAGCACAGCAGATCTGATGTTATGCTAATACACACATTTTCTGATTTCAAATCAAAGTATTCCTCACTTAAACTGGTTTTTAAAAACCCTGTTTTTTCACAAATTCATTTAGGTTGAGTGCCAGATATTTCACTCACTAATTTTAGAAGTGAAAAAATCAGTACATTTCCATGGGCATATGATACATGCTAAGTTTCAAAGGAGTTGGGTAACTCAGATAACATTAATTCTTATTAGACCCAGCTATTTCACTTTATACTACACTAAAAGGCTTTCCCTTTCTGGGCCAATATTTTTATTGAATGGTTGTTCCACTAATACAGAAGCAGTATAGATTAAGTTTTCTTTGACTTTGCCTCTTCAATACGAGTAGGTGACAAATGGCTTCTGCTTGACAGCATTCATAATGTGCCTGCTGCAGCGAGTGTCACCAAGCTATTTCCTATTTTCTTAGCAGTTTCAAATCCCAAAATATTTGCTGCAGAATGTTCTCAAAGCTGATTTATGACACACACGACACATAATTTCACACAAAAAGAAATTTCAGAGGAGAAGAAGGTGTGCTTGCAACTCTCTGTGGATATTGCTCAGGTGATCAAAGGACTGTACTTGCTAGAGGTATAATAGTTTCTCAATCACTGTAAAATGCATTTTGCAGCATTTTCAGAGTCTTACACCATGGCCAAACATTTGACTGATGCTGATACCTAAATGTGTCTAGACATAAGCTATAAGTATATGGATAGACTTGACCATAACATATACTGATCTCCAGCTCACACAAAACTGTCAGTTTTACAGAAAAAAAAAAAAAATCCCTTGTTCATAATAAAGAAGAGAGACAGAAATAAGAGAGGTCTTACAGAGGGCCTAGATAATATACATATGATCACTGCACAGAAAAGGATAATGCTTTCCCTTTCCCCCTTCACGGAATTAGACAGAATGGCACGTTAATGCAGCACTTCCTGAGAGAGGGAGAGATTTACCATGACCTAGACTGAAACAGGATCTTATTTTAGACTGTTAACTGGGGTTGTGGATACCTTACAATTCAGGGGTGTCCTGCCACCTGAAAACAGGTGCAGCAGATGTAGCTAAAATTCACTTATGAGCGCTCAAGTAAGATTTTTGCCTGCAGTCAGAGGCAATCACACACTGGACAGATTCAGAAAGCACTTGGGCAGGATACTGTACTCTTTGCTAGCACACAAAGGATGGGATTTATCTCACCCATCTTCCAGCATCTTCGTAGGACAGCTCTGCCTGAGCTGAGGAACAGGCTCCATTTTAAAGGCAATGGAGAAAGGAAGACTACTTTCAGACATGGCTCTTTTGGTCTGCTTAAGATATTTATTTGAGTGTCAAAGATCACAAACCTTCTGTGATCCCACCATGTCCCTCCACCTCGGATTTTGCCTCCCTCTCTGTATCATTAAAAATGTCAGAATTCAGACTGTTTCTATTCTTTCTCCTTTGGCATAGAAAATGGGATAAGTTGCTCCCAAAAATACTAGTAGCAGGTAAAACTATCAGTATCACTTTCTTCTGTCACTTTTCATAAATGAAGACTGAAGCAAGATTTTGAAAGAGACGTATAAATTCATTCAATGTAATTTAAACTCTCTATATCCAAAACCAACTCACTTGAGATCTTTATAGTCTTTTAAAAATCTGAGAATCCCAGCTTTACTTGAAAGAGAAAAATGTTAAAATCAGCTTCAGAATTATGTTTCCTTTAGGTTAGAAGTAGCTTTGGTTAGGTAGTGCTATAAATCAGTATGATATTTAGTGTGGTCTATGATTTTAAGCATTGCTGTGTTATACAGAGTTGATTTGCAGAAAGAATACATAAGCCTCCATTTTAAACTGGCATTTTCAGCATCTGAATTAAGCAACCAGAAGAGAATATGACACATAAGAACCTTTCAGAAACATGCCATATATATCACCTGATGAGGACATCCATAACATCATTTCAAATACAATATTTTTTCCCAAAGAGAAATAAAAGTGTATTTTCATCCGTGTATGTGTGCATATAGATATATACATAAACAGATGTCATAAATTTCATCATTGTAATAGTTTATTAAAATCAGCAATAAAATACATTTACTTCATGAAGAAGAAATGAGAATATCAACATTTTTGAAGTATGACTGAAAGCATAAACTTCTGGTGCTGCTCTACATTGATGAATAAAAAAATCTGGTTGGTGTATGTCCATCAAATGCAAAAGAACTTTACATCAAATGTAAACAAACTTTCAAAAAATTAGAGAAAACTAAAACCACTATATATATTTGCTTGTGTATATATATCAAAAATAAAAAGAATAAAACAAAGCATCTTGCCTGAAAACTAATGTAACATTACATGGACAGTTAAAACCTGAAATCACTTTTTATTGCTTGTGTTCAGATTTCAGCATCTGTCAAACGGTGTGTCGTATACTTGTACTCCAGGTTGAATAAGGTACAGATTAAGCACCTTTGCTGTTTTCAGGGTGCCTTCGATGCAAGATTGTTGCATATTACCATAAAAGTAATGTATTCCCATGCAAGGTGATGTGCTCGCAAGTATAAACTGCCTTGTAAACTATTCAGTGAAATCATTAAATATCCACCTTTGCAAAAAGAGTGAATCAACGTGACTTAATGGGGATTCTTAAACTTCAGGAATTGCTTACCTCTACAGACAGAACACTGAACCTGAAGGACTTTTGATAAAATCCAGAATTATTCATCTGTTCTTAATAACCTCGTTATTATTTACCATGCACTCCAAGGAGTAGAACGTGTGGACCATATAAAGGAATAAGCTTTCCCCACACCAAAATTACAAAGAAAGATGAATTTTGGCTATATTTTATTCAGCTTCCTATCACCTTTTTATCTATGAGAAAATTAAAGTTGGATTACTTATGAAAAATTATGAAAAAAAAAGAAGTTGAATCAAAAGCTGTTTAAAACTGACCGGTGATACACCCCCACCAAAATTACAAGCATGATGGTGCCAAAAGGGCGGGGGCAGTAGGAGACCCTGATCACTCGTATCCGAGAATCCACGTATTTTCCACACGCCAAATTTAATATCAATGTCTCCAGCACCCCACCAGTGGGTTTCATTATAAACTGATACCTGAGAGTCACTTAAAAATTGTCCCAAATTCAACCATATTGCAACACCTTGTAACATTTGCTGATAGTCAGCAGCTGATACTCACTCAAGTGCATCGAGCAATTTACTTTTAAATCATTTCCATATACTCTGTCAGCAGAATCTGAAAAAAACCTCTTTGGGTAATCTAAGTGGACTCGATTAAATCTCATAGAGGCGTAATTTCAATACTGTTTTTATGGTTGTTTTTGTAATAAACTCTGGTAAACATGAATATTTAAGGAAACCTCCTGTATAAAATAACTTTCAAATTTACATTTTATCTGAAATTCTTGAAAAATTGTGGTTTTCTGGAAGTCTAACCTATTGGCTCTGTGTTTCATCAAATGTTACCACCTGGAGAATTGAGATGTTCTTTTTGGAATATAAGTTCTATTTTGTAGATGCAAAACCAAAACTCAAAAATATAAAGACTGAGATCTGAGATATGTTCTGAAAATATATTCTTAACTTACTTGTCTTTCTATTGTTGTCGTGATAATGACACATTTTGTTGGTACTTGTGAACATTAAATAAAAACAGAAGCCTTTTCTTCCTCCAGGAATAATTTATACTATTTAAGGTGTTTGCAAAAGGATTATAAGACTATGAAGAGAAAGTTGTATTGCTTATGAGATGTAAAATATTATTTATAATATAGGATTACTTTATTTATTTATTTCTTTGTTTGTTTGTTTATTTATTTGTTGCTGTTGTTGTTTTCTATGACTTGCACATTCATTGAAATACTCCCAAAACTCTTAACCCAGAGGTTATGAGAACCTCCACATAAAATTATTGGGTGCACTGACATACCTTCTTGTTTTGTTGGGCTTTTCAATCTCACATGTATAGTAAGCTCTGCTGTCTTTTCAGGCAATTGATCACCTCTAATCAATTGTGATATCTAGTAGAAAAGCCTAATGCAGATATTCGACTTGGTAGATGTGGTCATATCCCCAGTGTGGAAAAAGCATAAATCTGATACTGGACTCTAGTGGTGGAAAGAGAAAAAAAATTTGACACAGAAAATAATCAAAGAAGGAAAAGATTATCTGCAAATATTATATATTCTTAGCAAGTATCATGAGAAGACTTATTAGCCATCTTCTGTGTAATACAATCCTTCTCTACATAACAAGTGCATTTTATGCTGCCCTGTGAGCCTCGCCTTCTGAAACTTCAGTGGCAAAATTCCTCTTTAAGGGTTTGAAGTGGGGTATTACAAACATCCTACAAGCCATAAGTTTTACTGCTTCTTGCATTCTGTTCCATAAAAATCTGCTCCACCTTGATTCCTTTTCCCCTTGGATTTTTACTTCAAGGAACATGAACCAGGTTTCCTTTTCTTGCATATACGAGATTTCCCAGGGAAACGGTGAAACTTCATTACAAAACGCAGCTGTATGGAACACTAACAAAACATTTGTAAGGGATGCAGCATCTGAAGCTGAAGACCTCAAGGGTCTATTTGTTTTTCTCCTTTTGTGGGAGTCAAAACATCCACAATCATCACTCATGCAGAAGTTTAGGAATAAATATATGCATATAACCTCACTCACAGTTCACCCAGAAAAAAAAGAAAAAGTACTCTTACATCATTCTCAGAGGAAGAATGACTGCACTTTTGAACCACAACAGGATAAAAAGATTAAATCTAATTAACATTTTCCTTTAATCCTCAACCTCCTTTCTTGTGGAGATTTCATCAAGAGCCATTTTTATTTATTAGAACAGATTCATTACTCGTACTCTAGTAGCATTTTCTTTCCAACTTTGGATGTTCGAACCATAAACAAAAAGCACAGAAGAATTCTTTCACTGTATTTCAAACACTGGGATGCCTTTTGAGAGGTCTCAATATACTCACAGATTCCCATTTTCCTACCACAGCTTTTGCTGTAATATATGCAAAACTAATATGAACTATAAGTGTCCCAAGCTCAAATAGCATTGTTTTGTGTCTCCTTCATTTACAAAAAACCCAAAACAAAACAAAAACCCAAAAAGTCATACACAGACCTTTATGTATCATTACTTTAACATCATGAATGAATCCTTCCTAAAAATTCTGAGCATGGAGAGTTTTTTCATGCTTTTAGAGCATGATCTCCTGTAAAACAGCAGTGTTTTTAAACATTTGCATAGTTTATGGCATTTCTTCAGAGGGTCTGTTCCCCAGCGTCCAGATCTCCCTCTAATCTGAATTGATGCTCTAGTCTCAATTTTTTTATTGTCCAATCTTTTTGAAATTTTGAAACACTCCCAATAGCTTTATTTGATTATCTCTCTGTAAGTAGGATCCATAAAACTCAGGTTGTTCAGTCTGGGGATCTTTCAAACCACATTTAAAATCCTGTGTGGGGATTACTGGGAGTTTTCTTTCTTATGTTACTTCCTTAAGAAAAAATATATTTCCTGTAGGAAAAAAACAACAATTGTTTTACACCAAGTATATAAATAAGTCCCACATATTTAAATGTGAAAGCATCATCATTAGTTTAAAAATTGGATTTTAATGCTGGGGGATCTTACTTTGAGCAGAGAAGGCTCACAATGTGATCCATGTATATAAATATTTGATAGGGGAAGTAAAGAAGAGGTAGTCAGGCTCTTGCCAGTGGTGCCCAGTGACAGGAAAACAGGCAGTGGCCACAATCTGCAATCCAAGGAACCTGACTTAAATGTTTGAAAACAATTTTCTGGTGTGAGGGTGGTTGAACACTGGAACAGAGAGGTTGTGGGGTGTCCATCTCTAGAGATATTCAAAACCCGAGGGGACGGAAGTCTGAAAAATCTGCTCTGCCTGACCCCTAAGCAGGGGCTTGGATCAGAGCATCTTCAGAGGTACTTTCCAAACTCATCTAGTCTGTGGTTTTGTAATTATTGCAAAATTAGGGAGGGAGGGTGAAAAAAAGTTTTACCCCTTTCATTTTACCAAAGGAAACAGAAGTAGTCACAGCTAGGCTGGGAGAAAAGTAATGAGCTGATGAGCTAATATACGTGCTTGAAAACACTGCATTTCGGTCTCGAAATTGTTTACCCTGCAATAATTTCCACGGCATATTTTAATTTATTTTTAAACTGAGGTTCCGGAGCAGGTGCATATATTCAATTCAGAGGTCATGAAAATAAATTCCACTTCATCTTAAAAATCTAAGAATATTCTCTGATGCTGTTATTCCACAGCTCACCACAATGAATCCTTTCTACTGAGATGACCTGGTCAGGCTGAGAGATAAGGAAGGAATATCAGTATATCCTGTTTCTGTTCTGTGCATAGTTTGCAAGCATTGATTTATTAAAATGTCCCTGTAAAACATGAACATTTACATGAGGAGGTTTTATTAGAAGCTACAAATTTCCAAAATTCCTCTCTGTATCCAATATTATTCTGTATTCTCATCACAGTAGGAAAAAAATCAAGCTGAAATTCAAGCAGATGCAGAATCACCTTTGGTAGTTTTACACTTTGAAAATTCCTTAGGCATACTGCATTTTTCATGGAGCAAATACTTTTATTGATAACAGTAATCTTCTATTACTATTTGAAGAGACCCAATTTAAAGCACTTGTTATTTTTGATGGCAAGAGTTTCGAGCAGCAGCTCTACCCACTGAAAATGACTAGCCATGCCACATATGAGAAAGAATTGTCATTAGAAGTGTCCTTTGGAAAAAAAAAAATCCTGCCTTTCATTCTCAATAACTAAGTTAAATATAGCAATTAACTTTTTATCTGGCAGATCTGCAATCATCATCATCTTTTCCAAATAGGTAAACTCACCACTGTGCATTTTAAGCCTCAAGATTAATGTATTCCAAGAACACACTGAAGAATAAGGGTACTTTGTGGCTGCCTGATTTTAGGCATCCTCCCATCATCCTAAAGTGTAATCCCCTGGAGTGATTATGTGCGAATAATTTAGAAAAGTGCACAATGCCTGAGGATTATAGGGATAATGTAATCCAATATTTGTTCAGTGGCATGTCCATAGGAGATAGACTGTAATGATCTTGCTGAGGGCATGGCAGACAGTTCACGTGTATATGGACCAATTTTTCACCCCAAAACCTTGTCTTTTCTCCATAAAAACAAGGACTGCTCTGTAGTGGCTATCAAACTTCTTTCCTAACATGCATTAAAAAAAAAATCAACAAAACATAACCTAGTTTAAAAATTATGAACTGTAAAAGAGAAACTGGGAAAGCTCCACTAATAAGAAACCATACAATGTCTGAATTTCAGTGTCTGTAGCCCTTAGAAACTCAAATGTCATTGACTTCTAGAAAGAGGGTTCAAGTGCTCAAGTCTCTTGAAAATGATGTGTGACCCCCTGTCACACACGCCACACATTATGTGTTTATTACTGCTCATTCTGAATCGAATTTTGCACAATGATGTTGTATTATCACTGTGCCACTAAAAATAGCGCAATTCTCATTCTTTCTCCCCTAGATCATTCTTTTGCGGGACACGATCTTTTTCCATATAAAACACATTTCCATCAGAAACATGGAACTGAGAATTTAATCTCTACAGCTACAGGAAACATTAAATTAAATCTGAATTGTCTTTGGATCTGTGGGAAACTAACATTTAATGGGGACAACAGAGTCACATAGAAAATTTATGCCTGTAAAGTTACAATCCAGAATGTTTGTTAGGATTGATATTTTTCCAGCTCTATTTAACATTTACTTCAAATTTTCTTCATGTAAAATGTTTTAGGCGTTGTTAAAATAAGTCTTTTGCCAAGACTTCCTTTAAAAATGAAGCCGTATGTCAAAAAGCTTTACAGATGTTTAGTTGTTTTGTTTTGCTTTTCCTGTTGCTTCACTGTGCCCACTTCTCATGGCATTCTCATAATTTAGTTGAGCTGGAATGATCAATTTTCTTATAAATCTAAACAAAAGGAATATTTAAATAAAGTTCCTCAGTCAAGATTAATGCTGAGGAAATACGAAGAAAAATAAATCTCTTAGAATAGGTGCTTATAGTCCTGGTTTATCAGACACACGAAAATTACCTCCACAATGATAAAAGTGTCATTTTGTCATGGTCAGGGAGTCGGATTTCAACACATGGAAGAAGCTCTAATGAGAGCAAGTGAAATATATGAGTGTAAGCCAGATGTCACATCCATGGCCTTCATGTGCTAAAATAAATTTAGATCTAAATCTTAACTTGTTTCTAAGTAGCACTGGCAATTTTAGTCTAGGTTGGCTGTTATGGTTAATATTTCACTGTTTATTTGTATTGGAGGATTCTAGGGTTTAGGATCATGTATCTTCCACCTTCCATGTTCCAAGGTACAGCAATGTTCAAAGAAATTTAATATTGACAAGATTTGACCAGGATGGTTGGTGTTTTCTTTGCATAATTATTTTGGAATTTCATTTATTTCTGAAGCTCCATTGTGACAACGTGCATAAATGTACGTTTTCAGTATCGCAGCATACTTTCTGCATTCATCTTAATAAAACTTTGGAAATGTTAATAGAGGCTGATACATTTATAGATGTTCCCAAGTTGCCATTTGCGTGCTAACAATGAGATATCGACTGTGCTGGTTTATTCCTACATATAGAGTACATATTCATCTCAGTAAAATACTTCCACTATATCAAAGACATTATTTGACTTAAAATACTTCATGTTAGCATGACTGCAGTGACTTGCATTGCAGCCTGCAGTGAGGTGTATCGTGTACTGTTCTGCTTGCCTGCTCTGAATTAGGAAAAGTTTATTTCTTATGATATCACAGACATAATTTTTCGAGCCATTCTAACACTTATGGCACATTCTGTATGTTTCACCCAGTGAAAAAAAGAGTGATATCGCATACACTGAGAAAATAAAGTAAACCCATTTTGTTCAGAGAAATACACCATCATATTTCAAGTACTTATTTCTAAGTACTAAATTACTAATTACTAGGAAAAGTTACTTTAGCTTAATAATTTTGTATTTTACTTATTTATATTTTTGTATATGATTATTTTACATTTATTCAATTTCAGTAAAAGACGAGTGGCTAAAAGAAATGAACGAAGATGTTATTTTTTAAAAATAAAAAAAAGAAATTTATAAGTTTTGCGATTGCACATCACATATTTTCAAACATTGTTTTTAATATTCAAAATCTATCTCTATCTTTTTTTTCTTTTTTGCTTTATTTGTCTAAGCAAACAGATGATACCATATTCCCTTTTCTTCTGCACATCCATGTCGTTTTGCTATCTCTTCCTTTGATGGCCTTAAGCCATAATCTATTGAAAACATAATTTTTGAACTGTCATCAGCTCATTTCCCTTCTCTTCTGTTAAGAGATTTTAATCAATACATGCAATTCCTTGTGTAACAATGGCACTTTCAGTTATAAAGGGAATCTCATGCTGGATTATCTATTTTTTTGCTTTAGAATCTGACCAGGGAGGAATAATTCCAGCCAAACAATGTCGGCTGCTGAATGCTTTATTAACTTCGTGCACTATCAGTCTGCTCGGGAGGGTCACCGAGTCCAATCCACCAAGCATCTGAGCCTTGTGCAGCACAAAGAGAGAGAAAGACCCCGTTCCCCTGCCTTGGCTCACCTCCAAAGCCCCACATCAGCTCCCAAAAGCTGCCAGCAGCCCAAAGGGACAGACCCCCAAGGTGAGGAGCTTTCATCCACAGCTCCTCTGTAGCAACGAGAATGAAGGGGGATTCTAAGTGCTGGCCCCACACCACGAAGGCAGCTGCAGGTCAAACTGGCAATTTTCCCTGCCTTTGACATGCCAAGACACCTGTTTTTCCCAAAAGCAAAGCACACTTAGAAGAGGACGGAGCTTCAGAGATTCGCCCCAGCCTGTTATTTCTCAGTGGTGCTGAATCCGAAGCTCAGATCCCAGTGTGACCTTCTGGCTGTGGAGATTAGTGAGTTGCGGTTAAAGCCAGTGTGCAGCGCTGGTTGGATTTGTAGGGGCACTTTTAACACCCTACTGTCTACAAAAGGAAGCTGTGACCCTGAAAACCAGATCCACTAAAATGTCACTACTTCAGAAAGAATGTAGATATGGGATATAAAAATACCTTGGAATAATAGTTCCAAGCCTTCTGATAAAGTTCTCCCTGGAGCAGCTGTAAATGGACTGGATAAGACTTTTAAAGACAGGAGCCGTGTATCCCAGTCCATTCAGATACAGTTCCTGAGAGAGTTCCACAATAATCACTCCATTTTCAAAGGTATGACTAATACCAGTTTTGAGCATGGATTTATGAAAATATAGGTTGATCCTTCCCCCGAGGAATGTTTGCCTAAGAAAGCTTTTTTAAAGACCATGTGGCAACACTTCAATGATTGTCTTATGTAAAGTACCTTGAGTTCAGAAAGCTAATTCCCCCATTGTTTGGGTTACTTTTTAAAGCCCCTGTTACCATTCTAAATACAAAAGCTTGTATTCAAGCCAATTTACACCTTCTGGGCCTTGAATTAGAAAACATCAAACTCTGGCTTCCCTCAGAGGTCAACTTATAACTCTGATTTTCAAGCAGTGCAAAAGAGCATGGCACACTTCAGAAAGATGATTTTTTTTAAAAAAATAGGGAAAAAAAAGACACAAAAACTCCAACAAAATAAAACACAGGGGACAAAAAAAAACCACAACAAACAACTTGATCCTTTGATTGATATCAGACAGAAACAACTTTTTAATATTTGGCAACACAACATAACATTTAGAGAATACCAGTGTATTTCGAATTTTATTTTTCTCTTGCCTCTTTTCTAAGCTGCATTGTCTATATGTTACAGTAGCAGACAGAGAGCTCTTACAAGTGTCATCCCATCACTCGGAGGGAGGCAAAACCCTGGAAAAGATTTCTGAAACTTTTGTTGTCTCAGATGTAGGAAACACAAATCCATTAGCTGTGATGTGATTTGAGTAGCACACAGTAGGATAATACTTTGTGTGCTTGTGGTGAGATCTGTGAACGACTGCAACACATTTCTGTGTCTGCTTGTGTGTAAATATGAACACTCTATCTCACAAACATAGGAAATGGAAGTGGAAAGCTATACACGACAAGAGCAACTCTTTTTTTTTTTTCCCCCCAGAAGGCTTTCAGCAATATCGCAAATCTGTTTAGATAAAGTAATTAATTAATGACGTTTTTAAACTTCAAAGTAAAATTGAGAATTAAATTGGTTTCAAGAGAAGTGCAGCAATTATCATTACAACCACAAGGAGTGCTAAAATGAGCACTTACTATTCTGTGCACTTACACAACTTCTTTCTTTGTACAACACATTTTATTAAATTCTTGATTCAACCTTCTGATCTTTAGCATTATAAATCTTGCAACAAGCTACAGAAGAAACTCAGGCAGAATTTAATTAGCCAAGATGTTTAAGCACAAAATACAGTAACATAGCTCAGAATGTGTAGCAGCTTCAAACTGAAAGGGTAGAGCTCAGCAAAGACTGATTCTCTGTTTTCATTGCTTTTGACAGAAAGCCAGCTGAGGTCTTGTTCATCTTACTCAATGGTAACATGATAGAATTCTAATTTTTCTTTTAAAAAAAGCATCTGAAATCAACAAAATATGAAGTTGTAACAAAAAAGAATAAAGGATAGGTCAGTCTGAAGAGTACCCAGGACAATTCATTTTTTGTGTATAGAGTAAATGAGCTGTAAACACACCCACACAGAGTACTCTCGGGTCTAATGAATGAACTTGGTGATTTGTCAGTGCCCAGCCCCTCCAGAAACGTTCTCTGTTCTCATTCTCACAGTATGGGTCCCATTTCTCACAGTCCAACAAGCTCAGTCCTGCAAAGGGGTGAGGGTCTGTCCCACCTGGGAATTGTCAGCACTGGAGCCCCACAACGTCACCTGCAGCTCAGACACCCTGCCCTCCCCAGGGATCCCTGGGCCAGCCTGGGCACAGCACTGGCTTGGCGAGGAGGAAGACTTTCTTTCACCCAACAGACCAGCAGGCATAAAACAGGCTTTGATACCTTTTCCCCCTTGCCCCAATTGCTTTTCTGAAAGCTGTCTTAAACCCTACAATAATGGTTTTATTTTTTGGGAAGATGAGGGGAGTAGGAACTGGTGAGCATCATATTTACCACCCTCCCTCACAGAAGAATAAGAAACCAGATTTTGTGGTATGCTGTCTTATCAAATGACTTTTTTTCTTTTTTTCTTTTTCCTTTTTTTTTTTTTTTTCGGAGGGGGGATAAAAAAAAAGAAAAGAAAAATATAGAGATCGTGACAATAGAAACAGAGGCAGATATAAAACCAGAATCTTTGACACACACATACTAGACCCCATGGAGCTCTGTAATAGCAATTTTCTCATTTCTGATTGTTCCCCTTTCCCTTGGTACTCAATCTGAAAGTCCAATTTGCCAGAATAATGTATCTGGTGTGAGAGACAATTTCTACGACTGAAGTAACTGTTCCTTAGCAACCAGAAATGCTCTAGGAACAGGTTTCATTTTCCCCCATACCCACTGAGATGTGGAATAATTGTTGAGATAATTATATCACATTTGTGAGGATTTGCATAGCTTCTATATAATTATTTATAGTACTAGTCAATAAAATGAAAGGGTTAATTGACCACAGCCAGGACCCGCACTCAATTTATAGATAAGCATTGGAATTGTGAATGAATTACAGTTGGCCAGGTCTACAGGTTTCAATCCCAGTAAGCACATTCCTATTTTTTCATTCCGATCACTGTAATAGTGAGAGATATCCTTCACTTCTGCCTCTCCCCTGCTCCCCTGAGGTCACAGTGCTGTTGTACCAGGTGCTCCAGAAGGACACCAGTCCACCTGAAAACCTGGCTATCCAAATACAGAAACCATACAAAGCACGAGACAAGAAGAGTGTGATCCTTCTCAGCTTACAGAGGAGAAAGTGAAGCAGATAGAGCTGAAGTACCAGGAATCAGGAGTTCTTGGACACAGGTTTAACAGACAGTTCCAGTTCTCACTGTTGAAGGCACCCCTTGCTATATCCTCCTCGGTCACTGGCTGTAGCCAGGGTCATGCAGATGAGGCCACGTCTCCCAGATGCTGTAAGGTTGTTTTAGCCAGGCTGGAATCCCTTCCTTTGCTCCTGTGGAAATCTTGTTCCCTCCCCATCCCTTGCAACCCGGTGGTTGCCTGGTAAACTGGTTTGGATGTCTGATCTGGCAGGAAATTACAGCAAAAGAGAGCAAATACACTGCCAGAATGGCAAGGTGATCTAATGCACTGCTTAACTAATGCTGACACAGAGGTGAGCCTGGAATGCCCCATGGGAAGGGAACGGGAAAAGAGGCAGGTCCATCCCTTTACATAACATCCCAATTTCATCATTTAGGCAGATTGTGAAGTTTTAGCTTAATAAAGGAGGCCTTGCATCCCGACTTCTGCAATGGCAAATATGGAAAGTCTCCCGAGCAAAACCACAAAATTTCCAGGGCACATCAACATCCATTAGCGATAGCCACAGAGAAGCTGCTATTAGCAGATGAGGAAAAAATACTTTTCCCACTATTGAAAAACTGAGGAGATGCATTGCATTGCTAACCCACAGTAGTGGGGAGTTGTTAAAATCCAGGGGATGAATCTACACAAAGCTGTTTTATTGTCAAAGCTCGTAGAGTAGGATGTCCTTAGTCTGACAGGAATTGCTCCTGATGCCAGTGTTTGCCTTCTTTTTTTTTTTTTAAGCCAGTGCAAATCTCCAGGCTTAAACCAACATAAAGAATGCTCACCCTCATTCTGCAGGATATTTACCTTTTCAGGTGGATGTGACAGCCTGTCATTCCACTGTCTGTGGAAGAGAAAAACCTCTGGCGGTGTCATTCCATCAGTATTATTTACTTAAAATCAGTTGACTTTCACATGTTGACCATTTTTGCCACCTTCTGCCTTCTGAACACTTCTGTTATGATTGGATCCCGAAACACTGCATTACTGCATTACAGTTTCCCCCCAGTCTGTGTGCCAAAATGGCCCTAGGCTCTGGTCTCCCAGGTAGCTGTAATATCCTTTTGTAAACCTTCTGTGAATGATTATGGTAAATCTTGCTTGCAGCGATTTCTGTTCCCTCTAGCACTTTTTCCACCCACCTGTCTGTGCTTCCTTTTTTCTCTTTTCTCTTTCTGATTTTCAATTCCCTATTTTAGCCTATACCCTACAGCCTAACAGGCTGTCATAGTACACTTCTTTTTCCCCTGCTGTTTCTTTCTGTATGTCAGTAAAACAGTGTGATTTTCAAACCTCTCAAGATAAGTAATTTTTGCACTGAAAATACCAACACTAAGCATCTACAAAAATCAAAACTGCATAAGTAAAATCATTTTAGAAACACCTTAGGTGTTGCTATTCATCTGAATTGCACTTACAAAATGCAACTATTGTTCTTCCTTTCTTTGAACTTCTACAACAAAGACAGTGTCTCAAATGCTGAAATAGAATTGACACTCAAGTGAATACCAGCCTTTAAAGACATCATACTTTGAGGCTTTAAGTACTTTATAAAGCTAATAGTGTTAACTAATAATTGCTTATTTCTAAGTGACAAAATCTAAATTATTTCACTTAGCACAAATAGATACAAACCTAATACAATTTTGCCAGCTGAAAACTGTCATGCAATTTCAGTTTTAAAAGGAAACATCCAAAGTTTCGGGGGAAGATCAGGGACAGACAGTGGGTTTGTGTGTCTTGAGTAGCTGCTAATGAAGTATAGGATATTTCTGAGCTCAGTCAGGCCTGTAGCAACAGCAGACAAAGCTCCGTGCCACAGCCAGGGGTACTGATCTCACTCCTGAAAGAAGTGCTGCTAAAATTGGCCCCAAATCCTGAAATATGTCAAACTTTTAATGTTCAGCAAAGAAATAAAGGACACTGGGTACTTATCCAGTCACTGGCTGAATATTTTCTTCTGTATACTCAAAACATTTTACATAAGTCATGCGTGTACTGGAATTATTTTAATCACATGTGAAAGCCATAATTCCTAGATCAAAATCCAACAACTCTTTAACACCATGTCTGGTGTTGCTTGAAAATATTTTTCGTTGCGAAAGTGAAAATTATCGTCCACTCTAAAAAATCATATTAAATTTTTGGGTGGATAGTGACTGGATTTTAGCTTGTAGCCCCAGATTAAATGTTGTCTTCTGAAACCACACACAAGAATGATTCTCAAACCAAAACTGAGAATTTAAGCAGTAAATAAATAAGGGATTTAGCCATTAGCTACATACCTTAGAAATCCAAAATAGTGTTGACAGTGGATTTTTGTTTTTTTGAAATTAGGACTTAATCTGATTTACCCTCCATTTCAAAACCTAGCTCTGTAATACATGTATGAACGTGTAACTTAAGTAGCCGGAATTGTTGCTTCTTGGGCTTCTGTCTGAGTCCTATTTTAGTTAGTCAAATTGACTGCTGACTTCTCTTAATTTCCTCTGGTGACAAGTACAGCATGCTGTTATTATAAGCAAGGGAACCATCATTGAAAACCTCATCTAAGCAAAACTCCGCTTTAAAACAACCATATTTTTGCTTTCTAAAATAATATTTCCCCTATGGAACTAGTTCTGCCAACTTGCCAATTCTTCCAAAAATTGAATTGCTGAAGATTTTCTGTGGTCTTTTAAAATGTGAGTGATATGGTAAGCAGTTAACTAAGTTCACTTCACTGTAAATTTCACCTATGTACAGACTCCAGAACCAGGTTTTGCTTTCCTCCATCAGGCAAATATTCATTTGCCTTTCAAGAAAAAGTAATTTGAATGCTGGATTATCAGTATAAAACTGTGTATTTCTCAGGCTTTCTATGGAAGTAAGAAGGGAATTATTTTAACTGCTGTTCCATCAGAGAATAAGATTTGTAAAACCTGTTCTTGAACTTCTTGCCCCCATGCAATCTGTGGATACATTTACTATGCTACCCACTGGATTAGGAGCAGACTGCTGAAATATCATCAGGTAAAACATTTTCTGTCAATTTTTACTCCAGAGGTTTGAACATATGAATGGAAAGTAGTCTTCATCTCCTGAATAGTATTAGGAAGGTGATTTGTTTGGGTTGGTTTTTCTCCCTGTCCTTAGAAAGAATAGATTTTGTATGATTTCTCCCTAGCTGCACTTTGCTTTTTCCTTTTCTATTTTTGTTTTTAGGTTTGTAATCACAATCCATTCTTGTTCTTTAAAGGTCTTTGGGGTTTTTTTGGTTGGCCTTTGCAGGTTTTTTTCTCTCCCACAGGAGGAAGCCACTCTCCTGGCTTCTGAAAGTCTCTTTGTGCCTCTGCATCCCTGTATCAACAAAATTGCACTGTGAAAAGACTTACTTGCTTGTTTTGGTGCTTACTGCCAGACCACAGAAAAGCTTTTTCCACATGAATTTAGGTATTATTAAAATATGAGACCCTGGTAGGTTCAGTGTAGAATGAAACACGCCATTCAGCATTGCTAACTCACAGGCATTAACCAGCCAACATAAAACTACTGACTGTAGTAGAAGTGAAACATAAAATGATAATTTTCTTCTTCTTTCTAATTTTTGGGATTTTTTTAAAGCAGTACAGTATCCAGTCTCATGAACATACATATGTACCCTCCCCGGGAAAAAACAAAACAAAACTAAAAATAACCCACAAGCTTAAACATACAAAGTCAAATGCCTGCAAAATTAGTGCATAAAAGTTCTCACGGTTCAGCTGGAAATGACAGGTCATAACAGCAACAATTTAAACACAAGTGCTTGGTTGCTTTCCATTCTGCTGTAAGCTTTATGTCTTCTTTCAGCTTGTGCTTCCTTGTGTTTCACTGGAATTATAGCTAGAGCTGGAGGCACACGGAAAGTAAATAGGGAAAAGATAAAAGGTCCTAGCTGTTTCACACTTCATCATTTGCAACACCAGCTACGACAGGTAGTCCTAACACAGAGGTAGTGGAACTTACCTTGATGAGATGATGCTTGGTGTTATTGCTGTATTCAAACACAATATTTGAAGAAATCATGATGAAATTGAAAGCACAATATTCCTAAAGCTATAGTAAATATGTCTTTTCATATGGTTTATTTTTCTAGTATTAATAAAAAGATTATTGATCTTTAAGGTCGTTTTTTTACCTCATGACTTTACATAAACTCTCATTTCCTTCTGTAAGTGGTTCATGGTGGTAGTACATGCTCAAAAGGCTCTTTACAGAGACCCAAGTTTGTAAAGCTTAAACTGAGATAATCCTCTGTGGTGTTTAACTCCTTATGCATCTCCAAGGAAAAAATAAAACCGCAAAGTCCCCACAGGTATGAACAAATGAGCAGAGGAATGTTACAGAGAGCTGTCATAAGATTACTCCCAGTATCAAGAAAAGACATATTTCTGAAAAGACATAGTTCTGAACAGATGCCTCGTCTTCCTGAACAGTAGCAACTGAACTATGAGGTCATGGAAGGGTTAGACGTGGTTACTCCGAAGAATCTGAAAATTTCCGGTCTCTAGAGATCAAATACTACTTGTGAGTATCAGTGCTATGAAAAATTTCAATTTTTTTTCCTGATAAAATATACTGTACTTTTCTACCTGCTGGAAATGCCCCGAAGGAACTGTGCCCAGTGAAAAGCCCGCATAAGAGCAGGTTTCTCCCAAAGTGTTGCAGTCCATGGGAAGTCCAATCCACACTGAAGCAGGGGAAAATTTTGAGGAAGAAGGAGCAGTAAAGACATGATGTTATGGACTGATTGCAGCCTCCATCATCCATCCCCCTGTGCCGCTCATGGTGGGGGAGGAGAAAGAGGAACTGGGGATGAAGGAGTGAAGTTGACCCTGGAAAAAAGAGAAATGAGAGAAGGTGTAAGTTTAATCTTCCTTTGTTTCACATTATCTAATCCTCTTTCCACTGACAATAAATTAGAGTAATTTTTCCCAAGTAAAGTCTGTTTTGCCCATGATACCAATTGGTAGGTGACCTCCTTGTCTTTATCTTGGCCTGAGATTTTTCTTCTTATTTTCTTCCCCTGCCTGTTCAGGAAGAGTGAGAGTCCAGCTGGATCAGCAGCCAGAAGCCAGCCACGATCAACCCACCACAGCACCATTACTGTTTAGATACTTGTTTTGTGGGCCAAATTTTATTCCGTTTTCTAAAGTAAACTGTTTCTGTAAGCTTTCTGTCTTTCACCAGGCTAAATCGCTGCCCTGGCTGTGTGTAAGTCAGAGCTTTATAGAACTGAGTTTCCTCCTCACTTCCACTCTGCATGCTGTTACCATAAGCGAAGTCTGGGACTTTGTGTGCTTCTTGAAAAGCCTGCGGAAGATTGATGTCTAAATGAGAACAGCAGTTCTCTGCAACTGATTATTGAATCATAAGCTAGATTTAATAAAATGACAATTTTGTTTAGCTGCAGTATTGGTTTCAAATGTTTCACTTATAAAGGCAGAAGAAAAGCCATCAATTTATGTGATGGAGATTTAATATAACACTTCTTCTATAAAGCTGCAGTTTATAAAGTTAGCTACAGAAATCATTAGTGCTCCAAATCTGCTGAAATATCGCATTGAAAACTATCCGTACCTTAAAAGGTCTGCATTATGTACTCCTATCCATGGTAATACCAAATCGGATAGGATATAAATTTTCCTTCTGTGCAGTCAAACTTGAGCCTGAAAATATCAATCATTTATTCTACAGGTGCAAGATGTTCCCAACAGGGTGCATTAAGGAAGTAATAATAAAGGAAATGTCTCATAAGACTGGGAAGCCAAAGCCAGGGGAGCAGAGTGTGTGCAATAAAGGCTCAAGATAACTCAGTAGAGATAAAAAATAAAATCATTAAGAATACTTTCCAAGTTACCAAACTTGGCTACTCAGGCTCTTCCTAAACATTGGCACTTTTAAGCTATATGATTTAATGCCTACATTAATTGGTCTAAGTGCATTGCCCCCAGCCAAAGATAAGCCACTTCTTTTTTACACACAGCTTTGATTTTCCTCTGTTGCCACTCTGCCAACAACTATCCATTTTCTATGAATGTTGAGGCACTCACCAGTAAGCTATGGCAATTTTCAGTTTTCACTCAATAATTTCCAGCGACATAAATATTCAGCTGGGCTTTCTTTCCTTCAACCCAGTGTTTGTAATGAGGTTTCTATTATTCTTTCAACCACTATTTAATAGAGAGAAATAGAAAACCCTCACTTCTTATCTATGATAGAATATTTTTTAAAACAAAAAAGACGTAACTTAACTTCAGTTTCATCTAATTCAATTATACTGACTGCTGATATGCTATCCTAGTGCTGGTTGACTCCTTCTGAGAACTTGGACAGATGTGTGATTTGTGGCTTCCCTTTACAGAAGCTGTGTTGACTCAAGCAATATCACTCACTCTTGCTGGCCTCTTCTCAAGGTCTGAGCAGCGCTGTAAGAGCTCCGGCTCCTTTCTAACAAGCCTCTCCACAGCACCTCGCTCTTAACCTGGCTGCCTTGTTTCAGCTCAGCTGTTTCAGTGTGCTCATTCTAGAAATGGTGCTCCTCACTGATACTCAGGTGAGGCTGCTGCGATCAGAGTGCCCCAGGGACCAGCTCTCAGAGGTTTCTCTCCCCATCCTCTCCAAGACGGGCCTTCCAAGCTCGCTGTTTGATCCAGCAGCACTCATCCTGCAGATGTTCCCTTCCCCTTTCTGATTTACCACACAAGAGCTCAAGAATCCATAATTAAATTTAAAGCAATGACAGCAATAATATTTCATATCAAAAATTAAAGTAAGATGACGCTTGTTGCTGTGTTAGAGATACTGTGGGTGAGTGTGAGTGACACCATGTCTTATGTCCCAGGGCTGCAAGGACCTTCAATCAAGCTTAAAACTCCAAGCACAAATCCCACTTGACATTCAGAGAATACTGATTCTCTCTAAAATGTTTCAAATCGTATTTGATGTCACTGTATTTCTCCCGTTTATAAAGACCTGCCTGGTACATGAAACAAGGTGTCCATGAAAACAAAAGAATTTAAATAGCAAGAAGAAAAACATATTTTCTTTCTTTTTAAAATATTCAAAATAATATAGGAAAATTAGTGGTTTAGACCCATTCAAAGAAAGCACTTGAATTATTACAAAAATCTGTTCTTAAAATTGACACCAGTTTTTTCACCTACAATGCTCTCTGGTGTTCTGTCCTTGTTTTCTTTATAAACTTTTATTATTTTAATGTCTTTAGTTAGTAAATGCCTCCTAGGAGATGTGCTTCTTTTTATTCTGAGGTACTCTGGTTGTCTTTTATTCATAAACATGCATAAAGATATGTGCAATTAGCAGAACCATTAGCATTGAATCTATTTTATGTCTCTGTGAATAATCAGTAGAAAACAACATTGATTTTGTTTCATAAGTACGTTTGCATATAATTATCTCTATATTCCTCTTAGAATGCTCATCAATAAATATTGCATATTCCACAATTATACTGTTATATGCTTCTGAAAACGGTAGTCTTTGACTTTATGTCAGAACAGAAGATAATAATTGATTCACACCACACCCTGGAAGCAATTTGGAAGTTTTTTGTTTTCCAAATGTCATCAGTGGTAGGAAAGAATTCATGCGTGAAAAACGCTCGCAGAAAACTCTACATGAAACATGAAGCTATAATTATATGTGCTGCATTCTGCAACAAGCTCCTGTCTATCCATATAGCACGTGTTGCACCAATATTTTCCAATTATTCTTGTAATTCTCTTACTACCTGCACACCATTTTGCATCAGCCTAGCTGTGTCTAAATGATAACACATCAAATCTATTCTTAGTTCCTAAGCAAACTGAGCTTATATTCTGATTTCAATTCAAGGTTAGTGACTTTGCAAGAAGTGATAAAAAGACTTAAAATTTGTACTTTTCTCCACGGCTGTTACAAGTTCACTGTGGTTCCTAAAGCTTGGTGGGAGAATGTGATATAACAAAGAATAAAATTCTCATACCTGTTGGGGTTTTTTTTCATCTTTCTGATCAACACCAGGTAAGTTCACTCAAGTTCCCATAACAAAAAGGGCTGGACTGGACTGTGGGAGGCTGAGAAGGACCTCCAGACATCCTTCAGTTATCCTTAGTCTTAAAAGAAATTTATAAATTTGTCAGCTGCTGCTTTGGTTTAGGCAAGAAAATTAATTCCAGGTAGAAATAATTGAAAGAATATGTTAGAAAATAGTGAAGGCTTTGGGGNTTTATAAACTTTTATTATTTTAATGTCTTTAGTTAGTAAATGCCTCCTAGGAGATGTGCTTCTTTTTATTCTGAGGTACTCTGGTTGTCTTTTATTCATAAACATGCATAAAGATATGTGCAATTAGCAGAACCATTAGCATTGAATCTATTTTATGTCTCTGTGAATAATCAGTAGAAAACAACATTGATTTTGTTTCATAAGTACGTTTGCATATAATTATCTCTATATTCCTCTTAGAATGCTCATCAATAAATATTGCATATTCCACAATTATACTGTTATATGCTTCTGAAAACGGTAGTCTTTGACTTTATGTCAGAACAGAAGATAATAATTGATTCACACCACACCCTGGAAGCAATTTGGAAGTGACGCTCATCAGATTTCCAGTGCGCCACGGTTTCCAAATGTCATCAGTGGTAAGAAAGAATTCATGCGTGAAAAACGCTCGCAGAAAACTCTACATGAAACATGAAGCTATAATTATATGTGCTGCATTCTGCAACAAGCTCCTGTCTATCCATACAGCACGTGTTGCACCAATATTTTCCAATTATTCTTGTAATTCTCTTACTACCTGCACACCATTTTGCATCAGCCTAGCTGTGTCTAAATGATAACACATCAAATCTATTCTTAGTTCCTAAGCAAACTGAGCTTATATTCTGATTTCAATTCAAGGTTAGTGACTTTGCAAGAAGTGATAAAAAGACTTAAAATTTGTACTTTTCTCCACGGCTGTTACAAGTTCACTGTGGTTCCTAAAGCTTGGTGGGAGAATGTGATATAACAAAGAATAAAATTCTCATACCTGTTGGGGTTTTTTTTCATCTTTCTGATCAACACCAGGTAAGTTCACTCAAGTTCCCATAACAAAAAGGGCTGGACTGGACTGTGGGAGACTGAGAAGGACCTCCAGACACCCTTCACTTATCCTTAGCCTTAAAAGAAATTTATAAACTTGTCATCTGCTGCTTTGGTTTAAGCAAGAAAATTAATTCCAGGTAGAAATAATTGAAAGAATATGTTAGAAAATAATGAAGGCTTTGGGGTTTGTTTGTTTGTTTGTTTGTTTTAATGCTGTCCAGAAGAGCGGAGGATGACTTATTTTCATTGTGCATGTGTTCTGAGGCACAATAAGTCATAAAAGCCAGGGTTTCATATTCCTGAATGTTGCCCTGACCTAGATCATTCGTCAGAGTTCATTAACACATACGCAACTCCAGTATCAGTATTTTGGTGGATTAAAGGTTTTCTTTCTCCCTTATTAGCAGCAGTGATGTTATTGCTCTTCTCTTCCTCCCATCTTTATGCAGTTATTCACAGATCCCAAGGTCACAAGGTGGCAGATAATATGTTGTAATTAAATAATTCAAAATTTGCTGCTGTTATGTCACTGGAGTGGATTGCCCTTTATTCTTTATATCGCTAAAGGTGTGCCATGTAGCAGATTTCTGGCTGGACCCAAAACAGCGACATGATTTGACAAATTTTTTGAGGATTTTTCTGCTCAGAAGCTGCATTCACATTGGAAAAATTAGGCAACTTACATAAATGAGATAATGACAGTCCTTTCCCTCGTCATAGCCAAAACTCCAACTATGCTGATTAAATTAAGTCCATGGCTAAAAATAGATGACTCTCATTGTGTTAAAAGACATGGCAGCCGGTCAACACATTTCTGGAGTCAACTCCACAGAATTTAGATTCAGCCTGCTGTGGAGCTGGAAAGACTCAACACCATTACCTCGAGGTTTAAGATATCAAGCATTTCCAATACTAGCACTGTCTGATGACTGCTTGTAGGGAACAGCAACATTCTGAAGCTGACCTTTTTCAGATCTGTGAAGGATAACATATCTGCTTAATAAATCCCAAAGGTGGGAACCATCATTTTATGAAGTCCATCCAGGATAAGACAAAGGCCTTAGGTCGTAACAAAGGCACCTTAATAGCTGTAGATGTGAATCACACAGTCCACTTGCAATGGTCATAAAGACATAATTGAAAGATGTGTCATTACCATCATCCTCCTTCAAATCATAAAATGTTGTAAATTTATAATTGTCTTAAATGAGGCAGTTTAAGTATGTATTAAGAAAAAAGCCTAACAATCATTTAGCTGAAGAGATTTTTGGTTTTGTTGTGCACCACAGATCTGGCGGTGACTCTGCAGGAATCTGAGTAGCTTGTTGCGTTTGAGGTTTGTGAAATAGCAACAAATTCAGCAGCAAGTTTTTAAGCCATGTAAATCATTTCTTCAATAAATATGAGACTGATTTTAATATTTCTGCTTATTTTTTGTGAATAAGATTTAGCAAAGAGTCTGCTGAAAAATTATGTTTATACTATTTAGCATTGACATAATAACACATCTGCAGTTTATGATTCATAGGAGTTCTCAGGTGTCATGTCATACTGACCAAAGAAAGACAAAATTGGGCTTCTTTCCACAGATGAAGTGACACCAGAAATAACCTTCTGTGCTACAGGGTACTTTAAACTCTATTTGTTGACACTGGAGGAATTAGTCAGTCATGAATGAGTAACTCTGCTGCTTCTGATGGGATTTTTATTATATCGTTGACCATAGCATAGTGTTATTAGTATCAAATAAAAGAAACATTTAGGTGATAAGAGATGGCCTGATGTGTCCCCAGAACATTCTGCAGTGTCTGCTCTTGTCCTCTGAGCTCCCAAGTCAGTGTCTGGAAGAACAGCTGCCATCAGCATCCATTTCCCTCCCCTCATCTCTTTCAGGCAGTTATTTTACTTTTTCCTTTTAACGTCTTTGTAAATTCTGCTAGTGAGGATGCTAAAGAGCGAAGTATGATTGCTAAATCTCACCCTTTGTGCTGCTGTCAGCACATTCCCTTATATTTTATCAATATATTCAGAGAATAAAAAACTACAAGGAGAATTTTGTATAGTAAATTCAATCTAAGGAAGGACCACTGTGGAAAAAAGACCATACCTGAAAAATGAGTTCTTAAATGCGGGGAGGACAGGCAAGGTAGTGAGAAATTCAGGAGACAAACAACCTCATTCTGCTTCTGCCTTGTCTTATAACTAAATTCCCTGCCAAACTGCAATGCCTGGAAACTTCAGGAAAAGCAGTGACAATTTAATGCATAGCAGATCAGATGCAGAAGATAAGTACAAATCAGACACTACCTATAAAGGTGGGGGGAGGGGAGGCAGAGGGAACAACCCAACCAGCTTGTGTTTCTAAATCTCAGAGAAATTTCCAAGCCAGTGTTTAAGATACTTTCCGTTAAGTGTTGGTTATTCCCCCCATACTTTATTTTCTTAGAGCACAAGAAGGAAGAGACGGTGGGGGAGGGGGGGGAAATCGAGATATCTGTTTGAACAAGTTATCTGTGGCCTCTTTCACTCCTGTTTCTGCTACTTTCATGCTCATGGCTTGACTATGTTGCACAGACAACAAATGCTGTAGAAGTATCTTGATCTATTTTCTTAAATTATTTTACTTGCTTTTTGTTTGTACACTGAAAATTTCAGAAGCTGGCATAGGATCAAAACAAGGGGATCAGGATTGACTAATGTAGACACAAGTAACTGAGTTAGCCACTTCAGCTTTACTCGGCAGGTAAAAGCTGCTACTTAAGTTGGGAGTCCTTTCACCTCCACATAGGCAACAATATTAAGAAATTTGGTCTAAAATTGTTTATTTTTCCCATGAGTATGAAGAAAGCCTGACATGACTGGCCCAGGTATAGGGGCTGCATTGTATTTTTACAAATTTGTATTTTATTTTACACTATTTTTACAAAAAAAAACAATTTTTTTTTTTAGGATCAGGCCCTTCACCCTGAAAAGCAGTTCTTTTATTTTTTAATAGGTCATACCTTGTATTATATATGCCTCCATATTTCCTGCTATTCTCTTGGTTTTGATGGAGCTGCCATAGTTTATGCACTACATTAAGCACAATCTTCATCCACAGGTACTCCTACAAGCTTTGGAAGAATTACTCTAGAAATACCTGACTTTAAAGTGCAAGAAAAATTAGCAAGACTCGGTCATAGTTAAGGAGTAAATTGTTTATAGACTTTATTCAGCTGAACTTAATACTGCATGCATGTATTTTGCAGCTGTCAATATGAATATCCATGCTAATTAAAAATTAGACAAGTAAAGGTGTAAAATTTTTAAAAATTTGGATTGTTTCCTTTCTACCTTCACAGGGTTAAGAAAATATTGTACACTGGGATGACCTTTTGACTTCTAAATAAATACAATCAAGCATTTTTCTATATATGGGGAGATATTTTTGACCTCTTGTTGTACCACTCTGTAATTACCTCCATTAAGAAAAGAATAATTAGAGCAGGAAAAAGCACAAAAACTGGAAGCCAGAATTTAACTACTGAATAATGAATGCCAACTCTTAATTTATAGTTAACGAACTAAACTGTCCCAATCCACATATTAATATTTCATATAAATTTTGGAGAAATTAAGGAAACATTGAGCATGCATAAAATGTACAGCTAGATAGTAATATCAAAGCTGAGTGTTTAATGCATAAATAAATCAATCTAGAAGACTGTGTATGAGGCACAGGGAAGGGTTTTTTTTATATATTTTGAACATATAATGTGTTCAGTTACTGCTCAGGGATTAATTTAATTTTAAAAATGGAAAGAGCTTTTCCATGGTGCCAACAAAGCAACAGAACAATTAATTCTTTCAGCCTCTCAGTTTTACACATAAGGTTAGGGAAACAGGGAGTATTCTGTTGAGGCACACGACTAAGTTTGAAATGTACTTTTCCAGCTTTTCTATCTACGTACTGCATTCAAACATTTCCAAAATACTTTCAAAATATAGGTTTGTTTGCTCTAGCTGGATAGTGGTGCAGGCTTGGATTGTAAAGGGATTTCTGAAGAAGCGGATTTCAAGGTGAATGACAGTACCAGAGATTCATTTCTGGATGGGGATGCAAGAAACAGCAGAAAAGCAGCACAAGATCTGGTTATGTGCAAATAGCATGTGTTGGGAACAAACGGGGTGAAAAATGAGCCCACAGCGATCAGTTCCCAGAGCAGAGCTTCCTGCCAAGGAGCCTGTAAGTGTGGGCAGTGCTACAATTTCTGCTTCTGTTCTGGAGCTGAGGGTGTGGGGTGTGCAAGGCATGGGAAGGAGCCATGAAAAAGGGAAGGGCACTGCAGAAGGAGTCACAACCCATTACCTATCCTGACAGCTGTCCTGGTGGCCTCTGCATGCAGCTATAATCAAGAATCCAGATGGTGTGAATATCCAAAGCAAAAGCTACATTTTCAAAACTCTTGCACTGCTCATGCACAGCTTTGAGTATTGACCCAGAATTTGGAGCAAATGAAAGGATTATGCTGATTTTTCCACCCTTAATAACTAAACCCAAAGCCAAAGAGAAAAACAGCTTTGTTTATCCATCTGTCTCCTTAATAGCTTCTGCATTTAATAGGTTGGATTTTCGCTTTTGTTTCTGCTAATTATCTAAATCTTTCCAAATTGTTTGTTACCCTCCCCAAAAACATGAGCAACCTTTGCCCTACTGAAACAAACTAATACACTTTGAAGATGAGAAATATTATTAACCTGCCAGGTTATATGGAGGATGCAATTTGGAGGTTTTTCTCTAAAATACCATTGAAGTTATGTTATACTTCTGTATTCTGTTTTTACTGCATGTCACTAACTATTCTGAAATGCAAAATCTGAATTTAGTGACTTTTAAAAAAAGCATAAATTACAACAATATGCCAACATCAGCTAGGCTGCCAAATCATCTACACAAAGAATGAATGGCTGGTGTTAGAAAAGGGAATCACTTTTGGTTCTGTTGGGGCATATGGAAGACTAAAATCCTGAGCTTGGATTTTTAGGTGCCTTGTACAGAAAAGATTGAACACAAAATAATCAGACAGTTACCACAGCTACATTATTAAAACAGAAGCCATGTAAACAACAATATTAGCAACATGGAAGGAAGAGTCGTCATTACCACTTAGAAAACACTGGCGAGAGGTGAAGAGACCTGCTGTTCACTGCCCCTGACTGCACATCTATCTTTCCTCCTGCACACAGAAGATGAATGCAAAACAAACCAAGAACCCAGCGATCTTTTAGATGGTTCTTTAATCCCACTCTGAAGTTTCACTGGATAATTGGTGTGTCTTTCTGTCAAGGTGATCTATTCTAGAGCCAGGCGGAGCCTCAGTTTTCCTGGTGCTATTTATACCTGGACAATATCATGGCTTGTAGGATATTTTACTCACTTTCCTTTATCTGCTCTAGCTTGATTATAAACTTAACCAGGCAGAAATCCCCCTGAATTCTTGCTAAAAAGCGCCAAACCCTTAATACTTACTGGGTAGGGTGTAGAGAGCTTAGGAAAGACAAAATCTGATGACGAAAAATGGCCTCCAGGCTTTCAATGAGGAATGGTCAAAGGCCCTGAAGAAGCCATCTGAAAAATCAAAGGCGAGGCTTATTGTAACTTCACTGCCACTTTTTTCTAGGGTAACTTTACTTCTTCAATGTCTTCAGAAAATCGTGTAAACGCCATGAACAGAATGTAACCCAAAAGGCTGTGATCCATGATATCCACTAGAAACATCCCATAGGAGCAGGAAAACAGTACTTACTCCATGGACCAGTTAATGTCACTTACCGTTTTGGCATAATGTTTGACTTCTATTTATATTTATATATGCATATTTAATTGTTCAACTTCTGAAAATCTGATAATACTTCAAATAAATGCAAATTTCTTTGCCATTTTTATGCAGACTAGGGTCTCCAGCCATACAAAAAATATGTTGGATACATACCTCTTCTGTTTGGGAAAAAAATTAAAGTACATCCTCAAGTTGTGCCTTTCTTCTGAGCTCCAGCTTCATTTTTCTTCACTTCTTCACTTCTTCACTTCACAATAATTACTTTCACTTAACTTTTAATCCTTCACAAGGCTAATAGTCTGCAGATCTGCCTGTTATGATATCAGTACTACATTTCTCATATTCCATTATGCTTCATCCTCCCTGGCTGAGCCTCCAGGACCAAAATGATCTGGATGCCACCCCAGCCGCTGCGATTGTCTCTGCTACAGGTTCTAGCACCTCAAAGAAACACTTGGATCCAAACAGAAACCCTGTTAAGATAAATCAAACCTAAATGTCATGCACTTAAAACCCTCTCTCCTGGCTGAACCAGAGTTTTTAATTCCAGTGGAAGAACTCCATGTGTGTTGCAGATCCCCTCCTCCTCCCATCATGCAACAACCTCCCCTATTCAGTCCTTCTCAATGCTGTCTTTACTTATGAGGAGCAGAAGCCATTTGGCTCTCCCAAAAGGCTCTTCTGCCTAATTTAAGGTCTTAATCAAAAACATTTCTGTTCATTGCCCAAAATAATTTAGCAATCATCGTTGTCACCCCACTCACTCACAAATACAATTCCAGTTGGTCAGCCTTATAAATTTTTGAAATATTTCACATTTAATCACTTAAGCACTAAGCTGAAAAAGTAGATTCATTAGGAACTGCTCAGAGAAAAGTTCTTTCCAGTAAAAAGTAGGAGGGAAGAATACACCCCACAAAATATTTGTGCCTGTTAATTCAAAATTCTGAATGTCACATTTCGAAGACTAGTTATGGCTGCAGAGGTAGTGAATTGTGTGATACTTGTGATAATGACATTATAAAGTTAAATTGTCTTGCGTATTTTTATGTGCTCAAAATGAGAATTCTGGTAAATTTATTCAGACTTAACCCCCCCCCCCAACCTCTGTTTTGTGATGCATAAAGGATGCCACTCACCCAAAAGAGAACTTTTCCTTATTATGGCTCAAACAATCATAAATAAAAAGAATTCTGTAACAAATATGAATGTCATTATGTGTGAGCTTTTTCCATATTTATTTGTTCTCAAGCCTAAAGTAAGACAATGATTGATGGATAAATGCAAACAATATTCCCACTACCAGACTTGCCCTTTAGCAATCTCTCTGTACTCTTGTGCTATTTCAAATAATCACAGACTCTGGTGAGATACTAATGAAGATGTTTACAGTTGCCTTAAACCAAACACAATATTTTAATTTAAATCCGATACTGATTCTCAGTGCAATGAATGCATTGACAATAATTTATAGTCAATGCATCTCTCCAGCCTCACTTAATCCACAGAACCAGTTACGCTGGACTAGGGAAACTTCTAATGTCTCATGTGATCCATTTTTTTTTTCCTTGCCCTAAGCAGAGACCATGATGAGCTTGGTAAAACACAAAAGAGGAAGCAGACCTTAATTTTTTCCAAGAAAAATGGTCTAGTGTGAATTATGGCTTTTTAGAATCTTGTTATGGCCATGTGAACAATATTTTTACAAATTTCTCTATTCACTTCATCTAGAAACAATGCCATACACAGAGAACTTTAATCATAACAGCAAGGCTATTGTATCAATGAGATAACTTGCCCTCATAAAGACAGCATCAGGTTTTGATTACCCTGTAAGATCTATTATCAGCATCTACTGCAAAAGAAAATGTCCACTGCTGGAATTTTTTTTTTTTTTTAATTCTCTGATTTGATATTAAGAAGCCAAATCTTGTATTTCTCATTCAGCTTCATGTCAAACTGACAGGAAACAGAAGTTAAATTGTTAGTAAAAATAAAATTATTTCTTTTCAGACGAGAAAAATTTAAATGTGCACTGTTACTAACTTTGAAATTACCTGCCTGGTACTTTTAAAATGCAGCCAAAAAGTAAGAAGGGCTACATGTAAGTGCTGATGATTTAAAGCCTGTTTCTTCCCCATAATGTACTGCATGGTAAAGGTCTTTCATATATTGTAAGTTTTGCTGCCTGCAGCACAGGCAGCAGTTAATGGCCCCTCTGTGTTACAAACCTTCCTTCATTGTAAAATCTTCAAAGGGAAAAGAAAATAAACTAGACAAACAACAGGAAAAAAAAAATCAATCAATCAATATTAGCAGGTCAACATCCATTTACATTTCTTGGAATGGCATCAAGGAATTGGAGAGGAAATCAGAGACTGCATGTAAAAAATACATAAAGTTTAAAGGTCGAAAGACCAAAGGATATAATATGTAACAAAGAAATAAATAAGTAGTAAAAGAAAAGCTCTGAAGTGATATTCTTGGTTCTTCAAGCATTCTACTTTTGTAATTTGTTCTAAATTTTGTGAGCTTTTCCTCACTTACAAGCTTAAGAGTTTATAAGGAAAGGACACACTGAAGAAAATACAAACAGAACTAATAAAAATATCCTGAAGGGCAAAATGCGCCAAGAGATGGAAAGAGGCCAAGAAGATCTGTAATACTGAGTGCTTTATACATTTCACCTTGGCTGAGTTCAGTTTCCAAGCGAATTGATCCAAAGTTGTCTTCCTTAATAGTATTAGAAGAAAAATGTAAAACACACATAGTAAATAAAACTGCTGGTCTAAAATGACTGGGATAGTTGCAAACAGAGGATGCCATGCTGCATGTATTACACTCCTGGTTTAGATTCTCTTATCAAATATAACACCGTATCTATTTACAAGAGGCACAGCTTACTCTTTCAAGGACACTGTGCTGGAAATCTGAAGGGTCTTCTTTCTTTCCCATTACTCTGCTGCCAGGCAGTTAGTCGTAGGAGGAGAAATGGAGAATGAGATTCTCCTTGAGTCATACCGAGATTCTCACTGGCAAGAAGCAATTTCGCAGTCCTGAATTATGAACCGATCACACGGCCTTGGAGCTGCCTGAGTGAGGGGGCAGCTCCCATTAGCAGTTGACAAAATGTCATCTTTGTCTCCGAGGGGCCAGATGTGAATGTTCCTTTGCAGAACCCAGCCAAGCCATCAGAGCTGAGCAGGGCTGACTCTGCCCACGGCTGCAGATGCTGACAGACACTGCAGATGTGCTGCTCGCCCAAAAATGCATCCCCTGCACCTGCGAGAAGTCACCTTCTCCCAGCAAACAAGGCCCCCAGTGTCACTGTCCCAGCACACCAGGATGTAGGATCAATGTTAACCTCAACAAAACGAGTAACTTTGTGTCTAGTTCCAGTGCCAGGCATGTTTGCATGGGTTTTCAAAATCGAGGGTTATATTTGAAAATGAGATTTCAACAGAGAAAAGTACTCAGTGAGCAATGTGAGTTTTATTAAAAATAAGGGGCCTAATTCCTCATTTCATCACTCCAGGATCACATTAATGAATTTCCACGGAGTTATATCCAGTGAAAAACTCTTCAGATTTGAACCATCATAAACCTCAAGTAATGGAGTTTTTGCCCATTATGTATGGAGAGGAAGTAGGACATTTTCAGTGCTGAAAGGCAAGGTTCGGGTGGCAGCAGAAGAGGGAAGTAGGCCCTTCTTTCTTGTCTTGTACATTGCAAACACCATTTTCCTCTTTACATAAATATATTACGAGCATTGTGCAAAATTAATTTGCTGATCAAGTGTCTGATACTAATAAAATTTTAGTTGGTCTTTGGTTTAAGTTACTTACTCAAATGAATATTTTTTCCCAAAGTGAAAGAAGGCAGAAACAGATGGAGAGTCTATTAATATCCACACATTAATACCACTGATAAGATTGACATTCATTGAAATTTTAGACTCTATGACTCAACTGTTTTAACAAGAAAATGTTAATGTAAGGCAGTTGATGGTTTCTTTTGAGGACTTAAAAAAACCCACTGGCTTGCAAATCGGTTGTTAGTATTTGGCTTTGTGACTGAATATAACTTTTTTTTCTAATTGCAACAGCTTCACTTACTGTACCAGAACACTTCATTCTTCATCGGTAATGTGGAGAGAAAAATGATGTATTTGTCATCTTCAATGGTTTTATTCTTAGCACTAAATTCAATATTTATGAAATTGAGCCATAACACACAATCCTACCACCAAGTCAGAAACAGCAGGGGACAGAGAGGAAAGGTTGCAGCAAGCTCACAGCAGTAACTTCTCTTAGCAGTGGTATTAGTGTCCATAGGTACTTGTGAGTAGCTTTGCAGTCACATCGCTTTTGCTTTTCATTATAGCACATGCCAAATAAAATTAAACTACGCCTGGATTTGGTCAGACCAGGAAATGAAAAATGTTTCCATTAGATGCAAGAGAAGGCAGGATTAAGATAAAAGGTTTCATCCATTTTTGGCAGATGAAAGCGTGTCAGTGAAAGTACAACTTTTAGGTTGGCCTCACATATGGAGACTTCTAAAGGCTGATCCTGGAGCTGTTACTGCGTGATGCCAACAAGACATATGAATATGATGAGGTTAAGGATAAAGGAAACCCTCAGAAACACTAGAAGTGCACTCAGAGAATTTCTCAAAATAATTTAGTTCTTACTGTAAATCCACTGCAGGAGTCTTTCTCTTGCCTCTTTTCCCTCCCTACGCAGCCAGACAGGAGCAGTTTAGGAGCAGTGAATGCCAGCTTGTGTCACTACTGGTTGTCCTGGGAGCAGCCCCTAAGATGCTGAGAAAAGTTTTGGCTCCTAATTGCTCTAGAGTTAGCCAAGTAATATTCAGTAACATTTTCTTCCAGGTGTACAATGATACAAACACATAATGCCACACATGGGTCCCAAGGAGACAAAAGGATCTGGGAAAGGGAAGGAGTCTGCTGACCTCGGCACACCTATGTAACAGTTATATTTCTCTAACTGGCAGGGATGGATTTTCATTCCATCCCTGTAACCAACAGTTGATGCAAACTCAAAGAACTCATACAGGTCTTATCGCTTGGGTCACCAATTCCAAAAGCCTAAAAAAATATTTTTGGGGGATTCTTTATTCACTCTAGGCATGAAAATTTGAAGCACCTGGTTTCTCTGACACCACATAGAAAAGCAAAGTGATAGACATGAGAGACAGACATAGAAACTTATATAAAAAAACATTCATTAGGGAAGTTTTAATAGATTTTAGTATTTCCCAGTTTAAATTATCTAATAGAGTCAAATTACTTCCAGTGATATTTTGGTATTGGTCTACACTCAATTTTACAAGGACTTATGGAATAAAGAAAAAACAGCCTGAAGAAAACTTAATTAACTAAAAATTTAATAGAGAAGGGTAGACATTCTAACCAGAAAATGGTGATAGAGAAACAGCACATTTATTGTGGTTTAACCAGGGAATTAATATTGCAAGAAACCAAGAATTTCTATCAAGTTGCAAGTGTTCTGAACTTTTCAGGCTTACACCACTGACAGGATGGAAATCTAACACCCTGTAGAAGCAAACCACCAAGAAAAATGTCTTAAAAGACATTTTAAAAAAAGGTTTAGTGATTTGACAAAGAAAATTGTAACATGGTGTGATCTGTGCAGGTAACAAAATATCACCAAGTGAAAGTAGAGTCCAGATCCTGTTGTGGTAGCGGGCATGTGTGGATGTTGCTAAACAAGCAATACTTTGGAGGTTTAAAAAACATTAAAAACAATGGGCAAGCATGACATTGAGCCTGCTACTTAGTAATGAAGAGCATAAATTCTTGTTTCATATTAGTAGATATAGTCAGGGCTAAGTATGAGTATTAAAAGGAAAAAATAAATTTTCCAGTGAACTCAGGGAGGTGGGAGTTGTTGTTAAAATAAACTTAATACTACAAGCAAACAGAATCCCAAGCATTTCTCTTTGCTAAAATTACAGGCAGCAATTAAAAAAAAAAAAAAAATCCAAACCCAGAGCATGTTTACTTCTCCGTGTCGAAAAGGTAATTCATAATGTTTTCTTATTGAGACATAAGAGCTTAGAGGAACTCCTTGCTGGAATATTGTAAGGAAAAGAAAAGAGTAAGGGTCAGTAAAGCATGGAAGAAACAACAAGTTATAACCACTTTAAAACAGCTGAGGTACTGACTCTACCTAGAAGTACACAGAACACGTTAGTTTGTGCGTTCAAAGGAGACCCCTGTCCAGCAGCACACCAGTGACATTCACAGAGCATTTTGGGGCCTGCTTTGGAAGCTGGGCCTTATCAGGACTGATGGGTAGCAAAAGCAATCTGAGATAAATGAAGATTTCTGTTGACTTCGAGGAGCCTTTATCAGAGTTTTTCACAACTCATGCTCTATGAGAAACGAGGAGGAGCAGAGCAAACTGAAGCAAGGAGGAGTAGGTGTGGCTGTCATCAGGGAACACGAGGCTGGAAACAGCACCAGTGGGTGATCCCTAATGGAAATATCCCTGCCTCACAAAACATCTCTGAAAGTCTTTAACAGACAGGGCTCTTAGCCAAAAATAACATATAAGCATAAAAAAAAATTAATAACAAATAGCATATAAACATGCAAAACCATATAAAAGCATCATAAATTGAGAAAATCAGAGCTTCAAAGCAGCATTTTCTGTAGCATTTTCACTTTGCTTCTGTAGCAAAGTGTAGTACAGAGAATGTAGAGGTGGCTACAGAGAATAAACAATCAATCAGGAGGATGAATATGGGTAGCACAGAGTGTAAAACATGGCGCAGTAGAAAGCTCTCGTTACTCTAGAACGACACTAGCAAGGGGATAAATCTTTAATTCCAATAAAAGCACCTAAACTGTGTTTTGACTAAAGCTGAGTGATACAGCCTTACTGTCTATAGCTTGGAGTAGCATTATCACTCTCATATGAGTGAGTTACATAAACTTTTCCCATTAGAGGAGTATTGAAGGGAAATATTTTATTTATTGTACTTCACAGAGACATGACTTACTTGTAATATAAAAATCTCTTACCAACAGGTGCAGACAAACCTATTTCGTGTTGTTTCTCTGGTCAGGCACCACCTGATGTGACAATAAGCAAGTCCCAGCTCTGTTCTCCCTCCCTGTTCAATGCTTTTCACATATCATGTGAATAAACATATGAGTGTGCAATTTTCTTTGGATTTTCTCTAGGATTTCAAACTCTGATCAACAGTTAAAAAAATCTAACAGAAATATTTCTGAAGTTAATGACAATTAAATTGCTTATTTTTTTTTGCATTAGAATAAAAATATGAAGTACAATCAAAGGCTGAAATAAAAGCATTGCCTTTCAGACATGAATGACTTTCCTGCTTCGCTTCTATAGAATGAGATGTAAAACTTTCTTATCCTGTTTACTGTTAGTACTAAAGTATTGCTAAATTTTTATTACTATCTATTACTAAACAATTATCAAAATAAACACATGAAAAATAATCCCTCTGAGTTGCAAAGGACTCTATATTCCTATAGAATAATACAGATTACTGATGCCACAGCCTTCAGAGAAATACTTTCTAAAGTCCTCTTCATCTTCAGCAGCAGTGTGTGTTTTCTGGCCATTCATAAGGAGCAAGCATGCAGCAAAACTGCATCTGTCTCAATATAAATAAATGCTTATCTTTATGCCTATTTTATACCTCTATTACACAAGGTTAAGAAAAAAAAATGAAGTCAGAAACAGGTGTTGAGTGCTTCAAGGAGAATTTTTGTAGATTTCTCTAGGGTAAAAAAAGAATAATCCAAGAATGAGTTTTCCTATTTGCCCATGTGTCAGCAAAACCAGAACCTTTGAATGCCACAAGAAAACATTTTGAGTGGATATGTTACATAATTTTGAAGAAGTCCTTTCTGGTATTGCTACACGTGACATGTTTCCATTCAGCCTGAGAAGAATCATATCCTGAGCTGGAAGGGACCCAGAAGGATCAACAAGACGTTTTGATGTGTTTATGTTTGTGACAAATAATAAAGATTTTATAGGAGATGTGGGTACAAATTCAAAGCAACCGCTGGTAAAACACTTCAAGGCTCTCTCTTCACTCTGTAATATGAATCTGCAAAACATTCTGCCTGGAGCAAGTGAAAAACTTGTTTTAAAAACAAAGCAAAGTAAAACAAAACATGCAAAAGGAATAACTGAATTAAGAATCCCCCCAAATCTCCTTCCTTTATAAACAACTAATCAAAACAAAAAAGAAAGAGAAAAATAAGCAGCAGCACTCCACTAGACCTTATCTTTAATATTTATTCTATTTTCCCAGGGAAGGAAACAATAATGAGAGAAAGCAGAAATATTCAAGCAGGACATTCAAAGATGAAGGAAACAAAAGCTTTTATGAATAAAAGGCCTGGAAAATGAAATAAAACAAAATAAAACAAAATAAAATAAAAAAAGTAAAATAAAATAAAACAAATGAAAATNAAATAAAATGTTGGGTTTAAGCACAAAATATAAATAAGAAATGTTACCAGAAGTACTCATAAAAGTATGTGGTGCCAAGATAAACACGAAGAGGTTACTTACCTTATCTGTCAATATCCACAGAAGGAAAGTAAATTGAGTTAAACCAAAGGGAGAAATTAAAAACTGAGAGAAACTGCTCTTTTGTACAATACATAATTAGCTTCCATTCATTACACCTCCTTCCATCTTTTTCCACTTAAATAATAAATAAATTCAAGCCACAGCACAAAAAAAGGGTCTGAGGTGCTATCTCTTTTATGAATGAACATGTCTCCTCTGCTAGAGAAAAGAGATATTTACATGGCTGAAGAGGGTTCCCACAGGGAAGAATCGTCATTGTCCACTCTGAGACTTCTGCTATTGCCCTTGAAAGGCAGTGCTCTTGCTCTCTACCCATGAAAACATAGACCTGAACTGGAGTGAATTGGCTGAAAATGTCTCCATCCAAAATGCAGCCTTGTGAAAAAGAATTTTCCCTCTCAAACCCAATGAAGATATTACCGTGGAGTTTGTTCAGAGTTTAATAGGAGTTTAAATACGGATTTTCTTAATGGCCACAAATGTCCATGCTGGAGCTCCGTGAGTTGCAAAAGTAGGATGAGTCAGTAGAGTTACCTGATTATTTTGAAGGCCAAAGCTAGGACTGTCTGGAAGTGCAAAGTTGAAATAAGAGTTGTTTGAACAGCGATATTAGTGAAGCTGAAGGTCAAACTGATGAGCTAACTTTTTTTTTTTTTTGAAACTAAGCTGCCTAGACACTTAAAATATTATTTTTAGTTATAACAAAACCATAACCTGATGGCAAGACATGGAGGAGGCAGGGTGCTTGTTATTTAAATCTACAGAAAAGTTCAAAGACATAAAACGCCTGCGTGGGTCCATGTGCCTTGTGTTCTGGGAGAGCTGATCCCTGTGCACATTTTGATGGAGTTGTCTTGTGCACTGCAGTCAAGCACTTGCTTTTGATGCCTGCTAAATACTGAAGTGGTTTTTGGAATACTTTGAAATTTTAAAATCCTCTGCAGCAGTGAGGGGAAAAAAAAAATATTTTACCACTATGAGGAGAAAATTCCTTTTCTTTAGTAACTGAAAAGAGAATTTGAGAAGGGGAGAAAAACCCCTTTTGTTTCATGTTTTTCCTATCTATTTTCAAACAAGCTACAAAGATGGTAAGGCTTTTATCTTTTTCTTCTTTTTTTTTTTTT
>VZRR01002314.1:86027-167099 GCA_013398015.1 Oreocharis arfaki
TTGGTTAGGATTTTATACCCTGGAATACAATCATTCTGTGAGACAACAGCATGGATCTAACTTAGTGGCTATCTTTTGGCTACAAAGCCATGTTGAATTTTTATCCACAAAACCACTTTATAGTATAATTATGAACTGAGTCAAAGCCTGTGGCTGTAGATGGGCTTCTTCACCATGCATACACATATGCACAAGAGAAGAAAGTACAGAATATGACTTGCTGGGCAGAGCACAGAATTTTAAAAAATAAATTAGAAATTGAGTAGGAGCATTGTGCTTCAAATTCCTGAACTGCTACTGGCATCAGACAGGAATCAGATCAATCCTGTTTTCAGTGACACAGCACTCTACACAATCTCCAAGTCCTATAGGCACATTCTCCCCAAATTCTTCCCCCTAATTTCATTGTCATTCCTTCATTTTGTCTTGATCTGACCTATTCTTGGATCCAAAATACAATCTCCACCCCATTTTCCAGCTGTGATATTATATTTTATTGTTCTCTACTTCCTTTGGGGCTCTTTCTTTTCTAATTATCACACTAAGTAGATCTGGCTTTCTTGCTCACAGCTTGATCACTTTTTTCATGTGTGATACCATCTGCCTAATAGGCTTTCTTATCTGGCTTGGGGGGAGGAGGGGCTGCCATTGTAGATTCTGCTGTGTGTCCCCAGAGATTTTAATCCATGTTTTCTTATAATTAAAAAGAGAAAAAAAAAAGTAAACCTTCTCATTTTATAGCTGATTTCAGCAACAAGTTTTCTAGCCACATGTAATAGAATATGCTTTTTTTCTGCAGCATGTTCATGCAAAGCTCAAGGCCAGTTATAATATTTTCTATTTACATCCAAGTAGAGACAGTCAAAATATGCCCTGAAAGAAGCATATTTCCTTTATTCTGTCCACTGGCAGAGTAAAATTCTCACCTAGCATAGATCAGAATTGATCTGATTGTTTTCACAGATATTAATAATGTAATCCTGATTATAAGAGCAGACCTGATAACTTTAGGATGATTGTTTCTGTTAGACAAATTAGTAATAGAAATGCTTCAAGAAATTAAATACTCAGCTGCCAGTGGGGAGCATGGGTGCCTGGGGCTGAATTGAGATGAGCTTGAACAATTCCATATCCCTTCTGGAAGAAGGATCCTGCTCTTTGTGTGCAAAAAAATGCCCGTGGCATAAGTGCCAGAATATCACCATCTAATTTATTTACTGTGTGATTCATTGATTAATCATTTCTTTGCATTCCATGACATGGAACACTACACAGAAACACCTCCTCCCCTGTAGGACCAGGTTTGTGGACCAAGAGAGCTGTGTGCAAACTAGACAGACAATAACAGCAGAACAAATTTGTTCTGCAAATTTTAGTTTCACAAGAGATTATCTCAGTGTTTGACTTTGTGAAGGAAGTTTTAATTAATACTTGGAGCTAAAGCATAATATAATTCATTCTGTCTCAGAAAACAGGAAAATAATGAAGCAGCATCCTCATTTGCTGGGGCTCACGTTAAAAATTGACACTTGAAAAATGTTGCCATACTTCTTCTTGTACTTTATGAAATCCTGGCCTTCTCAGATTTCATGGCTAAGTCTCTCTCGATTTCTAGAAGACTGAAAATTTATTCATTTTAAGCCATTATTTGATGTGTTGAAACCTTTGCATAAATGTCAGTGTGCTTATATAAAAACTGTGTTAAGAACATGACTGTGACCACCCAGCTTCAAACTGAGGAGTCCTCACGTTTTCCACTTGAGTGTTCTATTTATTGTTACACCATAAACCTCACTAGACAAAATACCAGATTTACATGTAGCTTGACGAAATGTCAGTGACTTCACTGAGTTTACCTCTCCAAGAAGTTAGGCCTGAATTTTTGGGACACACCAAATACATCTTCAAGGAAATAGCACCTAGAATAATGCAAATTTATCGCATTAATGGACAAGCAGCAAAGGATTTATGGAAGCCTTCCCAGCAGGTCTGATAGATGGGATAAGGCACTCATAATTGTTCAAATATCAGCTGTGTGGCATCTGCCTCGTGGGCACCTGCTTTGATTAGGGTCATAACATAGGTTAAGATAAGTTCCTTACCTTTGACCATGTGCAGAGCCATCATTTCCCATTTCAGTTGATGTTTCCACGTTGGAAGATATTCACTTAGCACACTTAGCAGGGAATCTAAGCCAAAGTTACTTTGTTGTCATTGCTATTTAAAACCCAAACCAGACACCCCAAGCGGGTATTCACCTTATGGCAGGCAGGGTGAGCCTGAGACCCAGAGCCTGAACCCTACAGAGCACAGGGCTCGTGCAGGGACCGCCCCAGAAGCTGGTGAAGATATTCCTTCACCTGAAGTGGAAATGCAGATGTATTCCAGTCACCTGAGTGCGCTGCTCTTTCAACTGAAATATGCTTCAGTGCCCTGCACAATTATTCTGCCATCTGCATGCTGCCAGTCCAGGTAACACACAGGGAACCTGGACACAGCCACAAACACATTAATTGTACTGGTAAACCTTTTTCACAGATCAATACTGTTCCTCTACGCTAACCTGGATGCAATGCAACAGATGCCAGTAAATCTCAGTTGTTCATTAATTCTGTCATCACAGGTCCCGTACATAGCCCCATTTTCACTACTGTTGCTTTATTTGATATCTCTGTGGATACTGGATAGACTCTCACGAGTATTCTGCTACACTTGACTGAATTGTTTGACTTTTCACCCATGTTTCTTAAGAGACTACAGCCTGACACAATTCAATACCTATTACCTGTGGGTTAGCTTGAGTACCTGTGAAAGACATTCCTGCCTTTAGCTCTGACTTAGAGAAGCCGGATGACTTTGGAACTGCACTGGGAGTAGGACATCTGGTCGGATATACAACAGATGTTCTAAGACTGGACACTCAAATTTATATAACTTTACGCTCCATTATTAAATTTATCCCCCAACAAGCAAAAAATATTCCACTCTGTGGAAAAAAAAAAAAAAAAAAAAAAAAAAAAAAAAAAAAAAAAAAAAAAAAAAAAAAAAAAAAAAAAAAAAAAAAAAAAAAAAAAAAAAAAAAAAAAAAAAAAAAAAAAAAAAAAAAAAAAAAAAAAAAAAAAAAAAAAAAAAAAAAAAAAAAAAAAAAAAAAAAAAAAAAAAAAAAAAAAAAAAAAAAAAAAAAAAAAAAAAAAAAAAAAAAAAAAAAAAAAAAAAAAAAAAAAAAAAAAAAAAAAAAAAAAAAAAAAAAAAAAAAAAAAAAAAAAAAAAAAAAAAAAAAAAAAAAAAAAAAAAAAAAAAAAAAAAAAAAAAAAAAAAAAAAAAAAAAAAAAAAAAAAAAAAAAAAAAAAAAAAAAAAAAAAAAAAAAAAAAAAAAAAAAAAAAAAAAAAAAAAAAAAAAAAAAAAAAAAAAAAAAAAAAAAAAAAAAAAAAAAAAAAAAAAAAAAAAAAAAAAAAAAAAAAAAAAAAAAAAAAAAAAAAAAAAAAAAAAAAAAAAAAAAAAAAAAAAAAAAAAAAAAAAAAAAAAAAAAAAAAAAAAAAAAAAAAAAAAAAAAAAAAAAAAAAAAAAAAAAAAAAAAAAAAAAAGTGCTTTTCTGTCTGACCAGGAAAAGCAGGCTGGGATAAAATAAAGTTATAATGAAAGGGTAAGAGAGGAAAAAAAGAGCACAAGTAGCTTAAAAATAATAATTTTAAAAATACATAGGCAATGGAGAAATGAAATGCAAGAGCCAGATTATCAGCATCTATAAAGACAGTACGGCTAAAATAAGATTGAATTTTTTAATAAGAAAGTAACTGCAGAGCAATTACGTCAAGTTCTCAGATCTTGAAGGAATATCAGCAGAAAAGTTAAAGTTAGTATCCTCAGAGCCTGCATTTCAGAATATTTTTCTTAGATGCTTTTCTAACCCAGAGAAAGGTGATCAGCTTTGTGATTCAGACTTAGAGAGGTGAAGTATTTGAGACAGCATTATTAAACCCACATCACCCATTTAAACATTTCTAATTATCTTAATGATGATAAATAGGAGAGAAAAAATAATCGAAGACATTATAACTTTATCATATTTCTTTAGAACATATTCAAAAATAAAAACATGCTTGATATTTAACACTTTATTTTGGTAGAAGAAATTAGGTGCTTTCTTTTTTTATTTCATTTTTTTGTGATTTTAATATTTATTCATGTAAGTTAATGAGCTGTCCAACCTAAGAGTCCCAGAATCAGGTCTCAAACAGCACTAACAACCAAAAAGCATTCTTGTCTTGCAGAGTGAAACAGCACGCACAGCTATGAGGTGCACACTCTAGCATTTTTCTAGCAGAATTACAAAAATCATCATATCTGTGCCAGGAACATGTTGCCACACAGACCTGCAGGTTTTAAAATATGTCTTAGAGTCTGGAACTTAGACTCTAATTTTAGGTCTGCCATTCCTTGTGAGCAGGGTGATGGTTGGACTCGATGATTTTAGATGTCTTTTCCAAACCTAATGATTCTCTGATGACATCGCATTCCCCTTTCCAGGGGAAGTATTGCATTACAAGTTAGAGAGGCATGAGACAAGATTTACCACTAACCACAGAAGTGCTGTCACCCAAGAATTTTCCTGAGGAAAAAAATATTATTATTTAGAGAGAATTAATATAAAATGTGTTTATTCTGTTCTTTGACCATATTTAAGCAGACTGTTAAAAAAGAAAGAAACAAACAAAAAAAAAACCTATAAAAAATGCTGTTTAAATTCTCTTTAGTTTATGGACTAAATGGGCGAGTAACTGCTTTTTAGTTTCTTCAAACATTCTATATATTACAGGTATTTTGATGTGCTAAAGGGCCCCACCTGCCAGAATCTCCATCACACACAAATGGTAGATGTGCAGTGTTACCATAGAAATGAGACAGCACCTCAGAAAAAGACATGTAATCATGTGTGTATCCTGAATGAAGCCACACTAACTATGCATGGGAAACCAGCGTGCTGGGATCACTTCCTGAAATGATGATGGGATTGCCTGGAAAATTACTGTTCATGGTATCTGCAGCGTTTACAGTGACTGACTCCAAGGCAGAGTGCAAACAGGAGACAAAAGAAAACCTTTGCTAAGACTCCCTGCAGAGGATGCAATGGATAACGTGGGGAAAAGCAGAAATACAAGAGCGAGATTATCAGCATCTATAAAGACAGTATGGCTGAAACAACACTGAAATTTTTAACAAGAAAGTGATTGCAGAGCAGTTACCTCAAGTTCTAAGATCTATGTAAAAGAAGCAAATAACAAGAGTAGAAGAAGAAAAAAGGAAACTAATTTAAAAAATGAGAAACCAAAGAAACTGTGAGTGAGGTAGAAGCAAGAAGTGGGGGAGAGTGAGGGATGAGAAACTTAACAACAGAAAATGGAGAGAAAACAGGCTCAATTGGGAAAGAGAAAAATGAGAAGCAGTGCAGGAAAGTGAACAGAAAGAGCAAAAGCAGAGATGGGGATAACAAGGAGAAAATCCCCAGGAAAAATGATGGCACACGAAGTAGTGAGAAGGAAAACAGAGAAGGAAATGCCAAAACTTAAGAGGAATTGGAGCACCAGCCGACACTGAAGTAGCTACATATCCCATAATTTGAAGTATAAACCCCAGATATGTTTTATTTTTAAAATATTAATAACAAAGTATTACAGTATCACTTTTTTCGAAGTCCACCAATATTAATAAAACAGCAAGGGGAGCTTGCAAAATCGAACCACATTTTTTATTTCTGGAAGATGATCATCCATTTTTTATGTAGTATTTGCCAATGTCTCTCAACTTCATTGAGTTTGCTCATGGATGTTTCGTCAACAGGAAAAGAAAACCCACAAGCAAAATGTAGGCCTGAGATTAAAACCCTGAGCCCATGTTCAGATAGCAGGTACTTGGCCAGCTTTTCAGATATTTGAAGGGTCCTCACAGAAATTGATAACGGAAGTTTTGAAATTTTGTTTGCTTATTTAAATGTTCAAATAAAGTACACGGGCTATTTAGGGTGTTTTTTTCCTTTTTTCCTAAATTCAGATTCAAACCTTATGAGGCTCTTAGTGAGGATAAAAGAACACTGATAATTTCTACATGCATAAACAAATATACTACCTTAGCTTTCATTTGTTATTGAAGTTTAATATCTTTATAACTTTTATCATAAATCATGGCATCTATTCTTCCACTTTGGAAGATGATGAAAAAATGAGAATATATTTTAGGCTTTCTTTAGAAGTTTCCTATTGGTTTTTTTGGGGGAAAGAAAAGGTTACAGTTATTATACTTTTTTAGCTTGACAAGACTCAGTTCTTTGCCAGACTAGAGATTTGCTCAGTCCTTTTCAGAACTTCTGTACCATTCTAGGGTGTTTCATCATCAAATAGAATGTCATAAGAAGACTTTTTTACAGAATTCTAACAATCTGAAATTGTAGATAGCATAAATTTAAAAACACAGTAGCAAAACCAAAACCAGTAATCAATTTACTTGATTGTACTCTATCCGGCCCATTTACTTAGAAAACTAAAAAATGTATGAGATTAAATAGCCATAGCTGCCCAAATAAACTTTTTAAAAGGCCCTCTCTCTTTCATTATTTCTGTGAAAAGATATTTCTGCTCCCAGTAATGATTTATTCTTGTTTTGACACAACACAGTGTGAAAATTAAGCCTGGAATATCCAAAAATTCAGGATTAAAGTATAGGTACCTGAAGGCCTGACAAGTGATAAATTAGGAAGGGAACCAATCTGTTAACTTTTCCCACATTCCACTCAGGGACTAACCTCTGAAGGCACTTGCAGTGTTGTCAAAGTTTCATTAAGACACAGAATCCTTCCCGGGGTTCTCCAGGTGCCGGTTTGATGGATGTGCACCACGAGATCTGTTCCTGGGCCCTGCAGTGGGTTTGGCTCCTACCGCACAGCTGTCAGGTGTTTGTTAACCTGAGCATTTAAACAACAAAGACCATGTAAATACAGCCCAAGAATGCAGAGAAAACAATGGCATGAAGCTGTGCAAGAAAAACAACACCTGGAGAAGTCCATAAGTCTGGAGAACTAAGATTGCTGCGGGGAGAAATTAATTTTTCTGTTCTGCTCCCACTACACGTATAAGACTCCCAAAACCATAGTTTCAGCAATGGTTTTTTGCAATTTTTGCACAGTTTTCAATAAACTGAATTTGTTTACAGTCCAGACTTAATAATCGAAAGTATGAATTTACTGTTTTTCCATTTTTACCTATTATCATTATTATCTGTTATAATATAATAGATCTTGTCATTTTTATCTGTTATAGTCTTATTAATTAAAAAAAAAAAAAATAAAATATTAGTCCTAAGCTACAAGTAATTTTCCATGGGTATGAAAATAAATTGCCAGAAGAAAAATCAGCCTAAAAATATAGAAATCTTTTTGTAATGTTAATTATCTTACTAGTAACATAACCTCTGTCAAATTCCCAAAGAGAATATAGTGATAATGAAGGTCCGACCTTCTGCTTGTATAAGCAAATATGCAATAGCAATATTCTTCTTCTCCCATACCTATCACTTTCATGTTTATAATTGAAAATACATTTGCCCATTTAAAGAATGTGGTTACATGATTAAAGGTTGAATTAAAAGCCTTATAGAAAGACAGTGCATCAGTGATGCAGTTGTTGTTGCAATTCCCTGTGAATAAAATTCATTGCAAAGCATAAATTAATTTGTAACCACTGTAATCACCAGCAATCTGATGAAATCACAAATAAAGTGGGCAGAATTAACAAGTTTGGAAGACATAGTTGTGTTAGTAGCCTTGTTATTCAATTAACTTTTCTGCAGAAAGAAATTACGTGAATATCTTAAAAAGCCTTAGCGACCTGAATTTTTACTACTAGCACCATGTAAGAATAGGGTTTACTCAAAGTTTACATTTGAACAACAGGTTGTTTTGAAGAATGATAATTCTACTTAAAATAGCCTTTAAACTTTTAAACACCCAGGAAATGTCTTGAAAATCTGCTTACAGAACCTGCTTGTGTTCTATGAAAAGAAAATACATTTATAAGTGTCACAATAATTATGTTTAGGGTATCGATCTCTTTACATGAAAGTGGTTAAAGTCTGCACACTTAAACATAAATATGCATTTCAGCTTTGGGGAAGGCAAACACACACAGTTTTGCTGCAAGATGAAACACTGATTTCCAAAGTATTTACCCAAAATACTCTGATACAGGTTCAAACGGCCAAGAAAATGGGAAGCAGGTTGAAATTTACCTTCTCCTGGTTTAAGGAAGTACATCAAACATTTTCTTCAAAAGTCCTGTGGCAGAACTAATATTGCAACCAGTTAAATTCCCATCACCTGTATTTTCCTGTCTCATTGCTCTGAGAATACGAAAGCTGCTTTTAAATTTCCTCATAAATTCATATATGCTCGGGTTATACCTATTTGTCTTCTCACAAGTGTTATTTGTTAACTGAGAGGATTTTTCTCCTGCTCCATACTTGTCCTTTCTACATTTAAACATTGCTTTTATTTTGCTAGGCCCTTTTTTTGTCCCTATAAGCAAGGCTCCCACTTCCTCCACCACTGTTACACTTTCACTTATTCTTCCAGAACACAGGCAACAAGAATTGCACGTGGCATTGCAAGAGATATCTCCTCTGTCTCCTGCATAAGAGAGCAAAAAAGCTTCTTTTTATGCTGGAAATAGCTCCCTCTACAACTTCCATAACATTAATACTGGCAGGGGAAACAACTTCCCCCTGCTGCCCGGGGCTTCAATCCAGAGACTGGGATTTCTGATGAAGGTCTCTAAACTCTGGGCAAAACAATACCAGTGGCCTCAGAGGGTTTTGGAGATGAACCCCTGAATCCTTCTACCTCTCTGCTTTTTGTTTTTTTGCTGTCTTCTGAAACTGTAGAAAGAAGCATTCATCTCATTCTTTTAAGTACCGGGTTGTTTTTTTTTCTACTACTCTGTGCTCTGCTGCTGCTGAAGCATCCCTGAACTTGGAAAATATCTGTGTGCTGTCTTGTTCATGCCATGTGTCTCATATCATGCTAATTCCTAGGATTACATATGATTTCCTGTGTATTGTGCTCTCAAGAGATTCAAATTAAAATTAGTTCTCCAAAAGTTTGACTTGTTTTCTTATTTATTTCTATATTCTGATGCCAGTCCACATCTTCCTCCTGTAGTACAAAACCAACAAATCTGATGGGATATTAGAATGTATTTTATTTTCTCCTAGTCTGGAATAATTTTTTGCAACATCTCTTCATCTTGAAAGCTTTTTGTTTTAATACGAGAAAAGTTGATGTTACCTACAAGAACTCAGAATTACATCAAAGAACAGTTGTTTCTTTAAATGTCTCCACTGGGTGCAGACACCTAAGAATTCTGAGCTGAACACATTGCACCATGAAATTCATATGAGATAATATAAGACGTTGAGTGCTAAGGATCCATATTTTTCTCAATTTATATACATCTGTGTATAGATCAGTAAATATGTGCAAAATGCATGGAATGACCGAACCTTCAATTTTCATTTGGAAGTTTTCAGATTTGCTATTTCTTCACGGTGATATCAGCTAAGGGAGACTTTTCTGTTTGGCACACTGAATTCCTTTTATAATTTTATATTTTATAATGTTCATATCTTGTCCTGAGAGTCAAAAAGTGTTATGCTATTAACTGCCTATGGATTCATATTTGTCTCACACTAGTTAATTAAAAGTAAAACCAAAAGCTTGCAGAGCTCTTCAGAATCCACTGTAATTATTCACTACAAAATATTTATTGGGAGAAATCATATTTCCTCCCAAGGAATCAGTGTGCAACACTTGTAATTGAACTTCTGTAAGACAGAAAGATGTTTCATGGTGTGGTGGAGGCAGCGGGCAAATCTCATCAATCAGAGAGAAGCAGGTGTTTTATAGCCACTGGCTTCCAAAACTCCTTGCCCCCAGGTATGCTGTGCCCTGGCTGGGAATTGAGTTGGAGTTGACAGATCTCTTTCTGGCACCGAATGAAAGGGGACAGGGAATGCCCCATTCCTCCAGCCTCACTTGTCCCCTGCTTGCCAGAACAGCTTTGAATTGAGAGAAAGGGCAGGGCAATTCTAGAATAGATAAAACTTTTCACTTCCTGAGCAAATACTCTAAACATTATGAAATCTGATAAAGACTGCTTTATGTGTATGAACTCTGTGTGTATATAAACACAACTACAACATTTTCTTAGCCATGGCCTCATTTTAAAGGGAAATGTGGAACATGGTTGTAGCTGTGGATGTCACATGGAGAAGGCTGGGGTCAGTTTTGGCTCAGGTGTCCGTGAGAGGGGGTAAACTGCACAATTTCTCCAAAACATTTGTATTTTAATTTCTCCGTTTATGGGGATTGCAGGGCTAGGCCTTATATGTAGACCTTCACCCTTGATCATGAACCCTGGCCAAGGACTTACACTCCCTAGGGTCTTGTTTACAGAAGATGTTACTGGAGGTGCCACCGGACTGTGGTGCCCAAGGCCTGCAGATAAAGTGACCCATCATGAACCTGCCTGGACCAGACCTCTCAGTTCCTTAATCCTCAACTTCAGGTACCTTTAAGGTCAGGTGCTGCAGCACTCGGCCAGCAGGTATCTGAAGCTTTCAGTGCCTAGCACTGGGGTGTAGGTGTTAGGGGATATTTTACCTTTAACAAGTTTTCACACACAAAAATGATCTGTGCTTCATGAAACAGTCTCTTTCCCATGAAAGAAAAGAAGCTGCAGGGCAAAAAATGTTCCTTTTCTTTGAAAACTTACAAAGAGTTGTTTTCTGCAGGTGATGATTTTTGGCTGAGTTGTGGCCACTGCATGAGCAGCAGAAACATTTCCCTAGCAAAAGCTCAGGTTTTTTACTGTATGAATCAATCTCTCTTTTGCCTTCTTTATAATTTACTGTAAATATATATTTAAATGTGCTTTATCCATACCTCTAGCATTCCCCAGCACTATGATTTTTAGAAAGCCTCGTTAGATGGTAGGAAAAAAATTGCCATACACCCCATACTTTAGAGGAGACTTGAATTTCCTTGGTAATTTACCCTGAGAGAAGGATGGATAACAGCAGTGGTGTGACAATTATGGCTGCCTATTTTTCCTAATTATTAGTCACCAAAAAAAATTGCTTATAGGCTGAATCATATCTGGCCTTTTCCTCCTCTAATTCCCATTCCAGTGCAAGTGTTAGCATAATTGTTCTGCTATGTAAAACACCTGTGTCGTTTATCCATGCCTCTCCTACTGTTTATTTTCAAGCTTTTATATATTTACAGTAAAATAATAAAATTAAATATCCTAAAACTTTCTTTCAAAGACCATTCTCACAGCAGTCTGAATGAACGATCTGAATCACGTGCAGCATTTCGTGATTCAGTAAGAGATGAAAAACAATAAAACTGATAAGAAAGGCAGGCGTCCTAGGAACATTTTGTCCTATTACAGTCCCTCATGGTGGAATTTTGCACATTGATGTTACTCAGTTTTAAAGGAGTGACATTTTTATCTAGGCAGTAAGGTTCAGTCAATTTATGCCAGCAGGTTTTTCTGCCTTCTTAAACAGGGACAAAAGTTTGAATTTAAGCTGTGACTCAAGTATGTCAAACATAACACGCTGCAGACTGAGTCTGCTGCAGGGCATTAGAAGATCTAAATTGTGATAAAATGGGATCAATTTCACTGGTTATAAAGAGGAAAGTAACTTTCTGAAACAAAAAATGAGAAGAAAGAGAAGAAATCACACTGAGAGCTACTTCCTTTCTGAAATGATCACTGGAATCGTGGAAAAAGATAAGCAGCTCTATCCAAAGGATAGTCCATGATGGGTTTGAGTTTCACAGGCACTTTTTCTTCATGTTTTACAGTACTATATGCAGAAATCAATGAGAAAGAAAAGAACAAGAATGCAATAAAAAATACCGTACAGCTGCACACATCCTCGGAAAACCATTTAGAAAGCTATAGTGAATTGCTCTGAGATGTTGCATTACTTCTTTCTTCAGGATAAGAACAGTTGTATCTCGGAGAACATTTTAAAAAGACAATATTTAATGACACTGGATTTGAAAGAAAATGGAAACATGGTGTTTTCTATATTTCCCTATGGGTGACCCCTTCACCAAGACTGATTCTCAGCATCTGTAAACTACAGTCAGTTTGCTTAAGATATGTTGCAAGTAATAACATAAGTAACTTTGAATATGAGAGTGAATAATGAGTGAATGCAATTGAAACATTAGGTTAGTTTTAGAAAATTATTCTGCAAATCAAGAACATCAGGAAATTAGTGGCAGAAAGCTGAATGTTTTGTTTTGTTGTTAGGTTTTGCCTCAATTTGTATCTGAGACCAAACACTCCTTGAAATATGTATTTACTCAATTACAGGTTTAGCTCTGGACAAGAGTGTATTAAAAATTTACTGGAAAAATATGTGTGTTTTGGAAATGGAAATAGAAAGCTAAACAGACTTATTCTCTGTTTACATTGTTGTAGCTGATGATGAATGCACATATTGAGCACACAGAAATATTAAACAAAAAGGGGAATTTCTTTTACATATAACATGTAAATAAACTTGCAAATACTGAAAAAAAAAGTAAGTATTATAGCCAAATATGCAAATACAGAGAAATTTCTGATTCTATGGCTTAGAACTATTCTTTCATATCTATAAATCCATCGCTCTAATAAAGTTTGCTCACAAATTGTTAAGTGTTTGAGGGCAAACACACAGCAGTGTTCATGGTGAAAATAGACTTCTAGGTCCTTTTACACACGTCTGCATGCACACAGACTATATAGAAATTTGTATATACATAGAGATAGGTATTTCTATGGCACTCAATGGCCTGCTAAAACAAGTCTGGTTTAAGTGTGGCCTGTAGAATACTTTCTTAATATTCCTGACCCTGCTGTCTGATGTGTGCAACCTGATTTGTGCTGTGGCCAGAGAAAGTGTCAGCTGCTCTCTCCACTGGGAGGCTGGTCCAAGCCTTACTGCTCTAACCCATAAAAACAGATTCCTGATGTTTTTCCTGTGTTATTACTTGTATAAATATGGCATTTATCAGAGCAAGGTGGTAGATGTTAGCACTAAAACATCTGATAATTCTATAAACCTGTTCATAAATAAGTTAGTAATCATAAATAAAATAAAAATAAATAAATAGAATAAACCAAAATAACAATGCTAATTACAATAGACATTGCCACTTGAAAAAAACTGGTCTGGAATAGATTTCTTGAAAGTATGCTTTGGAACTAGAGGACAAAATCTATTGATCGTATAATAGAAAAGCATGATCTAAGAAATTGCAAGCAAATTCTTGTTTACTGAAAAAAACACCATGGCTTCTTGCAATTACCTAATGAATATCATTAAAAAATCTTCTAAAAACGTGAAATAAAAAAGCATGGATGTTCAATAGATAAAAGAAGCAAACATTTATAGAATGCTGGTATAGGAACCCCAGGAAGCTACAGTAGGTGTCTGAAGCAGCTGATGATTTTCCAAAGAACAAAGAGAATGTGAGGGGCTGTTAATAAGTCTTTCAAGAGACCTGGACTTGAGCCACATAATGCTTGGTCTGCAAATACTATGTTTAAAAATCAATCCTTTGCTTCACAGGAAGCCAATGTACTTTTGTCAAAATTAGAGCAACATGAACATCTGTCCTGAAGCCTGTTAACCATCTCACTGCTTGTGCACACTTCTGGTGTTCCCTTTCCTCCCATGCGCAGAGGAGAGTAAAATTATAAACATCCACAGAAACCCAAAGGTTAATACATTTGCAGCAGTATGAGGGTATCAACACAGCACAGGATTAGTGAGAAAATTCAGGCAGTCCGCAGTGCAAGACAGAACTTGAGCATACAGGGTTTCAAAGCAGAAACTGAAGCCCAAAAAAAGTTACAAGCATTGAAAACTGTTGATAAATAAGACAAGAGCAACATGGGATGTCATTTCACATCTTCAAGGTTACCTTTAAAATAATTCAAATATGCTTTTAGAAAACACTAATTAAAATGCATTGATGATACCATTTAACTTGCAATCTCTGACTTCAGTTAGCTTTTTTTTTTTTCCCAGACACATGTTTTGAGAGAAAATGTTCTGTTGTTTTGGTTTTTTTTCCAGTCACCGAAACATTAATATTTTTGGGGGAAAAAAAAAAAAAAAAAAAAAAAGAACTATAGTAAGTGGATTTACTTTCAATCTATTTCTACACAGAGCCATCATTATCCAAAGGATTAAGCACCCACTGCTACAACCATTGCTCAATGGATGACTCTTCTCTCGTTCTGGAAGAAGTCACATGTGGATGAAGGTAACTTGATCAAGTCCAGCTCTGCCTTCTGATTTTTTCCCAGGAGACCACCTGCCCAGATACTTGCATTTGACTGTAATTCCCTCCAACTGCACTGCTCCTTACTTCCCCAGGGCAGGATTTTGCCTGAGCTATTTGCAGACCCATTTTGATGCCATGTAAAAAATCTCATTACAGTGTCATTTAAGAGAGAGAGAGGGATGCAAGTGAAATATTACTACAGCAAAGCTGTCACGCTTGGGACTGGAATAGACTGGAAAGCTGCTCCCTGCCTGAACCTCACCCTGCTAACAGGTCTCAAAATCCTGCAGCAAGCTGCAGATTAAATACCTCAGCCTCAGTGGAGCAGACCCATCATGAATATTGTGTAACGCTGGGCAGCCAAGCAGAAGAGACGAGATGTTTAATCTCGAAAACAGATCAAATTCTTATGCAGCACTGCCTGGCACAAACTAAAGCTTGCAACAGGCACTGCCACATCTACCAAAGGCATGTTTGGTTACCATTGCCCAAACCTTTGTAAACCACAGCCACTCACACACCTGGAATTTCACCTGTTAGGAAACTGTCAGTGCAGTGTTATGCAGCAGGTTTCATCTTGGGTTAAAGAAAGGATTGAAAAGGGATTGAAAGCTCTTAGGTGAAAATAAACACACTGTAAGAATAAAATCCTTCTACGAGAAAATACCAAAGCAAACAGACACAAACAAACCCCAAAACAAAACAGAAAAAAAGAGCACTAAGAAATAGGAATTATAGTTATTGGCTTACTCAGATGCCCCTTGAAGCTAAGAATAGCCAGATAAAAGAAATTCATGGAAGTGCAAGCTCAAGACTAATCTAATGATCGTTTTCAATTTCATTTCCTGTTTTCTGCTGTTAAGTAGCTGGGTTCTTGTTCCTTTTCAAAAATATGAAGAGAATAATGAAACCAAATGTGGGTTTTGGTAGTTTGCACGACATTTTTTTCTTACTGGAGGGACGGAATTGCAATTACAGCACTGAAAACCATCAAACCCCTTTTCCTCCCATACACACCTGGTTAAATAAACCTTTACAAGACACTGATCACAGGTCTTTCTCACATGGAAATCAGCTTCTGCTCTCTTTCCTATACACCAGCTCTTTCTGAGTAACAAAGAAAGCCAAAGAAACAAGGAAGGTGAAAAATATAGATCCCTTGACTGCTTTAACATAATTGTGTTTTCTTATGGTAAGACACAGTATTTTCATTTCTTCCCTGGGTGGTTATTCATTAATTATTTTAGAGTACTCTTCCCAAGCTAAAGTTCATCCTTATAACACACCTGGTGGGAGAGTCTCAGAACTCTAAATCTTGGTGCATTAGGGGTCACTAATAAATGATATTAATTTTTTCTCTACACACAACTAAAGGGCACTTTAATAAGTAAAGAAGGCAATAAACAACCAAGAAAGGAATATGATTATGACAACTTGTCATAGAACATTAAATAATGTAGCACTGATATAATTAAGGATCAGAGATAGGGATACATCAACATAACTTATGCTAATTATTTCATTTGAGAGTTAAGAAATATTGCATATGTAGCTAGACCTATATTTGTGTCCTTATTTACATATTTATGGCATTTTAACTATAGTAGGACAATGGCTATTTCCATTTTGCTCCTTACAGAGCCTCCCTGCAGTGCTAATCAAATCCTGACATCTGACTCTAACACTAAGAGTTTTAAGATAATTAAGCACTTTAACCTAATGAACTTGCATTTTAATCCACTTTTATTTGTTTAGAGAAATCTCAGGAGGCTCGTAATGAGATATGGAGTTTTACATACATTTATAGTGAACACTCAGATTAAGCTCAGCTCAGGAGCAAGACAGATCTGAAGCTTCATCATCAGTTGTAGCACAGCAAAGTGACGGCAGAGTACATCTCATGAGATCAGATTTGTCTTGTTCTAATAAAATGCAGTAGTTGCTTCAATACAATGCCTCCCCCAAACCAAAAGCTCCACTGTGATTGACTTTAACCTATGCTTGCAGCAGGCTAAACGCTGAGTGGAAATGGAATCTCACGGCTGTAGCTGTGCCAGAAAAAGGGTAAGTCATTTCCAGCTGAAATGGGAAAGGGAAGCTTGCAACTGCCATGGCTGTGTCTGTGGCCGTCAGTCCCAAAGCCTGATTTAGCAGCACTGCATTCCTTTACACAAAACAATCATGCCAAGAGCCAGAGGCAGGCCTCTGGCATGCTCAAATCCATGTTAGTGGGCAGCTAGCAGGCAAGGAGCTCTGCAGGGAAATGAATTAGCTGCCTATTCACCAAGGGAAGGGGCTACAAGCTGGCTATGTTTCCTCAGCTTCACACACATTTACCTCTCTGAAAGGCAAGAGAGTTACAGGAAAGAAATGCCTGGCCATCCATGCCTAGCTTTTCTCATTTTTTTTTTTTCTATTTTTCTGCATTCCACAATTANTTTGCAATCCAAAAAAAAAAAAAAAAAAAAAAAAAAAAAAACAAAAAAAAAAAAAAACAAACAAACCAAAAACCAAAAAACAACATTTATGTGTGCTTCTTTACAGAATAAAGCCAAGACTGAAAGAATGCAAGAAAATACCCACTTTCCAAACAATTGATGCTCTGTGTGTGATTCAGAGAGAGGAATTAAACCTTAATCTTACACCTCATGGAAGCATCTCCTGGACAAGAGGATTTGTTTATTCCTGCATGGACATTCTGGAGATTTCCTGTTTGGAGCTTTTCTTTTTTTTTTTTTTNTGGGTTTTTTTTTTTTTTTTTTTTTTTTTTTTTTAAGCAATGAAACACTTTATATCATCGTGGCTCTGTAGCCCCTTTACACAGCAATGCCTCAGAGACTGAGGCTGATGCCATTGCAGCTGCAGGGTGGGATGACTCCTGAGGGACAGACTGGGACATCCACACTGCTGAACGCCCACCAGCCTGGCAGCTGGAGTGTCGCAGTTGAGGCGGACACGACAGTGTCTTATATACACACTTTTTTATGTTTATCGTTCGTGTTAATTGTCCATTGGTTGCTCAACTACTACAGTAGCTTCATTGGCCATTTTAACTACACCATACTATTGTTAGTTATCTACAACATAGACATCTCGAGAATCCAAACAAAATGCCAGCTGCAGCCTTGTTGCTGTTTACTCCCTCTATTGTTTTGAATTTCTTGCTTCTCTCGACTAGATTTCTCACAGGTAGAAATGGGCTGTGCTGAGTCCAATGTCAGACTCAGACAGGCTTTTTGACCTGCTGTTAATTCCCACACTGGAGCACTTCCCTGGCTGGTTTGAGTTACTGCACCCCTTCCTGCACTACTTCCTTCAGCTTTGTGGCTGCAGATGTATCCCTGATAATATGGAAACAAAGACACCAAGTTATGATGCATAGCACAGTTTTTAAATGCTTAAAATGCTGTTCTCCTCTCCTTAAGCATCATAGCAGCTGTCATGTTACCTTCCCCTGGTCTTCTGGTTTCTCTTTTTAGTGGTTACATTTTCAGAATTTTCACCACACCCAAGAAGAGTGAAAGATTTTGGAATTACTGCATTTGCCAGCAAAAGCCATCAGGCAGTTGCCTGTTTTTCTTTGATAGATTTTTTAAAAATAGCTAAGAAGTGTTGTAGAGCCTGTAAAGAAGAAAATTATTCCAGTGTAAACTGTCACACAGAATGTCAGGTTTTCCCTCCAGTAGCACAATACATGGTCAAAGGGGGAAGAAGAGACCTTACCACCAGGCAACCATGCAATAATCACCCGAAATCATCAGGGATGGGGCTCTGCTTGCTTTGAAATCCAATAGGCTGATGATACAATCTGATTTCCATTTCCCAAAATACATTTTCCTGTGAGAACTTTGGAGGAAAAGTTTATCACACTAGAAATGGCTTCAGTGAAGTAATAGTCAAAAGAATCTACTTCATTATGTTTGATAGATCAGAGCAAAAAATTTAATGCATCCTGAAGGAAGTTCATTTTGCTAGTATCAAGTGAAAATTCTGAGATGAGACTCATTTTTCGCTCTTCATTTTTCAATGTTCTTGATTTTTCTAAAAGATCAACATGCACTACATCACTTTTGTATATTTATCCTCAATACTTTATATGAGAACAATTCGATTTGTTTCTCTGTGTGTGTTCCATGGATAAGCCTGGGCACAAGTCTGCTGTTAAACACTGCCTTTCAAAACCCTTTAGGTTTTGAAAATAACGAGCAGAAACATCTACAAAACTATTTGAAAATTAACCAAAAACAAGGGCAAACCAGAAAATTAATTATTTGTACATATAACTTAAAAAGCCAGTGTTAACTGGGTTTTTTTTAATTGTTAATGTGATCACTGAGGTTTTGGTAGAAGAATTGTATCCTACTGAGATCACTCCACAGAGTCAAAGCCTTCTGATAAGAGCACTTATGTGGATTATCCACTTATACTCCAGCTCAAACAGGTTATCTGGTAGAAATATAATCAAAGAGCCCTCCAGCCCGAGTTTCTTGCAGATTTAGCTAAGCTGATTATTTCCCCCCGCTTTTAAGTCCTGTTTTTCCTCGTGTAATCCTGGCATTCTGGTCTCTCCCTGGGTTGCCACCCACCATCACCACTGTCACTATTTTGCAAGGCTACCCCAAGTCTGCAATCTGACGTGGGTGTGAAAAACTGATGTCAGAAATCACACACCAACACCTGTAAAGCATGCACTCATTTTAGAAAGAAATGAAATTGCAATTGCTCTATTACATAATCATCTTGTGTTCATAATAAAAACACAAGGAAAAATACGTTGTTGCTTCCCGATGTTTTTTAATACAAACACAATATGATTTCCAGCTAAACATGAAAAATTACATCCAATTTAACTTATGAAAACAAATATATATCCTAGATGAAGTGGTTGTGCTGCCAGCATCTGGTATTTATGTATATATATGTGTACGCACACACATTTTTTATTTAGGAGTTTTAAAATTGCAAAAATTTGAAGTACATTTGCTTATGTCATTTGTAGTCAAAATACACAGATAAAAATTGTTTTTCACAAGAAATTTTAACCCTTTTTTTGCAACAGACTATTTCATTGATAAAACTATGCTACCGTATATTGAATTTTACATTAAACATTGAATTAAGTTGGGGGTATACATTATCAGAATAATTTATGACGTACTGTAGAGAAGGTAACATTTAAAATGCAGATGAAAATATTTAATGAGCTTCTTGCAGATTAATGATGTGGCAAACAGTTGTTTGTTTCTATTTGATGGTGATCCCATGAAGCCATTAGAGGTCCAGTTCCACCTATTAGTCACAATTCAGTGGCAACAGAGCTCCAGAAGAGCCAAATGCAACACATCCTTGTGACATTCTGCACTAAAGAACTGATGAAATATTAATCACTCAGGCTCCACATGCAAAATGCAACAAAAAAAGAAAGTCAGAATAAGAAGAAATAGCACAGCAGGGGTGCTGTATATTAACATCAACAAGCCGCTTTGAAAGGCTAAAGCAAAATGCAGCAGCCCCAGCCCCACATGTTCGTAATTTTAAAACTCTTGTCATGGCTAAGTAATAGCATGGCCACAGCAGGATACACCAAAATTAAAGGTAAAAGCTCTCCTAAGGCGTGAAGAGAAGACGTAATAGTGCCAAAACGGTCGCTGGAAAAGGCATTTAGCTTTATATTTTGAGAGAGAGAGAGCACAAAGCAGAAGAACTAGATTCACTACAAAGATTCATTTGGCACAATTATCTTTTCCTTTGTGGCTTCTGAAAGCTGTCATCTGCTGTTGCAGAAATTTTCTGTGGTCTAGACATTTGGTCACTCATACGAATGTCACCTCTCACTGGAGCAGCTCTGTGTCACTGCTCTTCCCAGATCAGGACTCCTTTGAATGAAATACTTCAGGAATCTACAATTATCCACTTAAAAAATAAAATAATAATACTAATACTAATACTAATAATAACAATAAAAATAGTAATAACAATAAAGAAATAAAAAAGGAACACAGTGGTTGTGAAAATGCTTGTGCACAAGAGAAATTTTTCAAGTCTTCAAGTTCCTTCAAAAACTTGCTCTTGCAGCAAAAAAAAAGAGGGATAAAATAATACTTTGCACCTTAGATCACTTCCCCAAATATCCTTCTAATACAAAATACTTTAAGATCAGGTTAGCATCAATCTCACTTTGATTTCACTGATTGTGTAATACAGCAGTTAAACCATCTTGTATTTTCTGGAGCCTTGAATGTCAGGAAAAACCTTATTTTTTTTCCAAATACCAGCCTTGCTGACTCATCAGTAGTAAGGATACAGTCAGTAAATATTGCCCCATTGGGACCATTATCTTATTTTTTGTGACCACTACCATTTACTCCGCAGGCCTCACACTGTCTGAGTCACATATTTGGATTAGATGCATGAAATTGTTCTCAGATTGTACTTATATACTTGTAAGATTTCAGTCATTCAATATCATCAAGCTTTCCAGTAACCAATATTACTCGTTAATAAATGAAACTGCTCTCCTAACAAAAAAGCTGTGGTAGATTTTTCTGCATGTGATCATCAGCTGGCGAATTAAATGAGCCTGTGTGTTTTTTCCCAGCAAAAAAGTTATGTATGAGAATATTTATATATTCTTCCTTCACTTAAACATTGATCCCAGTTGCACAAAACACCACGGAGAATTTCAAAACCACATACTGTTATACTATGGTCATCAGTTCTCATCTTTGCCTCTTTAAATAAACAACAAACAAATAGAAAGAATTTCAGTTTAGGATTATTGCAGGTGCTAATAAGGACTTATTGTGAAATTCCAGCTGCAGTAGTCAAGATAGAAAGAGCAGCAGACAGACAGCTTTTCACACAAAACAGATTCTTACTTGAACTTGTGGATTCTAAAAATTGTTACCAGGCTGCAGATCAAACCTACTCACTGCTAATGAAATTTAAAACATATACAGGTTATCATTGATGTGGGGGAGGGGAAAAGGAAACATGGGTAACACCTCTGTCTTTGTTAAATTCTGCATTGAGTTAACCAAAATCCAGAAGGGAAAAAACAGTAGAAGGAAATAAGAGAGTTAAACCATAGAAGTTGATATTTTTTCCATTGTGCAACTTCATATGGCTGATAGAGTGTAGTACAGGAAGGGTGAGAGAAAAGGGGCACTAGACCTGGACTAGTAATATTTGAGGAGCATCTTGGAGTCTCCAGTCAAATTGCACTCAAAAGTGACTTTCCCCTTCTCCTCTGATGCCAGGCTCAATCTGTTTTGCAATAGCTGATTATGAAGCCTTGCTGCGTCTCTACTAGATTGATTTCTGTGCCAAATACACGAACGAAATGGGAGCTTTCAAAGGAGGAAAATATCAGTTAAGGATCAGCAAAAAATCATTACAATTCCCTTTTTCTCAACATTGAAACTCTTCTACAAATGGCACACCAGAGGCCCCTGCCATCTGACCTCCACCCTGTCAACACTAAAAGACAGATTTTAAAGGCTTCTTGCAGCCCAGTAGATGCAATGTTTTGCACTTCAAAATGAAAGAACCCAGACTTTCTCTTTTATTCCCTGGCAGCACAGGGCCACAGGACTTGCATGGGCTCATCCAGAGGTGCCTGAGACGTGGTGGCAGCCACCCCACTGCCAGGCTGCCGTGGCATTTGCTGAAACCCCTTATGCCCTGTCCTGCTGAACCTTTGGGGCCAGAAGGGGAGTTCGAGAGTGGTCATAGCAGCAAAAGAAAAGGGTGGGGATTAGCAAATTCTTGCACGAATATTTAAACTTTGTTATCGAGGAGGTTTTTCTGTATTAATTAGATAATTTGGCTGCAGGCTTCAGTATGATTTCAGCTGGACTAAAAGTAACTGTAATTTTTTTAATCAATCTGTTACGATTTTAATTGCACTTACAATGAATTCTTAAATCCCTATATAAAGTATTCTCTTTTGCCAAAGCAAGACAGTTTTCAGTTTAACTTCCTTTCCCACCTTCCAGCTTTATGTGGTAGGGCTACTTACCATCCTTTGTTACAGTACTTCTCTGCAATCACTCTTCCTTTTGCAAATCTCAGTTCTCTTTCCTGCTTAGAAAACTGAGAAAACAATTCTCAATCAGCTCATACGAAATACTTACACTGTTAGTGCTTGTGAAAATGGCAGTGGATGGAGGTAACTTTTAAAATAATTGTAAAAAGAAGCAGTATTACATGCTTTTATGACATGACTTTTTTCAAGTTCTTTGGTTTAATTTTATCTTTTTAAAGGAAAAATATGTAAAGCCCACATATTGTAAAGCCCACATCATGAGGAAAAGTATAACGATTTAAAAGAAATTTGCTGAGAGATTCACTGCAATGACACCTATTTTATACAAACAAACAAACAAAAAAAAAAAAAATTACCAAAGGTACTAATCCTGAAAACTAAAGCCTGAAGGATTTTCAATTTATTTGCAATGCTTAATATGCTCACCAGCAAAAAAATACAAAAAAATGAACATCATCCCAAATCAAAGTAACTCAATTTTAGAATTGAACCAGATTTTGACTCATTACTTTAGTGGTAGAAATTAGCTGGCTAAATCATAATCCTCTCATAAATTTATCACAGCCCAAGTCTAGGTGTTAAATGGGATTTTGTGATGCTTTACTTCTACAGATTATGCAAACTTCTCCATAGTGAGTCTGAGTCCTATGAAATAGAGCAGGTTCGGTGAAATTAAAGATTGGCTGTTCTTTCTTGGCAAAGATTCTGGATTATTTTTACCCAAATGTGTCATAAAATTGCAACAGCAACTTACAATGTATAAAACCCCAATGTTTATAATCAAATATTACCCATACCCTTCTCTTTTATTTTTAATGCACTAAATCAATCCATTTTGCTCCTCATATTAAAATCACATGCATACCTAAGAACATCTACAAAGAAATTATCCTATTTATAAAGAACTCTATGAAAGAAAATAAAACATAGACTCTTTTAGGTGCTTCTTTATGCATCTTCATTTCAGTATGAGTTTCTTACAGCACCTGTACATACAAAACTGTATTTCAACCGTCTAGAATTGGACATTTCAGTAGACTAAGTTGATTTTATTATTTAAACTGACCAAAGGTTATGAATCTAAGTGGTTTTTTAACCAATTTGTTAACCATCATGCATTCCTATGATTGTTTTCTAGGTACCAATATTCTGATAAAGACTGAATAATGAACACAACACCTAAAGATCCCTCAATTTATAGGGTGTGGAACCCTCTCCATGAGGAATATGGGAAATTTCACAAACAGTTTACATTGATCATGCAGCTGGGCAATAGTGCAATTAACCAGTAAGACAGATAAGAGATATATTACTATGAGATAACAAATGTGCCACAGGTACTGGCAAATTCTGAAGCCTGGAATAAACAAAAGAATATATCATCATTGCTACATGTCATAAATGCAGGTTTATATTAAAAAAACACTAATATAGCACAGAATTTTTTACTTTGAGCAAATAGTGTTTTTCATTAAAAGAGTCCTGAAAATGTAACAAGTGATATTTTTACTAACACCACCAAAATAAGTAATCAAATGAAGAGTATGCAAAGCATTTTCTTCATTTTAATGTATGAAAGCTATCAAATACTTGGTTTTGTCTAATATCTATCTGCTAAAATCTAAATATGCAGCCTGGAGTAGGTCACTGGGCTTCAGAGCAACCAAGACACGATTTTTTAGCCAGGAATTGTCAGAGCGGGGAATTGCAAGTAATATTTTTTAAGTCAACAGGAGTTTTTACCTGATTTCCAATTGTTTTTACCTGATTTCTCCATAAACCAAGAATGCAATGTTTTCTCAGTTTCAGTTACCCTCTACAATTGGACATTTCAGTAGATGAAGTACATTTTATTATGTAAACTGGGCGAAGGGATATTCCATATCATGTGGCATCATGCCCAGCATACAAAGCTGAGTATCTGAACAACTGTCTGCCCATGGGAACGGGTGCATGAATTCTTTGTTTTGCTTTGCTTTTGCGCAGCCTTTGCTTTCCCTATTAAACTGTCTCTGTCTTTAACACAGCTTATGGGTTTCTGCACTTCTATCCTCTTGATTTTCTCCCCCAAACCACTGCGGAGCGTGTGGCTGGGTGGTGCTTTGTTGTTGTCTGGGGTTAAACCACAAGCAGAGCGTGTTATGGCAAAAAAAATCCCTTGGCCACATCAAGGTTGCATGAGTAGAAAACAGCTTAATTTGTCTCTTGGAATTCCTGTCTGTACAACAAAGAGAGTGCCAGCTTGTTCTTTTCTTCTTTGTTTTTTTTTTGGTTTTTTTTTTGGTAATTTGGGCTTTCTCTGGAATCAAAGCAGCTTCTCCTTCTCATGTCACAGTACAAAAAGGCTGATCATCTTGAGACAATATACGTGTGAGACAGAATATGTGGTTCACAAAATGTTGTTTTAATAATTCATTCTTAGGTCGTCAAAGGGAAGCCAGGCTTTAGAAGTTCCTTTTGTTGTCACTATAAAACAGGTAACGCTACACAGAAGAGCAGCAACCACTGGGTGGCTTCTCCTGAGTACTGAACCCAGGTCTTTTTCTTGCTGTCTTGTTCATATCAGGAATTTACCTGCAGTCCACCAAGTCAAGAATTGTAACGGGCTGCCCAGGGAAGTGGTGGAGTCATCATCCTTGAAGGTGTTGGAGAAATGACTCAGTGTAGCACTGGCTGCTATGGTTTAGTTGGTGCTCAGAGGTTGGGCTTGGTGGTCTTGGAGGTCTTTTTCAACCATAATGATTCCTGGATTCTAATCAGAACCTGATGAACAGCAGCACATCTACAAACAGACACCAGTGGCTGGTGTCCTCCCAGTGTCAAATCACAGGTGGGAGGTTGCAGCCACAGCCATGAAACTCTGGAAGGATCTGTGACACCAAAAGCCCAACGAGAGCTACACATCTCTCTCCTACCAGTCAATGCAGCAGGGCATCCTCAGGGTCTCTTGTCCAAACAACAACTCCATAAGAGAAGTGGAAAAAGGGCAGGCACTCTCCCACAGGGATGCTGGGCCAGCTGTGCTGCTGGAGGCTGGAGCCACCCCAGAGAGCTTCTGGTCAGAAGAATTAACAAGAGATTATGGCCCTCAGTCCTCCTCACAACTGCTGCTGACACGCCACAAACGCCATAAAAGCTGCTGCTCTTGGGGCAGCGAAGGAGGAATGTACTGAAACAAAAGAGACTTTTGATGTTGGTTCCCTGGGCAGACAGACCACTGTTGACTGGTTTTGGGACATAGTTAGCAGAAGGCAAAAGGAGAAAGAAAAAAGCAGAAACAGCTGCAGCTTTTATTGCGGGAGCTCAGTCCTGCTGCATGTGGTAAATAAGGAATTTCAAAAGACTAACAAGGAGAAAGGCTGGTGACATAAAATAGAACAGTCAACTGGCACAGCTTCCTCATTTGAGCCATGGCTCTATCTTGATAATAAAAAGAAACTGTAAAATAAAATAAGCATTGTAGTCTAGAACATGTGAGATCACATTCTAAAACATTTATAGAGAAATGTTTAATTTTTAAACATATAGGGCCTAGGTTAGTGAAAAAAACGGCAACATTCAAAATAAGCAGATAAAGTATAAAAATGGCTGTTACAGTGAATGGCTCTCTAGAAAATACTGTATAGTGGTGACTAAGAAGTAGTTTTCCACACCAGTACTTTACAGCTCATCAGAGAGCTTTATTATCAGTTATAAAAATAAAAAAAGAGAAAAATTTAATTTTTTTAATGTAATGATACATTCACATAAACTTAACAGTCAAGTTTTTATTCCCTATAAAAGTCATGCCTTTTCTTATGAATATCTTATATTCCTGGGACCACTTAAAAGGCAGTCAGAAATAAAAATGCTACAGACGCAAGGAAATTAATCTAAGAGGCAGTATGTGTGAGAAGGTAAAACAACAATAAACCAGCAAAAAACTCAACCTAAAATTGTGACATCAAGTTACATTGGTACATACAAAAGGTAGGACAAAACAGCAGACAAGAAATCAATTTGGAATGCGCACTAAAGCACACTGAGTTCTACAGAAAGACATCCTTTGGCTTAAGTGGTCATTTATTCGTATCCTAATAGTGAAAAAAGTGGGAATATTATCCGGAACATATCATTCCAAACTATTTCAGTTAATCAAAGCTGAGTAAAAGCACAAGGCATTACCAAAAAACAAACACTAATTTGTTTAAACTAGACAAAACTCTTTTGAAACTCAGTAGTGCTTTAGCCATTAAAAGCATACATGCTGAAAGGTCTTTAAAAGCAAAGAGACCAATTAAACTGCCTGAACTCTATAGGAAAAAAATTGTTTCCAATATCTGCAAGGACAGTTTATTCCATGTTTTTTTGCCAGCTGTGTGAGGAAAAATTCAAACTTGGACCAACTAAAGTCATTTAAGTAATTTACTTTTACTGTTTTTACACATTTGTTCCTGATTTTCTAGGAAACCTATGTACACAGTTAGAAGGGATTTTTCTGCCTAAGGGATTGCAAGCTACAAAAAACACAGCTTTAAGTTTTACAGTGCATACAGATTGAACCTGATACTGTCTGTTATTTTAAAAACCTGTGTAAGTGGAGAAAACCTGGCCATATCTGTTTGACTTATTTGCAAGCCACTGAGACTTGATGAATTTTCAGGCTGAATGCAGGGAGGAAAACCAGGCATGAATATTCATCACAAAGCAAAATCTCCAACCAAAACCAAGGATCCATGATGTGCTGTTCTTCAAGGAATGCTACCTTGGCCTGTCCAGCTTCAGTAACTGAAGAAGAAAAGTCCTGTTTAGTTGTAACAAAATATTGAACTGAAAAGACAAAAGCCTGTTATCAATTTTTACTGTTTGGAAATTTATTTATTTACACACCTGTAAGATTCCTATTCTCAATTCACTTTTAAAATTCAGATCTAGAGGCTTCTCATCAGTCACACCAAACATAAGCTCCTGAAGAGCCTGCAAGCTGTGAAAAAGTGCTTTGAAAGTCAATGTGTTGCATCCAGGTTTCCAAGGATATTGTGATACAAGACTTCAGCTCCAAGACAGATATAACACTTCAAAGAGTGAGATTAGATTTATGCCCAGCATTTAGGGACTTCCTCTTCAGGTAAAAATCCATTGTTCTTAAACAAATGTCCTTATGTACTGCATAATTTAAATAAATACATAAGTAAGTATACCTATTTTTTGGTAATGAAAAGAATTCTAAAATTAATGGTTCTTTTTTCCATCAAAATATGGAAATGAACAGAGGATTAAACCTTGCAGAGGATGGAATTATGTCAGCAGTGTGGAAGTATATTCCCTTACTAACCAATTCACAAGGCCATAATCTGCTTCTGTACAATCAACATCCACTTCCACAGGGACTGCAGCACACACTGCAAGGCCAGACTCCTCTCTGGGTTCAATTTTCTACCTTTTGTAATGAGACTGTGTCGACAGGAACACTTAGATTCCATGTTGCAGAGCATAGCTCACTCATTATAAACTGTCATAACACCTAAGAAACTATAGTTTTCTTGACCTGGAATACCTATTGTGGCCTTAAAGTCATGGTAGGCTGCAAATTTGCATACTATTCAAATAGTTTTAGTGCCTTTTTTCTTTTAAATGCAAATGGATTTTGTAAAAATGCAAAGACCTCTATCTTCTGTATATAGGTAAAACAAATTCATCCCAACAATTCTTAATTAGCAATGATGAGATGTATGAAAATTGTCTTTCCAAGTTATGTATCATGGCTTTGAGAAAAATTTTGTGGGTTGTTTGTGACAGTTCAGTCCCATGCAGATGCTCACTCACTTCCCCACAGAGGGATGAGGGAGAGAGCTGGGTGAGTAGAAGTCACAAAATGCACGGGTTGATATAAAGACAGTTTTAATAGGTAAAGCAAAAGCTGCACAGGCAAGTGAGGCAAAGCAAAGGATTCATTCCCTGCTTCCCACCAGCCAGCAGGGGTTCAGTCATCCCAGGAAAGTGGGGCTGCATCATACAAAACAGTGACTTTTGAAAGACAGATGCCATTACTGCCAGTGTCCCCTCTTTCTTCTTCTTCACCAGCTTTTATTGCTGAGCGTGGTATGGGATTTTCTTCGGTCCTGCTGGGGTCAGGTGCCCTGACTGTGTCCCTCCAAACTCTTTGTGCCCCACCAGTCCATTTGCTGGTGAGTGGCTGAGAGGCAGAAAAGGCCTTGACTGGTGCAAGCTCTGCTCAGCAGCAAATAAAACATCCCTGTGTTATCAACACTGCTTCCAGCACAAACCTAAAACACAGCCCCATAGCAGCCACTGTGAGGAAAAGTAACTCTTTCCCAGCCAAAACCAGCATAATTTATAAAAAAAAAGAAAAATCATGCTGCTGAATAACATGTACCTTCTTAATTGTAATGAAATTTATTTTTCCCTGTAACAACAACAGCAACAAGAAGAAGTTAAAGAAAAGCAGACAAGGAAATTAAACCCAAAAGTTATGTTAAACATAATTAACACTGTGTCATAAACTGACGAAAGCCAGGAAATTGAAACCTAAGGCAGACACTCTATCTATAATGCTCTCTGGTTTTCCATGACATGACTTAAAACCAGAGTTATAGCCTTAACTTTAAATTTCCTGTCTGTCATCAGTTTGTGTCACAACCTTCATGTTCCTTAAACATAGGGTTTCTGAGTTTAATTGCATATTACCCTATTACTGAAATGAGAAATAACAGTAAAAAAAAGAACCTTTTGAAAATAGTATCGGAAAAAAACCTGTACAAGTTTGAAGCTGTCCATGTCTTACATTTGACCTTCACCACACGTTTTCTTCAAATGAAAGTTAGCTGTAAATCTTAATTTCCTACTAAACTGTGAAAGCAAACATTTTCTGTTTTCAAACACAAGCATTTCATTTATAAACTACACGTGATCAAAATAAATCTCTAGGAGAAAACAGCAGAACCTATTTTTGTTGGAGAAATTATTTCTCTTTATCATAATTGTTATTTATTGTATCTGTAGATCTGTCTCATAATTTTATTTTTTGGTGCAGGGCAAATAGATGATAGCAACTGTCTCTGTGGAGTTTGGCATATGACTGTGAATGCTGCATGGGCCTCTGTTTCTTTGCATAAGTAAGACCATAACTTTCAAGCAAAAATTATTACTGTTGCTACATTTCAAAGCTGCAGAAGTAGAAATGTGTTTCTAAACATCAGCAGTTTCGAGCACTACAAAAACTCAAGAAGGTGTTTATAATATGTTCTATTTCCTTCAGAGAACTAGACAAAGCAAGAACAAATTAATTCCTAACATATATCTTAACATCCTATTTTGTTCCAAAGTCTTATGTTTTTCCCATGTCTTTGTAGATAGTAGATTAAAACACAGAAATGATAATTTAAAAGATAAAGAACATAACTTTGTTGAGCTACCCTACAGACTGCATTTACAACTCTTTGGTACAAGTATAGATATATTTTCCAACAAAACCTCGTAAAGACTTTAAGTATACTGAGGCAACCTAATCTTTACTTACTGGCAAAATATTTACTTTACATTTTAAAAGTGGTATAAAGTAACAAAGTAATAATATTGTCTGTGTAGGAGAAGGAAATCAGCTGAAGAGATCTTATTAGTTTTAATTCAGCCATCGAATAGATAGGAAATAGCATATTGGAAATCTCTTTCTGCAAGCCAGTGACATCGCATATGAGGAAGGAAGATTATTTCATATATGATTAAAGGGACACATTTATTCAGTGAATTCATTGGAATTACACCAAGAATCTTCCTTTGGGAATAATTTTACCTGGTGGTGCAGATCATTCTCTGGTATAAATCCCTCAGGCTACTTTGACTTGATTTATGACCCCTAGGAATGAGGTGCATTGTTCCAAAAGAGCAAGATTTTTGTTCCTCAAGAAGAACTGCCAAGAAAAGCAAATGAACCCTAATTGTAGCATTTGATAAATTCATATTTTCTCTAAAGTTATTTATGCAGTCAATCCTTCTTAAATAAACATTATCTGAATGCCTAAAGAATGTTATACATATTTTAAGCAGTGTCCTACTAAATGCAATATGGTGCAATAAATTAATATATTTCCTGGGGAAAAAAATCTCTTTGACCTTAAGGCAAATTCATTCATATCAAATCTCTGCGCATCCGAAGGACTCCTCCACACAAGGTGTGTCTAATAAGCAGGCAAGTTTAACAAGATGGTCCAAGGTTCACCTGGTATACCCAGAGCACACCTAGAGCCAAAGACGAGTCTCTCTGCAAATCACCTCATTACCCAAATGAATACACACACTCTTTGGCCTGGGCTTGGCTTCTGGCTGCTGAATTCCAGGACAATTTACACTCTCCGAAGAGGATCATGAGCAGAGTAAATGAAGAAATAAATTAAGAAAATAGTGAGGTGCACTGTCTCTGAGCTCATTTGTGTTCACAGTGTAAACTCTGCAGCATGACATACCCGTGGCCATGGGGGAAGGAAGGATTGCACTGGCCAATGTAAACACTGAATCTGCCTCTCAGGCTGCCTGTAGCATCAGTGGAAAAATAGAAACATTAGCAGCTCTCCTCACGCACAGAAATCATCAAAACAAGTCAGCTGGCTTACTAAAGGTGGCAGCTCATCTCTTTTGTCTTAAAGGCAGGTCAAGGTGCCAGGCTCAGATGCAGATGATACAAATCCCACCTTAGGTAACTGCAAATATACTTTTTTTTCCCCTCCAAATGTAAGTAATTTAAAATCGGATGTGGAGAATTTTTGACTGTTTATCTCTTCTTGGTTTTATCTCTCAAAGTCCTATTCTTTGATACGTATCATAAGGAGACTCCAACTCTTTTTCTGTTGCTCCATGGCATTTTAAGAACCACCATTGTGGAAACTGATATGGGCACAGATTGAGCAAATGGCTCATTTCAAATAAGAACTGCGGGGTGTGAGAACAGGCTTTCTCTAGTCTGAAACAGAGTTACCTTTGATTTTGCATTAAGGCCATGACTGATTTATACATAAAACCTCTGCTTTTTCTCCCTACGGGCTGCTGTTGGATAACCTGCTCTTTCACCATTTTTGCAAATCTTGAATGTGCAGTAAAGATTTTTTGGCAATACTTTAGAGGCTTCCTCCCCCACAACTTCTTATGAACTCCATCTGGCCAGAATGAAGGAATCTAAGTTGAACCGTGCATCAAATCCCCAAGTGATATACTCCTAAATCCATTGTTTTGTGTAATGTTTCAAAGAATTATGTTTGAGTAAGGAAATTGAGGGCTTAGTAATATATTGATAATTAACACAGCAGATGTTGTATAAGTGTAGGCTGCAATAGCATTTCTGTCTGAAACAAAAATAAGTATATTAAGCAAGAATAGAAACATTTTAGTGGCACTATTTTAGGGATTTTTAAAATAGTTTAGTCTTATAAATAGCTGATTTCATGTCTGAAGTGAAAATATCCAGCAGTCCTCACAATCTGCTCTTTGGTTTTTTGGTTACCTTTTTTTTTTTCCTGTCTCATCCTATTTAAGTTCAAAATGAATCCATATTTTCTGTGATTTATTGGGTAACATTGTAAGAAAGGCAAGACAGTAACCTCGGGCAAACCATATGTAGTGAACAGGTTCCAGAGACATTTTATTGCTTTCTACCAGTGGTAGGTTAGCACTGGCAGGCTTCCTTCTGAATAGGTTACAACTGCTATCAGATACATCTGTTCAGCATTTTACTGCAATGGGAATGTAATGCCAAAACAATGCTAGACTTGGATTGCCCATTTCCTGAGATTACTGCTCTCAAAAAGTTCACATAAAGTCTTTGTCTCTGTAATTTTAACATCTGACAAACAAAACCTGAAACAGTGTTTTAATTTCATACATTATCCGTAAACTTCTGCAGAAAATATAGCTATAATCAGTATAATCACTATCATCTGCCAGCAGAGAAAAGAGATTCCAGAAATAATTTATGCTGGTTTATTTGCAGGATTTTTGTCTTTGTTATTCTATTTTAAAGAGGAAAGCCTATTATGTTCTCACCTTGCCAGTTAGATCTTTCTCGTCAATTTTTTATCCTTTTCTAATGGAGAAATCACTTAGATTTTATATCATAAATTTTTGCTATTTTCAATAATGTTTTTACAGGGATTTTATTTTGCAACTGCCAGTCTTAATAGAGACTTTCTACTCTGTTTCCAAAGTGCAAGCCTGTGCAGTCTCATCGTATACATGCCAGACAGTCCTCAGATGCTGAGACAACAAAAAAAATTCACTATACAGGCAATCATCACATTAAAAATCAATCTCACTACATTCGTCTCCCCGAATGTTAATGTTGTCCAGTATCTATAGATGATCACAACAAGAGGTGTGATGGAGATGAAGCCTGTAACTTACCAGCATGATGAAGGTCAGCTCTGGAACACATCCTCCCCACTGCCTTTTGCTTGTTTCCTTTTTGCATGTTCAGTGGTGCTACAGGAAAGTGTTGGGTCCTGCATTTGTGGCTCAAATAATTTAGGTAATAATATCTAGTGCTCACATTAATATCCTCAAAATTAACTTTGCAAAGCACAGGTAAATCTTTGAGTTTTGACTGTGTGGGACTTTGACAAGACCTGCCATCAGGTGATCAGCTGTAGTTTGTAGTAAATGTGTATCCAGCAATACTTGCTCAGCCTTGTCACCAACCATGCCTGGGGACATGGAGCTGCGGAGCTTCGTATCTACCAGGGCTTTGCCACTGGCAGTGCCCTGCACATGGGAAACCATGAAATCTCTTCCTTCTCTTGTGCCAACTGCACTGCTCAGCTCAGCTCACGGTCACCTGCAAATTTGCTGAGGGTGCACTGGATCTCACTATGTCATTGAGAACGACATCAAGGAACCTTGAGGGACACCCCTCCTCACCAGTCTCTGCCTGGACACAGACACACTGACCACAGACCCTAGCTGCATCCATCCAGCCAATGTGGAAAAAGGTTAGAAAATGAGTTAAAAAACAGCTCAGGAACAATCAGAGCAACAACCTTACTTTCGTATTTCTGCCTTAATCCTATGACCAAACAGAAGTGCACCAGTGATTGAAGGAGATAAAAAATTACTTGTAGGTAAGGCTGAGTCATTTTTCAAGGCACACACTTGTTTCAGCAGTGTTTTCAATGTTAAATTTAACACTGGAGGACAAGTAGCTCCACTCATTTTTATAGAGATGAGAGATTTTTATGTTCCTCTCTCCATCAGAGATTGAACGTGGCACTTACATTTTTTATCTGTTATTCCTCTGTACGTGGTTTTCCTGGAAGGGTGGGCAAGGTATGACCTGGAAAAAATTATCAAATTTATATATTATTGGAAATATTTCTTATTAATATCACTTTTAATAGTCAAGACTGTGAGGTTTAATGAAGACAGCTCTTACTGGTGTTTCAGAGATACAAGAAGAATCATAGTTATTGTTCTTGTAAGTGCAACATCTTTTATTCTTCTGAAAGTTTCCAGCTCACTCTGCTTTAAAGGAAATTTTTGTGATCCAAAGACTCAACAGCTCCATAATAACTCCAATTAAGCATAAACTCTTCTCAGAAATGTTCCGCTAGCCCAGATGTGTGTGTGATGATGTGTATCTGCTGAAACAGCTGACAGTGTTTCCATCATGCTTAGAAATGAAGCCTGAAGTCTACAACCCCTCAAAATCTCAAAAGCCAGGAACAAGATATTTTACTTATGTCCTGAAACAGAAAAAGGAAATTAACAAAGCTTTCTCTTTTCCAATTTCACATATATAATGTAAACTGAAAGCCAAATAATTTTCCTCTGAATTCTACATTAAATGTAAAACTTGCCAATTTCCTCTTCTTACTATCCAAAATTTCTCAAGACTGTACCCAGAATTAATGCATAAAGACTCACTTTCAAATACATTATTCTTTGTTCTTTTCAGAAATAATAGCATTTTTGTGCTAAATATTTTTTAATTTCCATGGGCTCCTTGAAAGGGAAAATATAAAAATGCTACATGGTATATTTAGTGGGATTTTCCAATAATAGCAATCAGTCAATTAAGTGAAGGACAGGGTGCAGAAAATTTTTAAGATTATGGTGACAGGAGCATACAACTGTTTTCTTTATGGAAATATGCCTGAAATTGGTATGTATTACCCTAGTCTTATGAAGAAGCTGAGATGACAATTTACTTTACGTCAATCTCTGTTATGCATTTAGGAAGTATTTTGCTTGATGATTAGAATTCTTAAAACTGATTTAGCTGTCACAGGATTCGGCAGGACCACTGAAGATGGTCCATGTGAAATAAGGGGTTAAACACATTTCTTAGAGCAGGTTTCGAACGAATTACCATGTGTTGACTGATATCTGAGCAAACTCAGAGTTGCTTAAATTTCTTTACCACCGTGACTATATTTAACCCCTGATTCCACTATCCAACACAGTCAAAGCTGGAACTATCTTTTTTCTATCAGGTATATAAACATTACTCTCTGAATTAGAGATGCCAATACCTGCTTAATCACTGCCCCTGGAAAGCTCCAGTTTAGTCTACTTCTATTGCAGCTGAAGAAACATCCAGGAAGCAGATTGTTTTTCGCTTTCCTGTGAGAAAATATCCATACATTCTCCAACACTCTAATTACTGGCAAAATCATACAAAGCAATTAACACCTTCAGCTTCTTTCTAAATCAGTGCAACTCGAAGCTGATATCGAGGGAAACACATTATGCAGACATTTAAATCATAAAGAAATCAGTTGTGTTTAAGCATACACTTTCAATGTTTTTCTGAATACTTGATTTCTGCATGTCTTGGCCTCAGATTTTCCTCAGGTGAGGACCTGCGAGTATTTCACAGTCAGTTTTACACCGCTCAGCATGGCTCCTAATCGGTGGCACTCACCTATATTCTAGTCCAGAGCAACTCTCCCTCGTAAAACTGGGATGAAAACCAGACCGTGCTCCACTCTGAGCTACACGATTGTTCATAAGTGAAAGGACAGTGACATTGTCCTGCAGCCACGCATTAGATGGGAGCAGTAAAACAGAGAGGTTACCCTGAATCCAAACCATTCAATGCTGCAAGTAGTGACCAAAACCTAAAAGAAACTAACCCCAAAAGCCTCACAATGCAACAAAAAATGGTACTAGGATGGCTGAAATTACATCAGTAACTCGTGTGTTACTGTGCATTGATTCATGTTGAGAAATATATATGTGTTCTACCCTGGCTGCAAATTCTGAAAAAATGTACCTTTTTGTGTTTGTTTGTTTTATGATAGATTTAGAAGAGGTTATATCTCCTGCATCATGAGCTGAAATGCTTTCCACAGCAGCAAAAGACTATTAGGCAATAGCACACTCTAAATTCTAGGTTTAAATGCCGGATCTGTTGAAAGTTCACCTTGTGTGTTGAGGAAGGAAGTAATAAATCCTATATATGACCAGGCATGGACCTAGTACCCTATAGGGCAGTCTGATTTATTGTATATATTTTTGATTTTCTTCTTTTCATAAACAGTGATTATCTTAATGTTAAGCAGAACACTTTGTGAGTGAAACATATCAACTGATGGGAGACTGCTCCAATCTCAGCCCCTGGACAAGCTGTTAATAGATGTCCAAATCTCAGTGCAGCTACATTTACTTCTCCCTGCTAAGTATAAACCTGTTTGGTATTCACTGCAGCTGGTGTTACTAGAATGATGTTAATGATAGTTTATCTGCTTCCCACTCTTGCATAGCTCAATTCCTATATTTAAATCAGCAATGCCAAAAAGAAAATTATACAACATATCCCTGATCTAAAGTTAATCTTCAATTCTGGCATAACCCACCTGAATATGGAAAAATATTCCACCCTTTGGCAGATGTAATTGCTGTCATAAACTCTCATATAGATGCCTTCATTATTTTCTCAGCCATTGACTTTTATTCCACAACAAAAAATTCTTCAGTTAGCACAAATAAGAGGTTGGTTTTGCTGCTTTTCTTTCCCCTCATCTTAAATAATAAAACTAGCTAGTTGCCTTATAGAGTATATTACTTACAGTAATTTGATGTTCATTATTAATTTCAACAACTCTGAACATTCTCACAAACTCCAGGACCACTAAGTATTTGTTGAAAATTGACCTCTGTTTCCTCCAGCTCAGTTTTAATACTTTCAGTCTTCTCTCTCATCTATAAACCCAAAGTTTCTCACCCACCTCAATGCCCTGTCTCTGACAGGGATCTTCCTGCAACAGAATCCCTCTCCAGCATCCCAGCCAGCTCTACACCATCAAATGACAATTTTTTTTTTTTAATTAAAAAAAAAACAAACAAACAAAAAAACCCCAAACCAAACCAAACCAAACCAAACCAAAATGGATTTTCGTGTTAATTTTGGTGAGATACGGGATTTTTACAATAATTTTGTAATGCCATCATTAAGCATAAAGATGCAGAGAGCATGAATAGAGACCTAATTTTCTAGGCTTCTGATTTTTTACAGTCCCACTCCAGGTCCAGGACATCACAGAGCTGACTCATCCAAGTGCACACAAGTTCTTTATGGAGGGCTGGGCTTCATAACCAGAAACTTCCTCCATTCCAAATCGTGCTAAACGTGGTACAGAACCCAAAGTCTTCCACAAAACACCACTGCTTCGACACCTAGCTTGAACCATGAGGCCGATATCCAAATAAATAAACCAACAGGAAAATAGGTTAACATTTTCAATTCAAATTGTTAGACCAGAGAAATCATTGTCAATCCTCTTCTTGATGAAATCCACCCAGACCCACCTTTTAGTCGCACACCTCCTGTGCAAGCATCCATTCCCAGAGATGAGTGAATCATTAGTACTGCACCACTGATAGGACCTGAAGCTTAAATATGATCATTAAATTAATTAATGAGAAAAATGCTACTAATCTGTTATTAAAGCACTAAAGATATTTCTCCACAATATAAGCCCAGCAAGTGTTACATGCCTCATCATATAGTGAATACTAATATTATGCCTGTAAGGTTCTTAAAATTAAAATATAAAGAAGTCTAAAAATTTGTGCCATTTACAATTGTCATTTTTATGTAAGTCTCCTTTCCATTTCAATGATGATTACACCCCCAACACACAAGAAAGTTACAGAGCTACAACACACAATTTATTTACAAAAGAGGAGTATATGGAAGTATGCATTTATAGTATAACAGTTTAGGAAATTTTTGCTTATTCAACTGGCTGAAATGAATAATACTTTGCAATGCAGCGAAAAAAAAATTATTAATTCACCCCCATGATTGATTACTGTGAAAAAGGCAAACAAATAAATATTTGCATCCATTCCAGTAAATTTTCATGACAATTTTGCAAGGCTGTATTATGAAGTAATATTAAAAAAATTTGTAGTAAATCAATTTCCTACTTTCCCCATTAAATTAAAGTTGACTGAAGCCAAATATTTTCCTGACTTACATGTAATGACATACTGGATGACAAGGATTTAATAATTTTTTATATATACACCACCATGTATCTTCACTATTTATCCACAGTATACGTTCCACTATCGCCGAAGAAATTTGATTTGCCTTCAACTGTAAAATCTTTGTTAAAAAAGACAATTAGATGTGGATAATCAGCCATATAGAGCAAAAGAAATGAAAATCCTTTTTTTAGTTGTGTTTCTCTACTCAAGTTATCTTGAGCAAGATAGTTTTTCTAATACTGATTCCTAACTGTTCTTCCCGTCTTTCTCTCAAATAACCATCTCTTTTCTCAAATACAGTATAGCAGCACATGTTTAAGTCGAAATTATCTAACAATGGAGAAAGATTAATTTGTCTCCACTTTAAATTTCACTTTCTCTAAGTTTAGGTATTAGTTTTTGAAAAGTCTTTTAGATTTTATTTGAAATATCCAATCTTATATAACCCTAATTAAATAACTGAAGTTGAAAATGAGAAAGGTCATCATAAGCATCAATATAACAAACAAAATACAAAAAAATACAAATTTATACAAGGATGTAGAGTATGAAACAGTTTATCATGAAAATGTATCCTTTGAATGACATTTAGAGTCTGGGATTCCAGCCAAAAGGAAAAGGTTTTTAGGTTACGTTGTTTCAAGATCAAAGGATCAAAAGTTTTTTTATAATTTATCAAGTAAGAGCCAACAGATTTACAGTATGTTTTCTCTTGTCCTTTCAACCTTCAAGAAAATATTAGGCCAGAAGACAACAGGAACAGTCTGGGAAAAAGAAATGTATAATGTAATAAATACATTAGAGATATCAAAATACTATATAATATTTATTTTACCGAATAATTTTGTAGATTATTACGAAATAGGTAGCTCAAACACACCGTGGTGCCCTGATAATTCACTTTATTTCTATTCAGAGAGGCACCTTTAGGAGTGCTAATGCAGCTAAGTACATGGGAATAATTATGTTGTATAACATTTTTTTCTTCTTGAAAATGAAAAAATGAAAAATAAAATAAAAAGTGCAGATGCACAAAACTCAGGTCTACTCTTGCAGCTTGGTTGGGCTAGACTTATGTATCCTTTTTACTTTCATGCACTACTTCACGTAGTTACACTCAATGCAAATCAAACACAAATGGAATTTAAGACCTCTTATTCTGTCATATGCTTCCAAGATAACTCAGAAATCCATGCTAGCATAGGTGAATGAGGACTTTATGATTTTTGGGGGTCTGTTTGCACATATTTGTTCCTTAGCAGACTGAGGAGTGCTCTGTTCAAGGTTTGTATTCCTCCACCCAACACTTATATATATGCACCTGTGCTAAGTTCAACCTTCTCTCTTGAAGGTTAGACTTTCTTGACAGTGGAGAAATCATCAGCTACCAAGATCCAGCTTCTTTTTAGACACCATAACAAAGCCAAGAGAAGTCTTGGTCTTATAACAAAGAAAAACCTAGTTAGTGTAGTACCATTTTTAATAATTACTCGAGCTTTCAAAGCAATAACTAGGCTAGAAAGGAAAAACTGCAAGTAAGTTTTTCCTATCAGCATGTGCTACAGTAGTTTTAAAAGTCTTATTTTGCTAGTTAGCATAATTTTACTCCCTAATAGCTACAGATTAATTTGTCAGCCGAGAAATACGCTGGTTTCTCACGTACCTGGTGACAAGGCTCAAGGCTGAAGCTGAGAATCAGCAATAGGAAGCGATACAAGGGCTGGAGCTTGAACAAAGGGGAACCTGCTGAGGCCATTTTGCCATTTCTTGTGAGCCCAGGTAATCATGTACACTGCACAGAGCAAGGACATACCATTTCCATATCAGGATTGGAGTGTTTCAGATGGACAGCTCAGGAACAAGTGGTGTGATCTGACCCCAGCTGTCTTGGGGGTTGTGCAAATTTTGCACCTGTGGTGAAGCAGCACGAAACACAGATTTTCTTGTGTGTTAAGGCTTTAAGCTCTTGGGTTTGAAGTGCAAATGATGGTCCACAGGAGTGATCAAGGAGATGCTGAGTCTTTCACAGACTACTCTGTTTCTACTTTCTCTCTTTCCTGCCCAAACTCCTTTAGGATCTCAGAAACAGGATGATGGCAACTTCTGTATTTAGAATGAACATCAAGCGCTAATGAGCCATAATAATACATATTTTGCATAGTTTGCTTGGATTTATTTTTTATGCATGCCTGTATATCTTAAAATAAGATGCTGATCTGAAAAACAAGTTCAGAGTGAAGATAATTACAATAGGTTTTTAAACATTAATCCTATACAGGCAAGTTTGAAGATTTCTCCCTGCAGTACTGTCTTTACCTACATAGCAGGCTCTGATTCATGTGTCATTGACATTTACGTTAATGAAATCTCTACCAGTACTTTTCTGCCTTAAATACGTGTGTGCAGAAGAAAACACCAGCATACCTGGAAGTTTAATTTAGAGATACAGATAAGCACATTTATGCCAGGTGATGACATCAAGCCAGCCTACTAAAAGCACAGGATTTACTTACCCTAAGTCTAGGATGTTAGAACACATCTCTCAGGTATTAGGCTACATTCATTTAAGTCCTAGTTCAGTCATTTTAAAATGGCGTGGCCATTTAACCATGCCTCTGGCTGGCAAAACCAAGGTTTGCAAAATTCACCTCTGTGTTAAAAGATGTGATGGAGCTATCAGAACTTTGACCACTGTTCTTACAGTTCTGTTGGAGCAAGAGCAATCTTTGCAAAAAACAGAATGGCTTTGGCTGTACGTTCCCAGACTGGGCATCTGAGAGTGAAAGGAAATGAGCTGCAGTGCTGGAGAGCAACTGAGGAGCACTAAAATACCTGGATTCTGATCAAAGCCCCTCTGCATTCTTTTATATGTGCATGGGAGACCCCATGTCATGCTAGAATACAGTGAATAAATATCTGGTCTTGAAACATATCGCCTGCTACACAATAGAAAAAAATATATATTTGTGTGTTTATATATATATGCACATATATACACACACCAGCTGATCTATTTAGCCAGGGAGGAGAAACTCGAAGGAAAAAAGCTTCACTGAAAAGAATCACATCCTGCCTTCTCATGTTTCATTTAAACTTTGTTATCTGACACTTCTATGCTTTACTTGAAAAAAAAAAAAAAAAACAAACAACAAAACAGAATTAAAAAAGCCCTTTTAGACCTTGTTAGGATTTTTCAAATGTCATTCTAAAGGGTAAAAGGCAGACAGTGCTACTGACTAGTGAATGAAGTGCTCTGTGTCTTTGTTGCATCACTTTTGGTTACAGTTCCTCTGGTATCTGTGTTTAGTATAAACTCAGAATAAGTGACTGATACACTCGCTGTACCTAAAAATAGCTACAGCTTGAATCAGAGAATCGTTCTGTGCTCATTCTTTTCATGTGCAAGAGGATAAATCAGAGCTAGTAGTAAAATAGACTGGTGGCAGATAGACAGCAAAGGAACTACCTATTCTATCTGTAAATGTAGGAAATACTAACTCATGTTAAAATTAAAAAAAAAAAAAAAAAAAGCAAGCCACTTTAAATAATAGTTAAATTCCATAATGTTAAAAGTAAATCACTGTTCTTCCACAGGTAGCTGTTTGTTCTTTTTTACACTTATTTTCTAATATTGGAATGTGTATTTTGAGTACTGTAGAAGAATTTTTTTTTTTTTTTTTTAGAAATAGAACAAGTAAGAATTCTTTGGAATTTTCTTTCCATCTAAAAGACATTGACACACAAACAGACAAACAAAATTAGACCACTTCATGTTGGCCTGGGAAGTCTATGAAAATAGTGAGAAGCCTAGTAGGTCTTCTAACTTTCTCTTTTATTAAGTTAATGTTCTACTCTTTACGACTATGTTTTGCTCCTTTCTTTCTCTTCAAAGTTCAATGTATCCAAAATATTTACAGTGTCTTTGTGTGTCTGAACTTTTCACAAAGAGCGAGAGATGGATGATGCCTTCTCTGCCATATCTGAGCTACATTTATGTCTAGATCTAAAACCCCATCAAAAACGCTGTAATAGTCAGGTGTCTAAAATTCTAACAGAAATAGATGTATATATGTATATATGAAGCAGCTGTGCAGTGTTTGAGGTTAGCTGGAGACCTAATTTAATTAGAAATTTCTCCTATTAGAGAAAATTTTACAGAGAATAAGCAACTAGGAAGGACCTTTCACCAAGCTGGATTCTGACTCCATTTGCCAGGTACTTACCCTTGTGAACAAAGTGAGAAAAACATCCATAAAGAGGTTCTGTAACATCTGATCTAGCCAAAGAATACTAGCTAGAGAGCAGGGAAACACGTGCCATGGATTACAGAGGAAGCACTTGTAGACTTTAGGTCTTAAAATATAGGTCCGACCTTAGAAACTGAAGGTCTGTACAAAAAAAGCACAAGAAAGCTACTTTTATTTGTACAGATTCTGGACTTAATCCTGCTGAGCTGGCAGCTTAAGGTAGGAGATCCTCCCTGCCAAAAAAGCTGCTAATTTTCTTTGCTTTTCCCCTTCCTGATGAATAAGGTAGATTTCTTTCCCAAAAACAAAACCCAACATTGTGGAGGATGATATTGGTTGACTCTGAGAAATTAGCTAGGATTGGCTCAATTAGGTGAATGGAGGTAAATCCTCAACATCCTACCCTAATTTTTGAATCTTTTGGATGCCCTGTAGTTTCTCATGCCAGTTAGTATCACACTTCAGTGGCTTCAACACCTAGGCAACAGTTTTCCTATCTATTAAAAAAAAAAGATAAAGCAAAACAAGTTTTCTTGTTTCCTTGGTTTTGTTTTGTACCAGCTGCTAAAGCCTTGCCTAAAATCTAAGGTGATAAAGAGTGAAAGGACAAGTCTTAAAATATACTTAAATAAGATCAGAGGAGATACCTACTTTGAAAACATTAATATATCAAGTCATAACCATTTATTGAGATTCTTACGGTATTTTTAATCTCTACAGTCTAATAAAATTAAACCTTGCATTTCTTCTGGCACAAGATCCGGGAGTAAAAAAAACACTGTACATTGAAGTGTCCTTCCTCCTTTTCACAGGTTATAAAGGGAGAAGGGAGGGAACCCTTGTTCTTTAAAGGGAATTACAAAGTTTTAAAACCTAACTCAAACAAACCAGATCTCCAGAGCAGCAACTTCCTCTGGCTGTTTGTCAAAAACCTGAACAGCTATACAAGGTCAAAATAGTGTGGTAGGAAGGGATTTACTTTTTTTGTGTATATAGGATTGGATGTTTAAGTTCAAGGCCCAGACTTTTTCATTTACATCTGCAGTGCCTCTGGCAAAATAAACAACGTGTCCTTTTTTGCAGTTTATATGACCATGTAGATACATTTCAATAAACTAGTGTTTACAAGCAGGCAATAAAATACTAAGAAAACAATGTTAATAATTGTCCAGATATCTGATTCTGTATTAAATCCTTAGTTATTACAGCTTGCTGTGGAAACACAGCAGTTTAAGTGAGTATTAAACAGTTTGTGGTGTGCTGTAAATTTCAGATGCATTTATATTATATAGTACTGCACAAATCATAATCCAAAAGTCAGCTTCATTTGTGCAGTGCGTGCTTTAGTAGAAGAAAAACAGTTCAAGCATGTGCGTCTTCTGATTTTATAAGGATTTTAAGGGGTTATTTAACTTGAATGAAAAGCAGCTTCTAATGAAATTTGAGCTACGGCATGAAGCAAGCATCACAAGCAATAGCCGAGCTGGCTAAGCACTCAGAAAAACTCTAACTTTCTCAGGTTTATGATCAATTTAAATATACATTTTTTTTTAATATTCCATTGAGGGGGCACAATACTAAATTGCCTTACGAGGTACATGGTGCAATGCTATGGCATAAATCAGTTAACTTGGTTCTGTGTTAAGAGATTTGAATTCTCTCAGTTCTCAACTACTGACAATTCAATTCACAAATACTCCAGCCAGCAACATGGCCTGGCTTCCCTCGGCCTCAGGGAAGGAGCCCCTTCCTTCAGTTTACCTGCAAATGAAAACCAGTGTAGAATCTGGAAAGAGAAGAGAAGGTGCAAAAAGAAGAGAACATTTGGAAAAGCTGGCAGCCCATGGCTTGGAAAGGGGCACTCTTTGCTGGGTTCAGAACCGGCTGTATGGCCAGGGGCAGACAGTGGTGGTGAACAGTGCTGCATCCAGCTGGCAGCCAGCCAGTAGTGGTGTCCTATAGGGATCTGTGCTGGGGCCAGTTTTGTTTAATATTTTTGTTGACGACATGGATGAGGGTACTGAGTCCACCATCAGTAAATCTGCAGATGACACCGAGCTGGGAGCATGTGTCGATCTGTTGGCAGGTTGGAGGGCTCTACAAAGAGACCTGGAACAGTTGGATAGATGGGCAGAGTCCAATAAGATGAAGTTTAACAAGCCCAAGTGCAGAGTCCTGCATTTTGGCTGCAATAACCCTTGCAGTGCTAAAGGCTGAGGGCAGTGTGGCTGGGCAGTCCCCAGGTGGAAAGGGACCTGGGGGTACTGTTTGACAGCTGGCTGAACATGAGCCAGCAGTGCTCCTTGGTGGCCAAGAAGGCCAATGGCATTCTGGTCTGTATCGGGAATGGTGTGGCCAGCAGGGACCGGGANTCTACAACTTCCTGAAAGGTGGCTGTAGCCAGGTGGGGGTTGGTCTCTTCTTCCAGGCAACAACTGACAGACCAAGAGGACACAGTCTCAAACTGTGCCAAGGGAAATTTAGGTTGGATGTTAGGACAAAGTTTTTTTACTGAAAGAGTGATAAAGCTCTGGAATCGTCTGCTAGGGGACATGGTGGAGTCACCATCCCTGGATGTGTTTAAGAAAAGATTGGATGTGGCAATCAGTGCCATGGTTTAGTTGAGGCGGTGTTAAGGCATGGGTTGGACTCAGAGACCTTGAAGGTCTCTTCCAGCCTGGTGATTCTGTGTAAAGGAGCACTGACAAAGGATGTGCTTTCTGATGGACAAAGATCCGGAATATTGCCTCAGGTAGAAGATAAAGCCAAAAGAAAAGGATGCTAAATAAAATATAGGCTGGCGAACTTTAGAAGTAGTCTGGTTTATTTATTTTGAAACAGTATCCTGGGCTCTCTACCAGAAAGAATATTACAGCACTCAGCAGAGAATTCAGCCTGACTGTTAGTTCTGAAACAGAGGGCAGAAATATTTTTTTATCCTATTCAAGTCTTCTGACATTTTGGGATCAACAGATAAATTCTAGCAAACTGTGCTGTAGAAACTAGCACACTCCAACTCTTTGCCACAGATTACCAGTATTTCAAGACAGCCAGGGGAAATGCTCAAACACAGACTATTTGAGGTAAGACAATGCATGCTTTCTCCTGCTGACATTTCTGGGAGGCAGAAAGCCCTTGGGACAGAATGCAAACCTGGAGTTAAAAACCTGAACTGCAATAGCAAGGTTTGACAGTGCTTGTAAAGAGGAGCAGATAAACACATTGGTTCAAGAGGCATTTTGCAATAAGGCAAAAGTATTATGAGTGCTAAATGTAAGCGAATATAAAGCATCAACTTGACAAAGGGCTGGCTCCCATGAGTGGAGAAGAATGCAACACCTTCAGATGACTTCCCATCTAGCAACACTTGAGAGGCAACACAAGGGCTGACCCCTGCTTGAACTCGCCGACCAGGCTGTCAAAGAGGAAAGGCACTGAGAAAAGGAGAAGGCAAAAGGTTTAAAACTGGTTTGAAAAGCCAATCCTTCTCTGGACAACAAAAACTTTAAAGAAATTCCTTGAGAAATCGGACTCAGATAAAGATCACTCCTACAGTTTATAAAAAACCCAACAAATTCCTAAGTTCCACATCAGGGTGTGGAGAGATCCAAGTCAAATAACAAATGTAGACATTTCGGTTGTGCAAAAGACCCATTGACAGTGTGTTGTGGTCACGCCACTAAACCATCGTTTGAGACACCTGCCTGGTCACCATTTTCCCCTCCAGCCATGAACTCCAAAAGCAGCAGTAGGATTTTAAGCCGACCCAGGAATTTGACATAGCAAATGACTATAGGAATTATAAGTGGAATTGCACTGTCAGGATCAGTGACAACTGAGACCTGACCCCCACTGAGGTATGATCAAAATAGAAACAAAGATAAGAGTAGTTCCGTAGCTAGAAATGCAATGCAATAAATACTGTCCAAACAGTACTTCTGTTTATGAAGGATCACCTTTAATACTAATACAGCTCCTATGCATAAATTAGCCTAGCCTATTTGAGGCTTGATTATTTACCTTATACAATTTAATCAAGAAAAAATTACATGTCAGAACAGCCTACATTACTCATGGCAAAATTCTTCTTCAGCTCCCAGACATTCTTTTGTCATCCTAGTAAAACATTTTCTCAAACAAGTCTGCTTTAGCCTGAGGATCAGAGCTGGTGATGTTCTTCATTCTGAAGTTAGTATTTTGTTTACTTTGGGCAAAACATGAAGTATCCCACATTTCCATTGTGCACTTGGCACATAAGTCTTTGAAAAGCATCTACAAAAATGGTAAATGATTCCTGTGTTCTCAAGGAGGTTTATCACTCCAGCAATGGTAGATAACATAACAAGTGGTTAAGAAGTCCAATTTTATTAAGATTCAAACTTCTAATCTTCTGTCTTCTTGGCAGGCAACTCAAACCTCAAAAGCTTTGTAGTAAATGCCATGGTCACAGGCCTTCTGTGGTGGTTTCTGGGATTCTTTGGGGAAAAAATTCCCCATGAAACAAAACTCATAACAGTCAACTAAGATTTTGGATTCAGCAATAATTTGACCAAACCCCAAGCACTATTGTCCTTATTGACAAATAAGAGATCTTTCTCTCATCTCCCTTAGAGTCTCTATTTAGCAGTCATTTATTTTAGATTAGTGTTATATAGGTAAAAGAGATTTGAAAGCAAACACTGCCTTACAACATATTTGTTTCTGACTAAATAATATTTTCACTTGCCTGTAATAGTAAATCCCCATTTATGAGTAAATCCCACACCCATTTATGACACCAAAGGAGAAGCGTCTAAACTGAACACTAGACAAAACTGATTCCCATATCATATAATTAAAATATATTGGCTCCATTCTGGGAGAAATTCCTCTACAGGGTAGAGGAATCTCTCCAAGAGATAATATTTGCCTTTGTTTGAGGGTATTTCTGATGGCAACATGGTGAGACAGGCCAGCGAAATGAGGATAAAGTTAGAGGTTAAAAGTTAAACACCCTCTAAGGGCTTGGTATTTCAAATGGCTAGGCCAGACAGCAAAAAGGCTCCTCACCAGACTACAAAAAAACAAGAACAGACTGTTGCAAATGCTTTTATCCCTGCTCCTGTACAAGGCCAATCTGATTCCCAGAATCTTCTGTACCCAGCAGAGAACCTCAAAATTTATTTTTCTGGGGAGTGCCTGGTTCAATGCCCATGAAATTCAGTGAAGATGTTGCCACTGACACTTTTATGCGGGGTTTATGCATTCATTTAACACCATTTATGGTGGGGTTTTTTATACCTATGTTGTTATAGCAAAAATACTTGTACACAATATATTTGGAAACATGCAAATATTTATAAGGACTATATATAGACATACCTTATTAAGAGGCAGATCTGTGATACAGCTTATCATCTGCAAGCAGAAGTCCCGGTTGCCACTGGGAATTTGGTGGCGATGGATCTCTGGAAGTTGCATCTCCTTCCTGCGGGAGGCAAGGCAGCACCAAACTGAATGACCTGCTGGCTGACTAATCCTCCTGGGTCTACAGAACTGGTTTCCACAGGAGAAAAAGACAGCTTTAAACAAGAAACTTCTTTAAGTTCTTTTTCAGTGACAGTTTGCCTAGTAGGAAAATGAGGCAGCACACATAACAGAGCTATAGAAATCTCCACAGTTAATGCATAGAGGGTAGGTGGCACTCATTTTTCAGTCCTGTTTTTTTTTTGTTTTCTTTTTTTTATCTTGTGAGAGTTTGATGTAAAACACAGCAGCAATCAAAAGACAAGGACACAGATATCCCCTTTTTCTGTTTGAATTTCTCTCTTCCTGGGACAGGACACAAAGTCCTGTACTTGGCCTAGAGCTTGGGTCATCTCATGGAAAGAAAACAAAAGGAAATTAAATCCTTTGAGAATGAAGAGAGCACTGAACCTGTCTTCTACTATATACAAGACAGATGACTGTAGTGTAATTTTTCTATGACTTTGTTTTGTGAAGAACCCAGTCAAAGAGACAGACATTTATTATGCCTTGAGCAGGTCTGCCAGGCAGGTCCTGTTGACAGCCTTCAGAACTGGTAAGTTAGCTTTCTGAATAATCCCCAATGCCCAGATCCCCCAGCAGCTCAAGCTGAGCAAAAAGACCAGTGGCACTGAGGAAACTCCTCAGTGTATGAGGAAAGCAAGCAGGAAGGTTTGGTGCAGGTTGGCAACAGGGCACAGGAAGTGCTGTTGCATTTTTGCCATTCATTGTAACAGGATGTTGATTCAGTCTTCAACTTACAAATAGAAGAATGACTCATTTTTAATTAATAGCAGTTCATTATAGATATTGATTCTCAGCACTATGTTGATGGCTACTCAGATTTTATAAAATAAAGACTAAAATGGATGTTGTAGGCTTAGGTTGGGACTTCAACCATATTACTAAATAGCAATAATACCACCTGTAGCAGAACAGATTAGTATATTTTTCCAGGAAATTAAAAGAAATAAGTAGAGATTCAGCCATAAACCAAACCTCATCCTTGGCAATGGACCCACGGGATAAGTTTACAGTTCAAATTCTTAAAAGTTAAAAAATTCTTAAGTTCCCTTTTCTAATTTTTTTATCAGTTGTTAACTGCTCTGTAAATAGATCTCTGGTGTTTAGTACCTGGATCTTTTTTTTTTTTTGCTATCACTTGGAATTGAAGACACTGCTGATGTAGATGTCCCTGGCTCACCCCATATAAAAACAATACCAAGGGTTCTGGCAGGTCTTTTGTAGCAACTTACAGTGGTCATTACAATATGAAAGAGAACAACTGACTAAACGCAGCAGCCGCTTGCTGACAGATAATAGGAATAATTTTTCAAGCAAATCTTCGAATAGTGAGTCTTGGAACATAAACTGTCGAGCCTGATTTCGTTGACTGACAGTTTCTAGTATTTGAGTAGGTAAAGAGCTGTGAAAATGCTTCACTTCATAAGCATTTTGAAAGTGGTTTCTGACATATAAACTTTTGGCAGCAATTTTCAAGGGGGTCGTCTAAAATGACTGATATAGTAGTTAGTGTGATGCAGGCATAGCACATTTAACAGTCACTGAGCTTCGAATATGACACAGTGTGATACTAATTGCAGCACTGCAAGCAAGGCATAAAGGAGTTGCTCGGAGCGCTTGACATATACTTTATGACTTTGGAAAAAGAAAGAGGCTTACACTGCTAAAAACAGGACATAGTACAATACACTCCACTTCATTTTACAGATGAGAAAATGCCATTTACCAGTACGACCAAGACCATAGAAAAAGAAAAATAAGATCAATCCCAACTTATTTTTGCTTTTTCTAGATCCCAGGCCACATTTATTCTAGTCTCAAATGTCACAAAATTATTACAGCATATTGTAGTTTAGGTTTTCCGACACATTATGAAATATGGAAGCTGGAGCAGCAAGATTTGGATTCTGGGACCAACTCCCATGCCAAAAACTCAGTGGTGTGAAGAATTGCTTCTGTTGTATGTTGTTTTATTATAGCAATGTACGTGATTTATACTAGGAGAGACCTTGGCGCTATGGTTTTAATTCAGTTCCACTGACAGATTTTCACTTGAACTGCTCAATGCACATGAGCTAAGGGAGCTGGTTTTGTGAGGAGTTTTGAAGCTACAAGAAGGCTAATTGGATTGCACCATTAAAATCTTCCTGGAAATATTCTTTCTAAAAGGAACATGGTGAACATCTTCCTATCAGCATCTCTGTACTTCTGAAAACTTACATTGCATTTTCTGAAAAAGAATTTAAAGAAAGAAATCAAATGCTTGCTCAGAGAATGTGTTCAGGTTTGGATTTTTCCTGTCTCACTCCTAATGAATTTACTATTTAAGCCTATGAACTCTATTCTGATTTTATTTTTTCTTCAGCTTTTAGAGAAAGCAATACTTCAAATCCTAGATTTATGAATCCTTTTGAGGCCTGATGTTGATTTAGTCACACCGGCAGATCTGGAGGAAGCCATGGTGGTTGACAAAGTACCGTCTTCGTACCTCTCTGGGTTTTTTTCTTATATTTTATCTTTATTTTTCCTGCTTATATTTACATTTAGCTGTTTGAGGCTTAAATAAAACTGTGAGCACTGATCTTTTCTGTTTATCCTTTTTTTTTTTAAACTACCCTTTCTTTTTATGCGAAAATTACTCTTCAGCTGGCCCAATCATTTAATGTATATAAAATACATTATTATTTTTCAAGCAGAAGCATTGATGAAAGAACCTGTGAAGCAGCAGCTCCAGCCCTTGTTCTTTCTTTCACGTGGACACTTCTATTTGCTCTGCTCGAAATCTCAGGGGTGGTGCCTGGTGCTGGCTGCTCTCTGTGACCTGCATGTTGGTGGCACACGTACAGCCCTGTAGGGCAGCTCCAGAGCCCGGCCTCAGGGTCAGGGAGCAAGACACTGCTCACATTGATAAAGTGGCAGCACATCACAGCAGCTTTTGAGTGCTGGTATGATTTCAATCTGCTATTAAGGGATTAAAGCCTTGACCAGAGACAAGCCAAACACAGCAACAGAGCAAGGCTGAATAGGAGCTGCACCAAATGGCAAAAAGCAGTGGGATAGGCAACAGAATTGGTTTGAAGTACCTGCTGCTGGGGTTGATTTATAAAGAATCTTCAAGGTCTTTGGAAGGATCTCTTAATTTTTTGCTTGAAATGCACATTTAGCAGTGTCCTAGTCACTCATGATGGCATTTTTTCCTAGAATCACCACATCTCTGATGTGGTAAAGTGTTAGCAGACCACATTCTTACCTCTGTTATTCCAGTCAGCCCTGACCACGTTGCCTTTTCCTGGTCTTAAACTTAAAACCAAACACGGTTAGGTGGAAAAAAGGGGTTTACCTTGGTATTTATTGAAGGACCCTGGTTGCAGCACCGCATCCCAGTGGAATGCACCAAAATNTAAAATGCACCCCCCAAGTGCACGCACACATCAGAAAAGCATGTACAATTGCAGGCCTTGCAAATTAGCATATCTATCAAAGATTCCCCAATAAGAGGCTCGAGTGAACCCCCAGTCTCAAGGAACCTTCCCCCTGGATGGGCCTATCTTAGTTTACAGAATGTGTTCTGGAGAGGACCTTGGTGTCTGGGGCATTCTGACCCCTGACTGCGAGGCTTCCAGGATGTTTGGTCTCTTGGTTTAACAAAGGCTAGGCTATCTAACTTAGGGAATTATAAGTATGTGGGCTAAAAAGCATCAAGAATATATAAAAGGGGTGTAAAAGAAAAGGTGAAAAATCATCACAGCATCAACCAAAACAAGTCCCTCTGACATTTAATTTGGCCTGAGGGCACTTCTTCATTCCCCAAGTTTGGAGACATGCCCCTGCTGCATCCCTCAGTGCCCTGCCAGGGAGAGAGCCAGTTTGGCACCAATCACTCTACATACACACCAATTACTACAAAATAAAATAAAGACAGAAGCCAATAAAACATGTACAAATTAAGCGGAAGACTAGACCCTGGGCCAGAGAGTGAGAAATCAGGACCCTAAAAACGTGTCCCTCTGAGCACTTCCATCCAAGTCCAGACTCAGCCAAGTACTTGGTAGTCAAAGTGAGCCTTCAGCCCTTTTTTCCCATCAGAAATTAGGAAGCTGCTCACTGCCTTTGTCCCAGACAGGTGATACCTGTGTCCTCTCTGGCTGACAAGGGATCTCAGCAGCCACATGGGCAAGCAGGTTCTGTGTCTTAACCAAGAGCTTCCCACAAGGTGTAAGGGGTGCCAAGCAGGGTGGACCTGGAGCCAGAGCAGTTCTGCAGTGCCCAGAGAGATGATTCAGCCCCGGCAGTCCAGGCACAAACGAACTTTGAGATTATCTCACCTGTTAGACAAAGCAATAATATTAAAATGTGCCTTATAAAGCGTAGAAATTTCCATTTCATTCTTTAATACATTTAGATCCATGACCAAGGTCTTGGCACATATAAACGTGATTAGACTGGAATACTGCATAATAAACCATTTTTTAATGATGTTTCTGATTACAAACTGAGCCTGTTTGTGCAACAAGGAGCACCTATCCATGTGCCAGGACACTGTGCAAACAAAATACAAAGAAATGGTCCCTCCATCAAATGAAATCCCAAAGGAAGATACAGACAGAGGAGTAAAACCTGAGCTTTAGGGAATCATAAGTCAAACATAGTGTTTCATACTGTTTTTCCACATATACTTTAATAGTTATTTTCCAGTCTGTGGAAGATGCTAAAAAAATCACAATTCTGTTCATTTTAACACAGAGAAGGATTTTTTTTTTTTTTTTACACTCCAGGGTGATCCATTAGTTTAAGCTGTATTTTAATGATCTAATTTACCCAGAGTATTTGAAACACCATGAAGGCTTGCCATCCATCCTATTAAGCCCAGTATCCAACATTAGCAGCAGAAGCACATGGATAAGCAAATCAAATGGAAGCTGTGAAGAAAGTTGCACAGAAGCTGCATAAATGAGATTTGTGTATCTGCAAGGCTTGTGGGAAGGATAAATTATTTCAAGATTGATTTAATGCAAAGACACAAGCTGAACAAGCTGACTGATTTTTCTCATTTATCAGTTCTCTAGAAATGGTACAATGTTGACTCATTAATTTTCCTGAAGTGATAGACACATGGAGAAAAGTGAAAAAAATCAACTAAGATGAATAAAAAATCTGGCCATTAATTCAATGCAGAGGAAGGGTAGATGGATGATGTTACTCCTGCCTGTAGTAACCAAAGTTAACAGCCTAGTCATAATATTTAAACTTAAATAATAGGAAAGTTTTACTCATTTCGGTTTCTTTTCCTTTTACAAAGAGCAAGATATAAATTTTATGGAAACTGTGGGAGAGGAAATTAACTGTAGTAGTTCTGGAGCTGAAAACAATTAAAAAATTATACCATGGGACGCGTTGAACAAATGTGTCCATCAGCCAGTTTCGGGTGCAGATCTAAGAGAGATTTGCAGTGTAGGGAGCTTGTAGGATTCTTCAGGAGGCAGCCTGGGGAGCTGTCATTATAGATACATAACAGAAAAACCACAGTGCTGTGGCAAAGAATCAAAGCTTTGGACTAACTCAGAAATGAAGCCTGAGCCTACATGGATGACTGTGTATCTCTTTGTGCCTTGATCTTCACAGAGCTCACCAGAAAGACTCACGTCTTGTGTACTGTAGAACAATTCAATAACAAAACCATTACCATTTTCAGATATTTTCCAATCCATCTTTTGGTTCTTAACACAGGGCGGGAAAGAACAAATATCAGCCCCTTGCAGATTCTGGGAGAAGCAACAGAAGTTGATGGTAAGAATAGCAGAATCTAACAAAGGTACAAATAAAAACAAACATGTTTTGATTGGCTTAGTTGTGATCAATTATTATTTCAGATACTCAAATGCTACACAGAAATGTCTTTAACTTTTATTTTTTATTACTTGGTATCAAAAATAATTTGAGCATTAGCATCCACTCCAAATATCCAGAAAATAATCCTTAAAACTCAATATAAACATTTCATATATATTTTTGTATGCTTGTACAATACAATTGCTGATTATTTCTTCACAAGATTTTTTAAGTTCTCTTCTGACCTTATTTGTTTTGAGATACAGTCTTTCCTGACCTTACTTTATCTCAATCTGGGAAAGCATCAGCAAGCAAGGACCAAGTAATTTCTTCTGTGAAAATATATTTTTATGTCCATTTTTATGCTTTTTCCCACTGATAGATATATACTATTACGGAGAGTTATCCAACTGCATTTACCCAACTGAAGGCAAGTTATTGATACAAATTTACAGGGTTGCTTTACAGATTACAAATTAGTATTTTAGGAAAATATCTGAAGACACAGATTTGCAATTTCCGCCTACTCTTTTTTCTTGCTGTAGTATAATCTGTTGCCATTTTATGCCTGTTGAGCAAAGCAAATTCTATTTTAAAACCATAATATTCACCATTTTAAAGAAATTCAACAGTTTAAAATATTTTCCTTAAAAATAAACCCGTTGTTTTCAGTAGCTGGAGAAACCACAATTATTGCAAATTGTCCTTGAAGATCACTGAATCCAAGCTACCTATGCAAGTCAAAACCTACACCTCTTCCTAAACTGCTGGCCAGAACTCCAGGCTGGTCCAGGATTCCTCATATGTAAACAAAGTTTTGAAAACTCTTGGCTGCCTACCCCACCATCAAGCTTTCAAGGGGCAGAAAACGAGCATCTTCTTTTACCCGATTAATGAGTGTTTTACCCTATTAATTATGGGCTGATGGGAGACGCAGCCTTTGTAGCAAGAGCTCTCTCAGGGGGTCTAATCTGAAGCTATGTCCTGAAAACCACTAGGTTCCAAAATTTATTTAAAAAAAAACAAAAAAACAACACCTATTTTTTCCCCCCAGTGCCCTTAGGAATAACAGTTTTGCTTTTTCTTCTCAACACAAGTGCTTAACAAACTACTGTTTATCTTAATTCACCAGCTATAACTAGTCCAGCAAAACTGTTCAGGACACAGAAAAGAGAAAACTGTGTAAAAAGGCCTCTGGTAATGGAGCTGTCTTTCAACTATTTACAATAACCAAGTAATTTATTTCAAGTACTGAATATTAACAGTCAGTCTTTAACGGCGTAATGTATCAATAATGCAAAATCCATTTTATTGGTAGCTTTGTTATTTTTAATAAAACTAAAGGTAACAACAAAAAATACTTCTTTAGGTTCACTTCAACTGATAAACAATGAGAAAAAGATGACAACATCATGAATTTACCTTTTTTGTTTGTTTGTTTTGAGAGGAGAGAGAGGGCAGTCAGCCCATTCGCTCTTTGATTCTTTTTCTTGTTTACCTGGCAACAGATCAGTGTAAAGGCTGGTGGAACCAACTGTCTCTGTTACTGCCTAACCTGCCAAAGAAGGAGGCAATGTCACATCACATCAATAGGTCAGTAACAATTTCTTTATGGAAAACCAGGTTTCCAATCCCACAGAATTACCCCAGGAGAATTCACCAACCAGATGTCACATCAAGAGTTGCCACAAATGCTGTGCAACAGTCCTTCATCCAAAGTATTTAATCAATTTCAAAATCAGTATTGATTTATTAGATTTCTCTTTTCATAACATAAAAATTTTTCATAAAAGCATTGTTACTGCCTAGGTAACTAGTTTAATGCTAGATTAGGATTTGTGTCTTTGGTGACCTGAAGTGTTGTTTTGTTTGTTTGGGTTCGTTGTTTTTTTTTCTGAGTGTTTTATCTCTTTTTCCATTGTGAATGCAGGTGAGTAGATACAGGCACAGACACACAATAATTATGTAGCGTTTCATCACACTATTGATCTGTGCTCAAAATCTGTGCTCCTATTGATATGCAGGATCAGGCACATCTTTGCCAGATGGGATTTTTCGAGACTAACCCCTCAAAATTTCAGTGTTGTGTGATGGCAGCACTTACCACCTTAATTGAAAAGGTAAGAGTGGAATTTCATTGTAAGCTCAGATTCGTTGATTGAATGCTCAACAGGACAGTCCAGAAAAGAAAGTTGCAAGACTCCTGTGTACCATTATACACAACACCCTCTCCCCATCCTAACACAGCTAGAAGGATTAAAGAGCAGTGCCTACCTACATGACATTGGCCTGACTCACCAAAACAAAGGAATATTTTATTTTCATGCCTATTTACTTTGTCTGCCTGTCAGCCTGTCAAACAGCAACCATCTGTGACTACAAGGAAAACCAGTCCCCTGATCAAAGCACTGAAATACAGCGAGCAGAGGAGTAGCAACATCAAAACGATAATCACGAAGGCCCCCATACTTTAACATGAACCACCTGTGAGTTTTCTGGATTGAGATGAGAGTGGGAATAGTTCAGCAGGTGCCTTTAGGCTGAGAGACCAGCATAGCTGACAAAAAATAATTGGTCCCTTTAACTTCACACAACTCCAATCTTCTGTTTAAACAGTGCTGTCTTTTTCAGCGTGCTCCACTACAGGTACTGAGCTGAGCTTTTTTCTAGGTTGTGTGATGCTGGTCTGTTGTGGTAACTGCAGTCCCGTCTCATTCTCAACATCATTTTCTACTAAATCCCAAAGATGACAGGAAATACGAGCTTTTTCACCTTCTCATATGTTTCTGCTGTGTCCAGAACATGATTTTTGCTGAAATAAAATGTGTTGGTTCCCTTACCAGTGTACCAAACAACCATTCCTCATGTATTAATATTTTTCATTACACCAGGTGAGGTATTCTGTAAATCAGCCCTGTTTACATTTCCTTCTGTAGCCTTCTTCTTTGTCTTTTGAAAGTGATATCCTTTCCAGATTCCCTCTTAGAGTCCTTTACTTCCTCTCACCCATGATTGGTAACAAAAAACCCAATAACTTATTTCAGTGGATTATGATAAATTTAAGTATGACTAGCATACCATTGATAACAAAAGAAAATGAACATGCCAGTGATATTCTCCAGTCCATCAGAGAGAGAAAGATGCACTCCAGGCTGTAGTTCCCCATCATACCATCCCTTTTGACTGCAATGCAGTCGTTTACATTGTCTGCACAGTACCAGGCAAGAAAACTGCAGACTCTGAACTCCTCCCTGTGTCTTGTCCTGCCCCAAGGGAACAGCCAGGCCATGGGAAAACCAAACAAATGATGAGTCCCAAGGCCAGGACCACCTTTTGCTTAGGCAGGGTGAAGAACTTGACTTCTAAGCCTCAGTCTCCAGCAACTCGAGTGAACAAATTCCTCCTTCCCATCACTTCCTAAGGTCCCAGCAAGAAAACAGCTTTTCATCTACCAAGGGCCTATAGAGCACCACTGCATTAATGCCATGTGTTTATTGCACAGCAATTTCTGTGTCCATCTAATAAATAATAATTGAAACAAAAATACCATCTGTTTAATTGTAATTTCTCAGCAGAAGATCTAAGGCTTCCTCTTAACTATATTCATACCACTTTCACAGACCTAAAGGTCTTTGAGATCTGTGCAATGGGGGATGACAAATAAAGGAGTAACTCACATTGGAGAGAACCTGGGTATATTAAAATCACACAGTCCAGTGAAGACTCAGAAGCACGAATTTGGAAATAGCACATCATACATCACCACAGAATGGACTGCAGGTCTCCCAGACTCACCGCTCCATACAGAAACAGTCCTGCACATTCAGCTTTGAGCATCTCTGCTTGGCATCTCTGCTTGGCCACAAAGTGCCTCTCTTCAGAGTAAAACAAATATTCAGTAGCAGTGCCTTAGTAATTGCCAAACAGTGTTTCAAAGTCGTATTATCTAGCCTTTTTCTCAGCCATAACCAACTGCTCTCAAGCCCACAGGGCTGAGCACAACCTCATTGACACCAGCACAATGAGATCCATTCACAGCCACTAATGGCGGTCGGTTCAACAAATAAACAGGAATTGGCTGAATAGATACCATTATGCCACTTTATACCTTATTTACTTGCATGTGTAAGACCAACAATAACACTGCTCTGGTAAAGTACAACCCAAGTAATGCTTTTTTCCAGACAAAATAAAGCAAACAAAGCAAACTTCTGTGCACATTCACGACCAACACTAAATGTCACTCAGAAAAAGATAATATGAGGAGAATAAACGTACTCGGGGATTTTTCTTTTCTGAGCCAAAGGGCCTGGAAAAACAACATCAGCATCTTTTTCTTGTATTCTCTAAACTGCAAATTTAGACTCTTCTGTTATCACCCTATTTACTTTCTCATTTTCAGCTGCACAGAGTCAGAAATGTTTTCCTGGAACTGAGAACCTGTGTTGCAGAAACCCCTGCGATAACGATTTTTCAGAAATTGAATTATCTTCCATATTTAAAAAAGAGTTCATTCTGAAAGCAGGATTAAGGTCTCAGGCAGGACAGGATTCAAAGGAGTCAGTGGTTGCATGTCACTCTGGGATGGTTTTGTGCTACTGATCAGATTCTCGTTGCCATTAAGACAGCAGGCTTTTCCAGCTGGAACTCACAACTGGAAAAGCAGAAAAGTCAATGGGGGAAATGGAATTTCTTAAATGGGACTGATAGGTTAAAAAGAAAATTGCCTTGGTTACACCCACACAGAATTATGAGTACTGTATTTATGGCAAAAATACATTTATTATAAACAACACATCTTTACAAATCTTAAAAATCTTCAGTGAGTTTTTTAAAACTATCACACAGATTATCAAAGCCAAAAACATGTTTATGGATACAAGTGAGATACTATTTCACCCTCGTCTAAAAGCCATTTCCCTTCATCTTTCTGAATACCTTTCTAACCAGCGCAGATCGTGTCTGCACTCAGCAGTGACACGGAAACAGAGGCTAAAAGCTCTGGAACAAGAAAGAGCCCGGGTTAGTGAGAGGCAGTGAAACTCACATGACTGGAGAGTGCTCGCAAACCTCGAGCTCCAGCACGAAAATTGTGTGCTGTGCTATTAACAGCCCAGGTCACTGCCAGCTCCGGCTCAGCTCCGAGGTGTCAGCCTCACACAGCGAGGCAGACAACACCCCAAAGGCCCTGCAACACCCGGAGGGCAACTGGGCAGCAAAGCCATAAAGGACATCTACTAACACAGGAGCTCATTGCAGTATTTTAGAAACAGGACTGAGCACCTTTTCCTCACACCTGCATTTCAGTGGAACACGGCTGCTAATGGAAAGGCAATTGAAGGCTAAAATAATTGAGGGATCACCCTAATATTCCTGAGATAATATCAGTTTCTGATTCCTCTCCCTTGAGCAAATAGAGGCAGAGGGAGAGGGTTGCATGTCCAGGGTGTCTTTCCTGTCCATCACAGCCCTCTGGACAGGTACAGCTATGCCAGGAGAATAGATCAGCACATAAAAATTGCAGAATGAAAAAGGACCAAGCTGACTTTCTTGATGAGCTGTCCTGGATGCTCCTCAGCCGAAAGCTGCAATTACAGCCCTGCAGTCTGAATTCCAGTATGTAACAGCATAAGCTTTGTTGATTATTACTAATTAAATGTCTTTCTTTTTTTTTTTCCCCATACCTTTTTCACTCCACTTTAAAAACACACCCAACATATTTATCTTTTTGATAGTTTTTGGATGGCTGTGAAGATTTTTCAGCCTGACAAATGTTCATATGTTCTAATTCTTGAGCATTATTGTGCTTCTGTTGCCACATTCCTTCTATCCAGCGCATGCGAGTGCAGTATTGCTCATCCCCATCTACTCCTGCAGAACCTCTGAAAACCATTAATGAAACACTAGGGGGACCAAAAAAAAAAAAAAAAAAAAGCAAAAAGCAAGCAAAAACCCTGATTAAAAATGTAGAAAATCTGCTTTTTATTCAAACACTCTTCACTTAGTGGGCAACTAAAGTATGCAAGACCCTATTAGCTGTGTAAAAAAAAAAAATTATCTTAATATTTAATATCTGTCCTCACCCCATTCTAATTTCCAAATTACAAAGCTGAGGATTTCTGCTGCTGGTAATTAATTCTTTGCCTGTTATTGAGTCAAACGCTGATGCCCCATTCATTAGGTTACAGAGGTGCAACTTCAGTGGCAGTTTGTCTGCATAAATAAATAAATTAAATGTTTTGACATTACTGTGTATTTGGCCTTGATATCCACAGCTGAATGGAAGGCAGGAAAGGGCCCTGATCTCTCGCTGTCTGGAGAATACAAACAGATTGAGAAGTGCATCACCTGCACATGTTACTGCAGCAGCCTTCCCTTTGTTGTCAAACTCGACTCAGATTCATTTCAAAATATCCAAGCCCAAACCTAATTTCTGGCAGGACCTACAGGATCAAATTTGTCTCCTTGGTATTCATTTGCTGCCAGAAAGCCTCAAAAGGACAATGAATGACAGCCAAACTGATTATCAGTTTCAGTGAGTGAAGGTCAGTGAGTGTAACATCTGCCTGGCTGGTGCTTGCCTACATATTCATGTGCAACATTCTGCTCTTCCAGAGGTCACAAAAACTCACAGAACGAACAAGATCCCACTGGAGCCCTCTGCTTCCACAGACATATAGGAACACCATTTTTTACTCATTCAGTGAGTTTGGTTTGGTTTTTTTTGTTTGTTTTTTTTTTAGATGGGTTTTCCAAGGAGCTACATAGGTCAAAATTACTCTGGGTTTGTTTTTTCTTTCTAGTTTGTTTTCCCCCTTTATTTGAAAATGCAAAGAAAAAGAAGAGGAGGGTGGCAAGCATGGTATAGGAATATACCTTTCCTATGGGGAAGAAAAGAAAGGCTACCTTAAGTTTTTGGATTATCATGAGATATAAACTATTAATTAATGATTAATTAATAGTCACAAATTAATGATTTAATAACCTGTCCATTGTTTATAAAAAACTAAGCTTAAAAATGGCAGCTGCAAGCCATAAAATGGAATAAGTAATTTCTACCAAAGAAATCTCAAATGCTGTTGGAAGTGCACTGATTCCACTGCCATGATCTAAGAGAATTTCCTAGTCCCACAGCGAAGGACTTCAAAAAACCGTATTCCAAAAGCACATTGGAATTGTTCCACTTCAGTAAATCCACACCTAAATTTCACAACTTGAAAAGATAAAAATTCTGAATTTAGAGAGACCAAACATAAATGAGCTTAAAAACATATTTTACAAAGGTCAGACTCTTTGCTCCGGAAATTTGGAAAAGGGACACAATAGGCATGAGCTAATTTATAACAAAAAGTATGAACAGGACTGGGTATTTCTTCTTCTAACACCCATTGTGGTTATGTTTTGATTATTTTGGTTTCAATAACTGTTTTTGTAGTTTTGGATAAGAGTCCTGAAGTTATATTCCTATTATAGCATTATCCAGTATTAATATTACTATATATTAATATCATGTTAATATTAATAATATTCCTATAAATTAATATCCTGAAGGGATATTGCTTAATCATATCCTTTAATAAAAGATACAGATTCAGTGCATCAGTACATTTGACACACATCAAGCAAATTTGTTTTCATGATTCAAAAGCCCAGACAAGGATTTCCACATATAAATCAGGCAGTGGAGCCCACATGCCTGAGTAAGAACAGCTCTGTCCAAGGTACATTTTCCACCACAATCCTGGGAAGTGGCTGTGCATTTCCACAACCTCCTCAGCACCCCAGCACCAACAAGCAGCCCTTCAACAGCATCTAAGATGATCTCTGTTAAAAAAACAGGGAAGACTCCAGAATTCTTACTGCAGGTAGTTTTTCTAATAACCTTTCTTTTCCTTGAGTTATCACCACACATTCTCATTCCATTTCATGCTTTCCCTGTATACATCAAGATTAGAGAAAATTTTGTACATCAACTCAGGACATGAACTGCTTTAGGCTCTTGATGAAGATTCAAAGAGGTAAGACAACATCATATGTTAATGAAACCCAAGTCTAAAGCAGCTAAAATTTCTCTTACTCAAATTTGACATAGTGAAACAACAGGAGTATACCCAGGTGCAATTAGAGCATTACAAAAACAGGCAGTGAAGGATACCATCGAAAGACAGGATTAGTTGTGCAAGGTAATTCCAGTAGATAGGCTGCAGAAATCAGTTTCACAGACATGGGAGACACTTAACTCAAGCTGTGCCTGAGGCAACAAAAAAAGTTAAATTCCTTTTCTCAGTCCAATTTTATACTCTTACAAGAAGTTGATATTTTCTATTTGTATCATATTAGCTAAACACAACAACACCAAGACACATCGAGGTAAGACACACGGAGATAAGGTCACAGCTCCGTTTGCGGTAGACAAAGCACAAAAATGTAGCAAGGAATATTCTTTCCATGCAGTCAGTGTACAAAAGAGAATATATTTCCATATTTGCTTAATGTAATTTCACATATGCACCACACAGATTCTGAGTGCTCTGACTAGAAATTAAATGAGGAAGTTTATTCATTAAACAGCTGTAGCTTTCCACCCACTAGGTCCTTAATGCAATATGCAAAGTTTCATGAAAATTTTAATTCCAAGAGAAGATATCTTTGTTTTCATTTACAGTAAATAACATGAACGGGCTGTTTCTTTATTCTTCAAATAAATTCATGAGCAGCTTTAATTAATTAGTAAATACTAAATATTTTTTATTAATGATCATTCTCTTGTCATTGTCCTGGATTATATCAACAGTTTATTAGAGCAGGAAATAACAAAAGTCATGATTAATAGTTGTGTTTATTACAGTAAATTCTAATTAGTCTATAGATAGTGTGTTCCTCTGTTGTAACTGCTTGTATAAACATAGCATAAGAGAAAGATGTATAACATAAATAAATTGAGGAATGCAATTGCTGGAGTCATCATGGCTCCACAATATTTCAGGAATGCTCTGTTTAACAAGGATTACCCAGCTGGAAGAGCAACAAAACAAGAAAGAGTGGCTACACCATGGGAAGAGAGAGGTAGGAGAAGAGAAAAATGTTCTCAAATAGGGTGAAGAACAGTCACGTGAAGGACAGGAAGGAGAAACAGAAGAATTTTTACACAGCAGAAGCGCCCTGCACCTGGTGATTGCTGATGCCTACTTCCCTACAGCTGATTAACTACGCTTCCATCTGAGGGATTCTGCTTGTTCCTATGCCAAATATTGTAGGGCTTGGGAGCTGGAAGGAAGTTTTTATAAAAAGTCCACAGCACATTTCAGCATGGCCCATTTTGTTATTAATTTCTCAGACAGGAAAAGTTGGCTTGATTCCTCTTTACCCACATCACTGTATGCAAAAGCACATTTCAGCCTAGGTTGAGAGCTGACCTGCAAGAGCTCAAAAAAGGCTTCAGCTTAATCTCAAGCACAGATAGCATAGCTAGGCAGAGAGGTGGCTGAACATTTTTTACTGAAAATCTGTTATACAGAAAATGGTTTCTCTGCCAATTTTTATGGTGAAAACTATTGCTTTCTACAAGCCTCTAAAAAGATAATAATTTTATATCAGTGACAATCCATTGGAAAAAAGGCATTTTATCTCTTTTCATATTAATCTCCATTTTTCAATATTGCTGAAAAAGTGTAACTTCTGAGTAACACAAGTAAAGGCACGGAAGATGTGTTCTTGAGCAATGGTCCATTGAAAAATGAAAAAGTAGATGAGTTCACCACTCTGTCGAATAAGAAAGCCCTCTCCATCTGTCTGAGAGAAATTGAGGAGTCACAGTCATTTGCCAGCTTTCAAAAAACAATTCTCTTCCATTATTTGAAATTAGATTATTAAGCATCTCTTTCCAGAATCATAACTTCAGGGGCCAGACTCTATATTCTCCAGCTTTAAGCCTTTGTGAAAGAGCTGCTTTTACTCTAACACAGGCAAACTAAAAACATTTGTTCGGTCTCACATTTCTACGGCTGAAGACTCTATTTCAAAACCCTTAAAAAAAATTTACCTACTTCTTTTTATGCTCCAGATATTACTTTTTATCACTGAGATGTTTTGGGAATGTAGCCACTTGCCCTGTGTAAGCAGCCAGGAAGGAAATCTTTCTGGTCTGTCACGAGACTTTTGGGTCGGGTGTGCTAGTCCACGCTTGCCAAGCAAAACTCCAACTCTCATTTGAGCACAGTTTTTATTCTAAAACTCAAGACTCTTGCTCACATGCTTAACCTTAAATATTTCCCCAGAGCTGGGGAGATTACTGGCAGCAGGTGCTTACCTGCTAACTCACGACCAGCGTAGGAATGAGGCCATGGATCAGATAAAGAGATGCTGCGTACGTTTTGGAAGCGGGTTTGGATTTCAGTTAATAACATTTGCAGACAAATGTGATTTTGCTCTTAAGTTAACGTGTGGCGAAAAACACACTTTAACTTTCAGCTGAAAAATATATGAGCAAAAATTACTCTAAGCTAAGGATTTTGTTAAATCTAAACATGTTTAGTTGAGTCATTTATATGCAGTACATTAGGTCAAACATTTTTTAAAATTTTTTTATAGTTAATTACAACTTTTGAAGGAAACTGTAAGGCCTTCATATTGTGTGTCTGCTAATAATTACCAGTAATGTGATTAAATTCATGTTTAATGCTTATCTAAATTAGCTCATTAGCTTTATGGATGTTTGAAAACCTCCAAAGACTGAAAAATATTCAGTTTTCATTATAGTGCTGATACTGATCTCACAGACTGTGGCTACCATATTCATTACTCTCTGTATACACATAGTACTGTGTGGAATATCACTTGTTTCAAACCAATTATTATGCAAATCCCAAGACTTTGCTTGACACTCCCTGGTGACAATGAAACCTTGTTTGGCTTAAATAATCATTTGGGAGCCATCTATACTATGAATGAATATTACAGATTTTGTATAGCAAGGAACTAAATTTTCTTCCATCAGAGAGCAACAGGAAATAGCAAACATCAATCTGAAGAATAATTCCAGTTTCCCTCCAAATAAGTTCTGGTGCCTCAATACCTTTTTCTGGAGTATATGTTGATAGATGAAAATAACAGACTGCTCTAAGTTACACTTGTTTATGCTTCCTATTTCTCTTATACTGAGAAACTTCTTACCATGGACTGCTTTCAGTGCCATTAACTTACCTCGACTTCGTTGCATTCTATCCCCCTAAAAAGAGTGTAAGAAAGCAGTAAGAGTGAAATATTTTCTGAATCAATAGTTATTAAAAAAAAGTTCATAAAGCAACTTACGTCTTGTAAAACCACAGAAGATACATAGCTACAAAATACCTTTATAAAACTCTTTTTATAAGGATGTGTAATTAAATACCTATATAATTTTAAAATTATTAGTGATAAACAACATGTATTGATTTTGTTTTGTCTGTTTCTTTTAATGCAGCAGTTTGGGGTTTATTCTGCCTGACTTTTTGAAGAAGATCTGAATTTTTTTCTCACTTGGTATGTGGCCAAAGTTTAATCTGCTTATGAAACTCAATCTTTAGACCACAAACTCCTTAGAGTTTCTTTAGAGCAGTTGTTTAAAGCACAGATTTAGGATCTTACATTATTTTTCAACATATTCATTAAAAAGAAAATCATAACCATGCATATTGTAACTCACTTTTTTTCAGAATGTACTGAGTACTGTTTTACAAAAAAAAAAAAAAGCAGCAACCAATTTCATGGCATTCATTAAAGCTACAAATTAAGATATAATTAAGTAGATGCCTGCTGGCAAAGCACTGTGATAAATTGATAGAGGAAAGCTTTTTCCTCTACCTTCTCCATAGTCAGGAGAACATTAGCTGTATTACTCGTGCTGCATTAAAATATCTAGCTGTGTAAAACTGCCATCATATTGAACTGCTGACACAGGAGTTTGTTATTAGATAAGCCTCTAAACTTTTTTTGCTCACTCTCTCCTCCAGCCAATTCTAGTCATTCAATGAGCAAATTTAGTAACCATTACTGAAGCAAAAAGAACTGCTAAATCTCTTCCCCTTTATTATGGCTGGTTCCCACATTTCAATATTTTTTCTTCAGAAGAAGTATTGTAGATTGCATTTATTTAATACCCCAAATCATTTCAGAGCCAAAATGCAAACCCAAAACACATTGTAGTGAAGCAGAACAGACTCTGCTGTCTAGTAACCATTGTACATCAGGCCATTATAATTGAAACATGATCCACATAACCATGGGAAAAAAAATAAATCAATCAAAATTACTCCTCTAGGTGATGAAGACAATTTGTCTTTAACACCTGGAAACTTCAAATCCAGGACCATGTTCCCCTCAATGACAATCCTCTTTCCCAAGCGAACATTGAACCCAAGGCTTCCCCTTGTTGCTGTGTGGGTCACTAGCGCTTGTAATTGGGGATGCTCCATTTTTGGCAACCAGGAACAGCTTCTTAATCTCCTTTAAAACAGTTCAATTTAGAGGCAGTGATTATTTCAGGAATTAGTGAAACTCGCATCAATATCTTCTTGTCTCACCCTGCAATATAGAATTTTATAAAATGTAAAATCTGAAATCTTGTGATGCTTCCCTGGCAAGGATAATTTCCTCAAGCAGAAGAGCATTCATGGGACCCAGACTTCTCCCCAAGGACAAGAGTCCGTCTATTTTATTTCCAGGTTCAATTTTAACTGCAAGTGGCTTGGCTTTTGCTATCTGTACAATGTAATAATTTATAAATTAGAAATAATGTATATGTTTTCCTTCAAAAAATTATTCCAAGCCCTTCCATTTCTATGGTTATGCAGCCAGGAAAACACATAAATAAAAATAATGTATTCTACACAGGATGTGAAGTTTATTGCTCTCACTCAAGCCTGCATTTGTATTTGGATGAAGTCACAGACTCACAGAACAGTTTGGGTTGGAAGGGACCTTTAAAGGTCACCTCATCCAAAACCCTGCAATGATCTGGGACATTTCCTCAGAGCCATGACCAGCCTGACTCTGTATTTTTCCAGGAACCGGGCATCTACCACCACCTTCGGCAACCTGCACCAGTTTCCTCACTCTTATTTTAAAAATTTCTTCCTTATATCTAGTCTTATCAACCCTCTATTAGTCTGAAAACATTACAATTTGTCCAATTGCAACTGGCCCTGCTAAAATGTCTGTCCCCATCTTTCTTATAAACCGTTCCTTTAAACATTTAAAGGCCACAATGTTTTGTAGGTTGAAGAATAATTTCAGCTACAAGCCACCTAATTTTCCGCTAATCTACTCTAGCATTTTTTAGAAAAAAGTATTTAGCTTCCTCTTGGCTGAAGTACATATATCATGGTGTCTGGGAAAATTCCTTGGCTTGTGCAAGGCGAGGAAATTGTCTACTACATACGTTGGGAAATCTACTTGGATTGAACATAACACACAAAGATGCTCAATGTATGTTCTGAAATGCCAGGGAAGTACATGGAGACAAAGGTTCAATATTCTAACCTAGAAAACCAAAGTCTTTCAACTCATTTCACAATCAAAAAAATTGTGTATCTGTCTATTTTAAATACTCAACCCCAAGGACAATACTAATGAAACACTAATAATTTTAATAAATCTTTACATTTTCCTGAGAAATGTGAATCTTAATTTCTTTTCCACCCAGAAAAAAGTGCATTTTTAAAAAAATTAGTTTCTGGATAGATTACAATTTCCCTACTGAAAAACCTCAATGAAGTTTGCCTTTAAAGATAAATATTTCTTCCTGAAAGATCTTAACAGAATTTTCTGAAATTTATTCATTGTATGCACTGGTAATATAAGATTGGAGAGCCTGACTTATTTCCTTATTTATAAAACTCTATAATTTTATTGCCAAAACATGATTGTAAGGGGATATGTTCTTGAGACTGACTCCTCTAGTTAGTTTTCAACTCCATCAGCATTCATGATAGGCCCATTTGTACTGAACTGGCAGAGAACACATCAAAGTGCATTTCCTGCTGTTACCGGCAGGAATATTTATCTTATCACTGTACTGAAGCCTCGAGTTTACCCACTGAATGGACTATCCTGTTCTCACCTCTAAAGCTTAGTCACCTACTATACAGCTTCACTACAAAATGAGACCTCAGGATCACATTTCAATAATTAATATGCAGTAATTAATAGGAATAATTTTTTTCATGTGCAGTGGGTACATATATTTTAATAGCAGGGAAAGTTTTAACTTATTTTTAAATATGCCTGAAAGTAACATTTTTCATTTACAATTAGGGTTTTTTTAAGTCTTTCATAACATCAGTGTTTTAAACATTAAGTAGTTTCCTATTTCTTTCCAGGAGACAAATAAATGTTTTATGCAAATTAGCAGATGTGGGGAGGAAGCATGAATTTTTTGTCTAGCCCAGAAAAGGGTTTAATCTCGTACAGGAGAACATATGGAATATATAAATACATAAAACCACTTTGATTGTGAATCCTTATACAGGTGCAATACATACATTTTTTTAAACACATGAAAATTAGGAAAAACATTTTTGCCTTTGAGTAAAAAGGGTTCCAGTACAGCTGACAAAATCATTAAGAAAAATGTTTGCTGTGCTAACTGCTTTCACTTCTGCAAATATGATTGCAGGAGGAAACAGGACAACTCAGAAGTGTCACTCTATCTGAATAGCTGGTGGCTACTTGGCTCTCAGCTACTGTGCATTAACAGATCCCAAAGATGTGCAGCTATTCATTTGAAATTCAAAATGCCTGCATGACACTATCACTGTGTAAGAAATACAATCTGTTATAACAAAAGATAATTCAATAATGGCTTTGATAGTTTAGGGGTTTTGATTAATGATCCCTTAGTCTAAAAAAAATAAAATCAAATTGTGATAGTTAATAATTTACAGAAATTATAAGTGACTGTACATCTGGGTACATCATTCAGCCCTTCTTTAGCAGTAACAGGAATCAGTACTTTCATTTATTCATCATCAAAGTAGGGCAGGCACCAGCAATCCTGATACCTCAGTACAATTCATTTGTGTATTTACGTGAATAACATCTGCACAACAAGCATATCAATAATAGGTGTGCCAAGCAAAAAGGAATCCAGTCTGCTGTGGTAACTTTAGAAGCAGTGATTTCATCTGCTTCGACTCTTAAGATCTCACTCTTCTGCCAGCGTGTGCACAGGTTTTCTTTTTGGTTTTCAAAATAGGTCATGGGGTCTTCAGCTGGGAAAGAGCACCTGCTGGATTTGTGTTGTACACTCGAGAATATTCACAAGGTGTTCACGGATAAAAGACTGCAGGCAAGCTCTGTCTAGCTCCGGATCTGAAGTACAGACACAAGTATTTTCTTTCCCATCTGTAGAAGAGAAAGCACCACAATCCTGCAGTGCACTTTATGAGTTATCCTGCCACAGAGAGACAACCTGCTGGGATTAATTGGAAATGCATAGGCAAGCTGCCTCAGCCTCCTAGCACTGCTGAGCCTGTCCTCCTAATGCCAGCAAATATGGAGCTGCTACTGGCAATCCTCCACGTTTAGCAAGAAGAAAAAAAGTAAAGATACCCTTCAGATGCTGACACACCGTGATATGAAACAGAATAGCAAAAACAAGCCATACACTTACACCAGTTGCTTCAAACTTGTCAAGCTGTTACTTTCTTCAGGAGCAATATCACTTTACCTAGCAGAAATACAATAAATGGGATAAAATGGAAACAATATTAATGCTTACTGGGGATTTTCTTCAATTATCTGCCTCTCCAAGGCATTCAAGAAATTAATATCCTAATACAAGGGAGAAGAAAAGCTCGTTTGGAAAAGCTGAATTTAGCAAATAGTTCCACAGCCCTTTAGGTGATAAAGAGACATAAATGGTTGTTGTAAACAAATAAAAAGGGGATTTGGATGGGAGCTATCAGAAGAAAAATAAGATTGGTAGCTGGTGTGAAAAAATGGAAGCTAACTCAGAAAAGACCCATGTATATGGTAAATGCAGGAAATTGAGGGGAGGGGAAATAGTAATTGAGAAAGCAGAAGATTAGGTTCATGTCTGAAGTTTGAAACAATAATCGAACAAGGCCGCAGGGCAGAAAAGAAAGCAAAGTAAAAAGGTGTTATCAAGACCAGGAGACTCTGCAAAAATCTTGAACAAGGTCTGAGATGAAGAACCTGAAAGGGATGTGTACAAACTGAAGAGCACAGAAAAGGAACCTTCTGATTTGTTCCTTGTGAACATGGGGCTGCATAAGCAAAGTAACATAAAAGGGAAGAGGAGCATAAGAGTTATGAACACACCAATTTTCTATGCAATACATTTTGGCATTATTACAGGATTTGAGATGTGCAGCCACCAGAACATCCACTTAAAATGCTTCAAAGTGATGCTTACTGTAGCATTTGCCTAAAGCTATCAGCAAATATTTATGAAATGCAGCAGCTGAGTAAGTCCAGTAATAGTTTGTACGCAGAAAGGGTAAGCTGCTACTTGTGTTAGGTCTGGTAGCAAACATCCGTATAATGGCTTCAGCATGTTCCAGCCGTGCAGGTGACCTGTGAAATGTCACTTCCTGGTTTTCATTTGCTTTTTTAATAGACTCATGAAACTGAACCCTCTCCATAAAACTTAGGGTGGTTTTTTTTTTTAGGAAAAATAAAAATTAAAAAAAAAAAAAGAAATGTTGTGGTTTGACCCCAGCCAGCAACCCAGCACCACCCAGCTACTCACTCACTCTCTTCATGTTTGGATGGGGGAAAGACTCAGAAGAATAAAAGTGAGGACACTCACAGGCTGAGTTAAAGACAGTTTACAAGTCAAAAAAACCTCCAGGAATATAAGCAAAGCAAAACAAGGAATTCATTCAGCACTTTCCATGGGCAGGCAGGTGTTCAGCCACCAGTAGGAAAGCAGAGCTCCATCACACCGAACTGTGACTTGGGAGTCAACATCCCAACATCCTTCCCTTCCTCCTTCTCTCCCCTGCTTTATACATTGAGCATGTTGTAGGGTATGGAATATCCCTTTGGAAAATATCACCTCCTTTCCACTCACAAATCCTTGTTCACAAGAACAGTTCTAGATGTGCAATTCACTTCAAGCATAGCATTCCAGTGGGACAGGCCTCATGCAGAAATTTATTCACGCTCATATTTTAAGGATCAGACGCTAAAAACACAGGTGCTTCTGAATAAATTCTAGCTTTAATACCAGAAGAGTTGAAGGTGGCAGAGCTGCTGCACGAGCAGTCTAACAAAGTCTCTCTGCAGTTTGGACAGGATGACAGGGTAGGTGAGACCTGCACTGTCTCCATCAGCCACTCCCTGCCAAGCTGCCTTCATACGTGTAACTGGTTAGAGACCAGTTCCCTTACCTTCTGTACAGGCAAAAGTCCAGAAACCAGAATCTGACTTTCGTGCTAAGTTGGTTTTTTTCCACCACTATTTGTCCTTCCATCACGATTGTGTGCCTTTGATAAAGGGATAGAGACTTGCCCACTTGCTCTCTCTCTCTCTCATCAGCTGGTTTTATCTTGATTTTCTGCTGAGAAACTTCTACTTGAATAAACTTCCCTCCTCTTTCCTCACTATTGGTTGCAATCAAGGTGTTTCAACCCTGATAATTTCACCAAAACACCTTCTTCAGCAATTATTTGAAATATCACTTGTCCATTTTTTAAAATCATTACAGTCTGGTTTGGGGATTTTTTTACTGGCTATATTATTCCAAGCAGTTATGACGGGTAATAAGCAGAGCACTTGGTGTCATGTAGACTCCTTAAAAAACACACGAACCCACCGAATTTATCAGAATTATATAGTTGCAGAGATCTATAATCTGAAAAATTACAATTTTTTAATTTAAACAAAGCACAACCCAGTAGTATAAAGAAGGTACAACTGCAACAACTCATCAGAAAAGGTGATGTTCCTTATGGCTATCAACAGATATAGTCAGATATAATAAATAACAAGATTAACAGAGAAAACCTGTTTTTCAATAATGTTTAAGTATTACATTTTGGTTATTTGTTCCTTTTTTTTTTAATTTTAAACCCAGGATTTAAAGATGATTTACATTAGATATAACATAAAGTTATTATAAGTAACCCAAACATTTGTTCCCTATAGTAATGTAATATTAATACCAAACACTTTGATATTATTGATTCATGGTATGTCAATGTAAAAATAACTTTTTTCCCACTTCTCCTCTGCTGATACTTTCATATTTCCATTGCATTTTAACGGCTTCTAACCCAGATTTAAATATTCTTCCATTCTTATTGCGTGTCAGGGGCCTCCCAGGGGTAGAAACATATGCCCAGAGTGCTCTTAGATTTCATCTGTGGCAAGAAAAATATAATGTTTCACAGGTAAAAACCTCAATTGGCTATTTTTGGTCAATTTAGATCTACTTTCAGCTTTCTGCTACTGCAAATATCATACATCAAACCCAAGATTGCATTTAATGTAAGAATGGTCACAGTTATTAAGGTGAACAGAACTGAAGAGCCACTGTCTAAAAAAAATCACTTTTATTCCAGTTTTATGGTTTTAAAAGAAAAAAATAGCTTAGAAATTAAAGGTGTTTACAAAGCAAATGTACATCAGAAGTACTGCACACCCTGAGTGAGACCAAGCACTGCAGTGTTGAAGCTGAGTTCCCCAACACAAGACTAAGGTCAAAGATCAGGAAGCGACATCAGATTTTTATATTCTCCAGGCCCTACAAGCCAGAGGAGACCTGGACCTTCCATTTACGTGGCATAACTGGGCTGGATACACCTCTGCTTCAGGGCACTAGGCACAAGCCTACTACTATTCCTTTTTTCTAACTCTGCAGACAATAAATCATGCCAAATTCCTCATTTTTAAGCTATTAAATCTTAAAGCTATTTTAAGTTTTTAAAGTATTTTCCAAAGGTTTCTATCCAATCAGCTCTATGCAGAAAGGTTTTGAAATTTTTACCTCACCTTTTCAAGTCCTTAGTGTTAATGTTTTCAGGGCATAGGTTTCAAGGAACTGAGATTCAGGCAAATGGTAGTTGAGAATAATTTACATCTTAGGGAGCATAAATAAAAACCAAACTGTTTTCCTATGCTAATCAATCTGTCTTCTGCAAATCTTGTCTTCAGCGTGAATTTTCTGGAGGAAAAAAACTAAGTGTTTCCTATCTAACAAGACTATTTTGCACGGAGGAGCACTCCAATTCCTTTAACTCCCATTAAATACACTTTTAATTCTCAGTAGCAGGGTCATTTAGATCAGCAAAAGTTGTTTGCATATGTAGTTCCCTTTATGTCATAAAAGTTCCTGTGCTGCATTATTTAATAATACAATAAGAAATAGGAAATATTTCACTGCAAGTATAACCAATAAGATTCACTGTATTACCCTACTATGAACACTTGTGACTGAAAGTATTTAGAACTGTTCATTTGACAAAGAAAGGCCAAGAGGTTTGAGGAAGAAATTGCCAAGTACATGACAATATCACAGGTCTATAGAAACACCTCTGCCCCTGAAAATAGAGGAGATTAGGAAAAGAAAACTATTAAATCTCTTTTAACAATGCAGTTTAATGACTCAAGTTATCTATTCCAGTTTCCTCTGGGTATTCACTACTTCAAAACAGGGTTTTTTTCCTATTCAGGAAGTGTTGAAGCATGAAAACTTCTAGCCTTTTCCTATAATTTCATTTTGGTTTAAGAAACCAGAATGGATACTTAAAATTTCTGATCAACCTAATTGAAAATACACACACTTCATCAAGCTGTTAGTAAAAAAAAGAGCGAGCAATAAGACAGATCTTGCTGACCAGGGAAATTTTACTTTACATTTTTCTCCATCGACTTTTATGAAATGTATTTGTGAAATGTATTTTTCATTAACTAATTCTAAGCAATTAATTTTCTATTATTATATATTCACTTCTTTGACAATTATTAATAAGATTTCTGAGACTACTTTTCTCCAGACACCATAAATAAATTAACCAATTTCAGAAGAATGTGAAAGTTGATTTCATGTTTTAATGTCTTGAGTGCACATCTTCAAGAAAGTTACTTGACCAGAATAAAAAGAAACCTACATTTAAAAGAATTTTTTTCACACTGTATCTGAAAAAAATGCAATCAGAACCAGCCTTATTTCTTACCAGCGACTGGCTGTGCTGCTGAATAGATTTCTGATTTCTCTGCTTCATTAAATGCAGAATATTCACTGGTGTAAAGAACTGTTTCTGTGAATAATCCTGTTTAATTCCTTATACAAGTTCCATCTTGTCTTCTAACCACAAGATAAACTTTAGTCTGTGATCTTCACAGGTATTCAAATTAATGAATCAAAGACTTGGCTTTATTTATCATCCACCTGGGAAGAAGAGAACCAATTCAGGTCAAGAATTTGCTTAAAAAAAAAAAAAAGATATGTTGGTGATGATCATAACTGGTAAACATCACTGTGTTGAAAGAAGAATAAGCGTTTGAAATTTTCAAAAATTATGAGCGTAAATAATACACAGTTAAGAAAGACTATGGCAAAATCTGGGGTATAGTATACATAAACTTAAAAAATTAATGGCTGTTGGAGGTGCACTGAAAGGCAGCTGCTTTCTTACAAGCATGTTCTGTAAAAGTCAGTCTATACTGGTCAAAAGGTTTGGTCGGTGTACTTAAAACAAGGAAACCCTGTAAGTGTACCAAAATATTTGCTTCCCATGTGTTTACAAGAGTATCTTGCTTTTACTGCATGCATAGAGAGTGAAACTGGTGCAGCAAGAAAGTCCAACTCAGATGATGACACACCACCAATCACTATTGCGTTATGACCTAAACACATTATCTTTAAAATAATGTCATAATAAATATGATTAGAGTGATTTAACAGAAGTTATCCAAACATTTCTTTTTTAAAAGGTCTCTCAATAACAAAGGTTTTAGTCTCTACTATAATTCTCAGCCTACTTTATTATCCCAAGACAGAGAGACCATATAATTAAATTAACTGCGACTTTGCAACTAATCCTCAGATTTTAAAAAAACATATGGTACCTTTCATGGGACATTTAATCTGCTCATTCATTAAAAACTTTGACCCCACAAGTATTTTCCTCAGTTCAATTAAAAATCTATTAGAATATCTGTTCATGCATCAATGTCGTGTAATCATTACTGCTCAACACAAGACAAACATAATCAGTGGGAACTGAATAAACCTTGGTGTTAATTTCAATAACACAGCGTGAAGTCTTTGAAGTGAATGTTTTAGACTTTCTTTTTCTCAAATTTCAAATGTTTATCATTATTTTCAACTTTCTGAGAATGCACCTGTTCCATACCCTCGCCGGTGAGGGCCAAAAATTCACAAGCCTGTAGGAAAACACAGGTAAAGGTTTGGAGCTAGATACTATGCTGGACTAGAGAGGAAACTATGTGTGCTTACATCCCCACTTTGATTTGGTCCCTGTTTTGCTCTTATCTGCCACTTTCAAACTGTCCAGAGGATGACTACACCAAGCTTGATACTCTTCCCCTCTCCACACCATCTCCCATGTCTTTGCTCCATGGCCACCATGCAAAACCACCATATATTTGGTCTCACGTTACAATAAGAGACTAAGAGTGTCAATCCAAACACCAGGAATTTTTGCCAGTTAGGTGTATATTATGCCTCACAGTGCCAGACCTCTGCAAACACAGGGCAGAGAAGGGTGGGAACAGAAAGATCTCTGTCTGGGGCCTCCAGACCAGCACAAATGAAGACTGCACTTCCCAATGTACCTGCGAGGGACAAAAGAGACCAAGGCTTATGGGAGGTGCGGCGTAGGAGAGTGGGAAACCTTGACCTTTCTTTCCTCCTTCACCATCACACTTTGAGTTATCTCCTCTCTCTTGTTGTGGCACATCATTATCAATCTGCACTGCTAATTTATGATTAGTTTTTTAATAACCTTGCTTCCTCTCCTTTTTCTCCTCGCTCATCATGACCACTTTTTGATACCTCCTTACTCATGCACAGAGGAGGCTTTTTTAAATCATTACCCCCCCGATTCCCTTCAAAAGAAATCCCACTGCCCTGCTGCATGCAAGTTTCAGATTCAATATTCCCCTTTTTGCCAATTTTATTTTCACTTCAGGGGCCAAAAATATCTAACAGCCTTTTAGCTTCTCTTTTTGTATGTACAATCTCTCAAAACCCATCTAGAGTACTATGGATAAAATTTTATATAATGACAGATTTTAAAACTTGCATCTTAATGTGTCTCAGACTTAATAACCCTCAAGTAAAAAAAAATTCACAAAAAATTAATCTGCTGTAAAACTACTCCCCAAATTTACACACAGACAGTGAATGTTACTCAAAGAGAACCATACTATACCTGCTATCTGTAGTTCTAACCTAGGTAACATTTGGGGTACATAAATTATTAGAGCACATGGAAAGGGATTTGAACATGCTGTGAAATTAGCAAAAAACAGTTTAAAGTGTTTTAGAAATAACTTACAGTGACCAGCTGTAGCAATTTTGAGAACTAATACTGCACTGGTTTTATGATTATTTCTAAGGAGTTAATATGGAATATAAACTTTTTTTTTAGAGTACGGCTGTGCTACTGCTAGTTTGCATGAGACAGCTCTTTACTGCTGTTTTCTGTTTGGTTTTCTGTGATAAATTTAAGTGGATTCACTTGAAATAAGATGTTCCTATTGATTTAAAAGGTTTAAAGAAACATTTTTCAAAGACAAAGTTCAGCACGCTGTAGTATGTGTTAACTCTCCATAATATCTACAGAAAATGTCCATTTTTAAGAGCACTATAATGCAAGAAAGCGCTGAATGTCAGTCTACAGTAACTCTTCCTTCCCTTAAAAATTGATAAAACTGTAGTTTCTACCAGCAGCCAGACTTCAGGTTTGTTTTTGTTTGTTTTTTTTTTCCCATGGGGAAAAAAAAACAACCTGATTTGAATTGCCGACTAAAATCTTCTAAGCTTCCTTCTCTGAATAATGCTTGTGGTAATGTTCAGCATCCTGAAAGATATCATCAGTTCTCTAAATTGAATATATATTATGCCCTGAAGAATTGTCAAGAGATAAAACATATTCTAAAAATATTATTAAAATAAACAGAATATTAGTTAGGGAAATAGTTGATAAACATTTCAGTAGAAGCTTCATCACGAAATGACCTGTGAATTGAATATAAAGGAAATGTAACATCAAGTGTAAAATATTGATTTCTTATCTTCCAATCTACTTGAGAAATACTTGTCTGGCCCCAGCAATACATGTTAAAGGAAAGAATGGCATGTCCTTATAGCTGCCTTACAAAGGGTCACAGGGTAGATGATTCTGAAATATTAGAAACAAAGGAAATATTAAAATAGAGAGAGCAAAATTGGAAGGCAGGGAGAACAAAACCACATTTAGTTCTGGCAAGTATCTGCAGCCAGCAAGGAACCATTGCCAACTGGCTATCAGCTGTGGATGGAAATATGTTCTAGCAACTGTTCTGGGTGGTTTCATCCCAAAACGGTGTCTTCTCTCTTCTGAAAAGGTGCCCATCTTGGGAAGAACCATATGCACACATCCACAGAAGCCTAATCATTTAGAGAAACTCACATTTCAGGGAACTGGATAAAATGAAGAAAGAGTCAGGAATTCAGGAATTAAAGGTAGCCAGCAAAAACCGTGTGCTTGCAGCAAACTTACCAGCCCTCACTTGAAGGGTTTCCATGACAATTCCAAAGTTTCCAACAGATTTTTACCAGAATAACATTCAGCATGACCAGCCAGTTCCTAAACCTAAGCAATGAGGAATGTTTCCATGGATTATGCGAACGAGGTCAGCTACACTGTTTTCAACGGGATGTCCAGCTAGGAGTGGGTTCAAGAAAAGAGAAACTTACTTACCATTATCAAGTATGGTACATTCCTGAAAAAAACAGGAAAACAAGAGTCTGCAGCTACTGAAGAAAAATCAAAATAAATACATACATCAATAATTGTTTGCTAGATAACACTCTAGAATTGCTCATGGACTTTAAATTGCGTGTGGTACACCACATATAATTTATTTATTTTGGTGCTCTATATATCCCTAAACAGTAATATTCAAGAGTAGATTTTCAAAAGCCTAGAAATGCCTATAAACATCTCATTTTCTGGAGTCCTTTGAAACTGTGTTATTTAAACCCTCCAGTGATTTTACTGTCTGGCTTTCACCATTGGATTTAGGTATCACAAAAAGCATCTGACTTACTGAAAGAGCATCTACGAACAGTTAGTAGTCAAAGTTCTTCAACAGTGCATATTCATTTTTATAACTGGTAGACTCCTAACCTATAGAAAAACCAAAACTGAAGGTTTCCAGTGCAATCATAATTATTTCCACATCCCAGTTGTTCTCAGACTCATTCATGGGCAACCTCCCTACTACTGTTCTTTACTTTCTCTAAGAAATGCTGAAAATCACCAGGTTGAAGATACCAAGCTCCACTTTTTTGTAGCATTTGAAGCCATTGTGCTGATAATGCAAGTAAGATGAAATTGTCCTTACTTTTTGTAAGAGTCTGGGCTTGACTTTAAAGAACACTCAACTGGTTTAACTTCAGGGAAAGTAGCTATTTGAAAACAGAATTTGCACGTTGAGCAAATGAGCACTTACGAAATTCCGGCCAATTTACAAACGTGTAACACCTTCAAACCCACACGTCAGATTAAAAAGAAGATCTGATATAGAAGAAAAAGCCCACCACTCCAGTTAAGGAAACCAGTTCTTTAGGATTACAAACTGATCCAGTGTTCCCTGGGTCACCTCTCTCCAATCACATCCTCTGAGGAAGTTCTATTTCTGTCTCTTGGTCAAATCTCTCTGCTTGTCATGTAGTTTCAGAAGCACCTTTGATATGAGTCACAGGACAATCTTAAGCAATTGTTGTTTCTTTTCCACGACACCTGTTCAAGACTGCCCCAACTTATTAAATTGAAAGGGGAAAACAAATGAGGAGAATATCACCTGCTTCCCTGTCCAGTCATAGGATCCCTAAAAGAGTGGAGTAAGAGTTCAATAAACTTTCTCACTGCGCAAAAGTGCTTGTTGCCCACAATCAAAATGAGATTGTTCAAATAAAAGAAAAAAAAGATTTGCAAATGCATTATCTACCTACAACAGTATTATAATTTGCCCCAGACCCTGGTCACCCAAAGGGCTGAAGTTACGTGCTCTATTTTGCAACTCTACCTGTAAAGCACAAAGAAGGGGAAAAAGAGGTATATTATATTTTTCTTCCATTTTTCAACTCTAGCATTCTCCATAGGTTACACAAATTGGAGTTTTAAAATCTCAGATTTAAGAACCGTATAGGTATAAAGTATTTAACAGCTGTACAATGTGTGGCTCTTCCATACTGCAGGAAACTGCAAATGTTCTTTGTCTACTTAATACCATCCAGTTTTTAGAAAAGGTGGAGAGCAGAATCTGATAAAGAGAGATAATAAAGTTTTATCTACTGTGAAAAAGTATGAAAGATTTTTATACTTGTAAGATAGCACTCTCCTCTCACAGGAAGAGACTGAAGCAGTTTGGAGGTTAAGCTTCCATCATAGAAGATTTCAAAGCTTTGGAAAGTGATAGATACTTAGAGACAAAGGTAGCAGAAATGGCTTTCTTCTGAATTTATACTTTTAATAAGGGTGCACATGCTTGCAAAATCTGCAAGACACACTTCATTGCTAGAAATGCCTCTGCAGGACTAATTCTTTCTGTGTGACCTGTAGCTCTGACACACCTCTGCACTTCAATAGTCTTTTAATTCCATTTTTCCCCACCACACCCCTCAGCTGCTGACTCAGGAAGATACCACTACTTCAATTATATGCTGCAGATATTTTCAGATCTCATCCCTTTCCCTTCACATGGGTGAGAATAAGAAAAAAGTACTTAAAATGAAAGCTAAGGCTACAATTTTTTGCTGTAAGTCCAGGATGTTGGTCCTGGATGTATTTATGTTTTAAGCCTTAGTCCAGACATGCCCTTCTCTCCCCCCTCCCATGAGCTATGCATTAGTTTCCCATATAGTTCACTTGTGAGCAGGAAAGAAAATACCAATTCTGAAAACGTGATGCTATCCAAGGCATGCAAGATATTTACTTTTTTATATAGCATTCATCCAACTTATCTCTACTTCCCAGCCAGTCCAAGACACTATCAGCAACCTTCATAAGTCTCTTGTCTTAAAACAAAAGTGTCTTTTTCCTCCAGTTTGTCTGGGTATTTTTTTATACTTCTCCCTTGGACCATTTCCCAGGCTCATGCATTCTCTCTGCATTGCTCCGGTTAATTACTTATATTTGATGGCCACCTCTGAGAGCCCTATTACTTATTGCCACTTGTGAACTGCTGTAATGTGGGGTGTTTGTCACTTACATCAAGGTCACAGCCAGCCCTGTTATCATGTGGTTGCATTCCCTATCTGGCAATATTGATGATGCTGGGGTGGGAAGCACTTTCAGCTCGCACTGACCCCGTACGAGCAAGCACCGCGCATTCACCTCAGGTTACTTCTGCTGAGTAAGCCTTTAGTTCTGCAAATGTTAACTGTAAGTCATCGTGGGGAGCTGGGAAGCAACATAAAAATTCAGTTGCTGCAGCTTTTGCAGCTTGAAAGGTGACATTGGTCATTTTTCCCCTCAAGCTTTTGCTGCTTACTGCTAATCTTTGCCATCCACTGGTCCTTGCAAGTGGGAGTAAAAAGAATGTGTCTCGTTCTTTAATGACAAATATGACACTTTTTTATTTTTAGTTTAGAAGGACAATGCTAGCTCTTATATTCTAGAGATTAACCTTCTTAAATTTTCAGGATCCTCATTACCAGTGTCCCACTTTGGTTTATCAATAATATTTACACCTATATTAACAGTTTGTAGTAAACAATTCAGGAGATTTGACTCCAGATGGACTTACATACTTCCACCTGCTTTCATTCTATCCTGCTGCTGTGTTTTAGCAACCCTTTATTTACCCCTTACACATGTTTTTTCCTACATCCATTTGTATTTCACATTATCCCCCCTTCCCAAAATTGGCATACTCCAGCTGTCTGTAAACCTTTTTGCTTTTATCACAAACAGGCTCATTCTCAGGAAGGATGATGATTTTATAAGACTATATTTTTACTGATCCTTGATGTTAGCAAGACAGCAGACTGAATAAGATCATTAATAACTTCTCTGAACAAAGAATAAGAGGAGTCAACCCTCATTCAAGCTGCAAACACCTTTCAGCTCAAAGGCATTCTGGCCAAGCAGACACCTTGTCTTGAGTACAGCACCTCTGTCAGTGCTGTTACCAGTGACTGACACAGCTGGTGGCAGTGGGCCAGTCACCAGGCTGGCCTCAGTCTTCCCATCAGAAAATGAAAAAAAAAAAAAAACAAAACAACTCTAAAGCCCTTCTTCGAAATTCTTCCATTGCTTTTTAGGGGAAAAAAAAAAAAAAAAAAACACCACCAAACAAC
>VZRR01002314.1:167158-194898 GCA_013398015.1 Oreocharis arfaki
AAAAAAAAAAAACAAAAAAACCCAAAAAAACCCACAACAAAATGCCAAACCAAATCACCCCCATAAACAGTTTCCATACAAAGTTGTAGCACACAGCTTGTGACCGCAGACAACTTCCCTTTTCTCTAAGGCGTGAGAGCTTTTAATCAGGAAAATACTTGAGTTTATTCCAGGAACCATTAGTGCACTAATGAAAAAGAAATTAAGAATCCACATTCTTAAGAAGATTTCAGACTATACAAGTAGAAAAATGCACCTCTATCTTTAAACAAGGCTACAGGAAAAATGTCAAAAACAAAGACAGATAAGAAATCAGGTTTCTCCAAATTGCAGTCTTATTCACAGGTCAGTGGGTTTTAACTTTTATCTAAAAATTCATGCATTTTGATCTATACTCCAGAAGAGATTATGGCACAAAATGTACAAAGTGAACTCAAATCAAGGGTACACATTTTATTTAAGAAGCAGTATTGAAAGGTTCACCAGTATAAACAGCCAAAAATGGCATTTAATGTGTTTCTGGTGATTCAGAAAACCTCAACATGCCTGAAAAATATTAGACAGCTCTTCGAAAGTTCTACTAGAAACACATTATTAAAAGCCAGTTTAAAATTTAGCTGGTACAATGCTTTCCCCAAAATTCAATCATTGTTTAATTTAATACTCCACTTAGTTGGAATAGAAGCTCAAAATCAAAGCTACCTGTATTAGAAATATCATCTGCTCATTATTCTGATCACTACAGACAGATATTATTGGATCATTTCATCTGCAGTAGTAAAAAGTATCCATTTAAATTAAGAAATAAAGTAGAATAAAAAGACTAGAAAAGATACATACTAGTGAGTAAAGTAGGTCCAAGAATTAATAAATATTCACCATTTAGACTTAGAGCAGTGGCAGGTAGAGAGAATTTGGGATCAACCCTTGACAGGCACTGACTCGGACAGTGTGTACCCCTGTTGCTATTCAGATAAAAAGATTAGCCACTGCAGCTGAACTATAAATTAACTTTATAATTAGCAAACAGATAGAGGATTTTGGCAGATATAGGATACAGCCACTCCTGTGCCATAAAGAAAATGGTCTTGAAAACCTTGGTCACTTTATTAAGTCAAGCCCCAATCTTTTAAATTACACAGAAAATGTATTTAATTCTCTACTATGTTGTTTCCTGCATACATAATCAAGTAGACAAAAGGCAAAGCTTAGAATAATCCAGGCTGATTTAGAGCAGCCCTGTCTACCCAAAGTTCCAGCTCTAGCAGCACAGTGAGCAGCATACTGAAGAAATACAGGTGTGCATAAACCAGAATGTCAATGCATGGCCAAAATGCATTGTTGCCAAACTTGATAACTGGGAAGAAATTATAATTAACATCTCCAAGGAAGAATACCAACCACAAAATAGCCAGGTTATAATTCTAAAAATTAGCTAATTATTGTTTGCCAATAACTACTTCTAATCAAATGCTACATTTTTTTATTACAGCCATGAGGCAGAGAGGACAAATAGAATGATGGAACTCAGTCCAAAAACCATATAGCAATGCATTTTTCTACAATGTAGAGGAAAAAATATTGTTTACATATTTGCCTATATCAAGACAGCAGCCTGATAAAATCTGATAACATGCTTGATTTCCAACCCTTAATTAAACCCAGTCTTATTCAAAAAGCATTCAGATTTAGCATTTTAATACCTAAAATGAACACAGGTATATGCTGGTACATCTCCAATACCACATTACTTTCCCATCATCTGTGATTAAAAAAAGCGCATTCCAGTCCACATTCCTTTTCTAAGATATTAAACTGTTTATCAATATGGAAATATTTAGAGTGACAAGAGTGACTACATCACCAAAAATTTATAGAAGTTGTTGAGCATGATTATTTGAAGGTCTATTTGTTAATATCAAGGTTTTTTTCCTTTGGCTTAGGTGTCCTAGTGCACTCTATTTCCTCAACTGACGTAAAAATGAAGGCACTCCCCCATAAATCCCAACAGTGAATTTGAATGAATTCTAACACATTCTTGAGGTTATATGCACTTGCCCTCTCTGTAATTTGTTTTCCTTTCTTGTCAATTATGCATTAATTCTATCTCTATCTCCAACCACAGACAAGCTTGCTTAGTTAAATAGAATTATTATTTAATGAACTTTTTTATGTTTGCTGTTTTACTTAATGAGACACGAGGTTATGAATTTAGTTCTTGTTATTTTCCTCTTACAAGGTGACATAAGCAGAATATAATTGACCAGATCTGGAACCAGTAAAAACTAACTCCATTGAATAAAAAACAGTTTACACCAGCTACATCAAGACTCTTAGCATGAAAGACATTTACCTATAAGCAAGATGACACATTTAATCAGCCATACTATAGTAGTATGTATATTATCACATAAAATTAAGATTATTGCTCACTCAAATGAAAGAAAAATTCTACAAACAGTGTTTTGCAGCATGAGATTTCACTCTATTCCTGATAAAGCAGTAACTCCTGTTGGCCAATTTGATGTATAGACTGCTTCCCAAAGAGATGCATGAGTCACTGTCTGAAACTCGTTCTTCTGAAGAAAATCATCAACACTTGCAGAGAAAACCATCTCTATCAGTGTTTCCTTCCTCAAATTAAAGATAGTCAGCTTGGCAAATGCTTAGAGTTGGCTGTCAAACAGTTTGACAGACTTAACAGAGTTACAAACTGAGTGCCAAAACAAAAATGGATTGTAAGATTACAGCAACCTCACTAACAAGAGTGGGACCAGACCAGTCATTTATCCTAGAGATAGATAAAAATCATTTTAAACAAGTAATTAGAGGTAAAACTACAAACAATATATATCCCTACGAAAAAACAAGTTCCTTCTAACTCTTAATCTATTATTCCAGAAAAAAGAAGCACATCTTACAGTTTTGAACTCAACCATAAATTAGAAGAATCTGAAGTGTCTCCTAGAGAGGTTCTGTTGCAGGTTGTTGGGAAGGTTTGGAGGCAAAAAAGCCACACAAGCAAGAGAGGTTATTTTAAGGGGCCTAAGCTACATGAAAAATAAGACTGCTGTCTCTCCTGGTGGATACCTGTCCTTAGCTGCTGGCTATCCACATTAATGCCTTTGTGACCACATGAAGGCAAACCCTTGTCAAACTCTTGTAGTCCCACTGGTTTAGCAACTACAATAAATCATTTTCCTTTAATTTGTTCTTGTTGATACTGTTTTTTTTTTCCCACTTCCAATAACAGAGTGCAACTTCCTATCTTTGCTGCAAAATACTATCAGCAGCGATATCTGTAGCTATCTACAGGAAAATTAGTGTTGATGTCCATCTTGGTTTTCTTCAAATGGTTGCTGCTCCTCCAGGTGACCTGATGTGTGCTTGCAATATAAAACTAGTTAATTTCGCATAGGAAAAAAATTATCAAAATGCATAATTATAGACCTTGTGCTCCTTATTCTCCTGCTCTGCAGTCTGGACTTCTGCTCAGTTGTAGTGAGCGTGCCTTCACAGCAACGTAAAGCCTGACCTTCCTGTAGAGAAAACAGCCCTCAACCCTTTATTCCCATGATTAAGATATTCATCTCATTGAAAGTAGAAGACTCTGACTGCAAACCCACTCTAAGGGCTGGTTTATGCACTTCAGCTAATATGTAACCACACAGAAAGCATACTACCAACAGTTCCTTCACCTCCATCTCCACTGCTGCCTGAGCAGCAGATTCCTACTCAATATTTACAGAGAAAGAGCCTTTATTAGGAAAAGTAAATAGACTTTCAGGTATACAAGCTCTTCAGAATTGAAAGAGAAATTTAAAAGCTGAATATAAATTGTGAACAATTAATTAAGTATAACTGCATTTATTAGTCAGCCCATCTGAAAGATGTTTTTTCACCTGGGAGCAGAAAGCACTGAGAAAGCAAGAAGAGGAAAAAAGTTGTTACCTTTCAGGGGGAAAATCCATACTGTCCATAACCATCAAATAGCAATTAAATTAGCTAACAAAAGAAAAGAGATAGTAATCACAAAATGGGGAGAACACGTCAATGAGGCTGGCAAGCATCTCTGAGATTATTCACTACAACAAACTTTTAAAAAGTGTTATATCTCTCTCCCTTCAGTGCACCAGTGCTCTACAGTCAAACTGTCATTCTAAAGACATCTTAAAAACCCCTGAGGACACTGAGGAAACTTGAGCCTCTTTTAGGACTCTTGTCCCCTCTAAATGACAAGATCCAGCAGAAAATAGTCAAGAGTTTTCCCAGACTAATTCCTACCTCCAATGAAACAGCAGTCTTTCCAACCAGATGAAAAAAATTCAACACATGGATTATGAACCAAGAATTATTACTTGTTGATACTAGTACTATAAAAATAGAAGTAATAGTTGTTCTAATCTGTCACCATAAATTAATTTTTAACAACATAGAAAATATAAAAAATATGAGACATCCCTTTAAATACCACCATATCTTCTGAGCAAAACTGTTGTGATACCACTTAGCTACCTAAAGAGCTTTTTTACTTGATTAGAGCAGTGTTCCTGCAAAACACCTCCTATGGACAATTCTTTATCATAAAAATACAACATTTGAAAAGTTAAAGCCCATGCTAGAAGAATTTTCAATCTTAAAAGATATTTCCCAGAAACTCCTACCTCTCAAACAGCCCTTTTAACTCCCCAAATACATGATATGCATCAAACGCGACCTGCTCACACCTAGGGGAAAAAGCACAAATCTAGACACCCACAGGAGATGCCTCTCACTGCAAAAAATCACCCCATACCCATTCCACACCCTCTCCAAAATGCAGAGAACACCATCCAAAGCACCAACAGTGCTCCTCAGACAGCTTGCATGGAGCAACAGCCTCACAGTGACCTTGCAAAGACAGTGGATGAAGGGCTCAGGCATCCAGGGCAGGGCATTTATCACAAGTTGACTCTGTCTCACTTCTCCTCCCCACAAGCCTGTGAAAGATGAATTAATTCACATGCAAACTGGAAAGTGGAATGCAACACTAGAGGATACTCACAATTAGGAACTCCACAGAAGCACTGCCCTTATGGAACACTGCAATTTCCCTCTGTTAACCAACAACACCCCACAGATGATATAGGGAGATAGTGATTTTTTTCTTTGTAAGTCAGGAAAAAGGCAAAGAGGTGGTTAACACCTCCTTATAGATGCCAATTATCTCTTATCCCATGGTCTAAGTAACACAGCTAATTAAGTTAGAATAATTGTTTTCAACTGGTATTTAGTTTTAATGATTGCTGTTTCTCTTTCAGACAGGAAAAGCACATATCCCTACAAGCTGCCGATTTTCCTCCAGACAACACTGGTTGGTTTAAGATGCTACTTCCAGCCAAAATCTCGCAGAGCATAACATCTACTATAGTGCTGCTGCAAGTGAATGCTACATTAATTTCAGAAACCTGATTGACCTGAAGATGTTAAACTTCAAAACACACAGTAAAAAAGGCATCAGTGAAAGCAATTTTAAACCAAAAGGGAAATGAAAGTAAATATAAACTGTGAGTCATAGCTACTATGTTACTGTGCTAACAGACTTGGAAGAATCAGATGGAAATGGATGAGATGGAAAAAGAGAGAGCAAAACCAATTTTTTTAAAGTAGAAAAGACATCAGCTCAAAGTAAACTGTTCAAGTGAAAAGCTCTATCAGAAGTTAGGAGGGGGAAAAAAAAGATAGGAAGCAACAGGAGTGAATTGAAAGATAAAACTAGAGGACACAAACAAAAGCCCATGCAACTAAGATTTCTTTCACTATGCTCCTACATTTTGTTGCATCTCTGGTACAAAACTAAAATGAAAGCTATTACCTTAACTCAGGAAAATTATTTATTAAGATTGTCTCTTACGCCACAGAGATTTAAAGTCCTGGGGTTTAACAAAAGCAAATTCTTACTGGCTCTTGAAATTATGGAGGTCCCCTCAAAAAAACCTCACCAGCAATGCTGCATTTGCTAAGATTACTTTCTCTGTTGCTGTCTTCGCCGTTTACAAACCATTACATATACTGGTAATCTTGTCAGTACCAGTTCTGCAGTATTACAAGAAAAATTCTCAGGACAGTGAGTTTCCAAGCAGGACAGATTTAGCCTAAATGAGGACAGTTCTACACTCCCCTCACTCAGACCGCTACACCCATTAAGATCTCATTAGCCAGCCAATTGCCTCATCCTGCTTAAGATATTAAAGAAATGAGTGGGCCATAAAATCCTCATCACCACGCACTTGGATCAGTATATCTTTGCAATAGCATCGTTCCCACCCTCAGATGAATAGCAGCTCAAACTTCACTGTGCCTGTTGAGGAGAACTCCATTAAATCAAGGTCATTTTGGTTCAAAATTATGATTTTGGTGACCATCAAATCGGGTTATGTAATATTTCTGGATCTTTCAGGTAACTGTCTGTATCCATGGAAACAAAAACATGTAATAGAAGGACAAGGGCAAAATGCCTCTAAACCCCAGCAATCCACCTTTTTGCATAAGTAATCATAGAGCAGACTCAGGATAAATCCCTCAGTGTTACTAACAATGAGAAGTCTTAAATAACTCACCTAAGCCCACAAAACCTCAAAACTGACAAATTTAGTATATCACTTTCACTTCTCCCTTCTCTCTTCCCTGGTTTCTTCCTTATTTCAGGAAAATACTAAGCTTTTAAGCCAAAAATTTCAGTCTCAAGCAAAGACCACCGTCTATCGAGCACCTTGAGTGCTGATATGTTTTCTATAAAGGTGTATAGAACCTAAAAATTGCACACTAATAGAGCAATGAAATGCTGAAAAGGGCTGAGTTTTATCTTTTTCAAGTAGAATTGCTGATGAAAATTAATTCTCTGCCTGTGCTTTAGGCAGAGCACAAATTCACCCACTTTACCAGCCTGACCTTAGCATTAATCTACTCCAGATGCTTCAGAGGAAGGAACAAGGGAATCCTTACACACACAGTGGATTTGCAGCACAGTGAAAAAGGCAGGATGAAAAAAATAAACAGCAAGATAAACCACATTGAGAGAAAAATGAAAGAGAACAAATGAAAATGGAGAGGCAGGTTTTAAAAGCAAAGATAAGTACACTGAAATCCCTACCTTTTTTAGAACTAAAAGGTCCCTTCTGGGACCTTCTTTATACCTTTCTACAAGTACTTCATAAAGCCAATTTAGCATAAAAATAGCCACTACAACCAAAACAATGAAATGTAAAGATTGTTTTTTATACAGACTAAAACTGCACTATTTTTAATGTTCTAAAATTACTGAAAGGCATTCAATTTTTATCTAAAAAAACCCCATACAGATTAAAATGGAAAAGGAAAGCCATAGTTACCATAATAGAAACATTCTAGCCATCAAAAAACAAGCAATGTGGGGAGTCTTTTTAGTCAACAAGGATGTTAAACAAATATCAGATCTTTCAGATGACTTATAATAGTGAGACATTTTTTGTTTGTCAGCCTTGATATTTTTTTTACACTCAACGAGGTCGATACCACAATAACCCTTCAGGATAAAAATATTTAAAGAACTACTCTCTAACAGTCTGAAAGTGTCACTAACATGTGATGGCTCAGCAGCAAAGGGCATTAACACCTTCCAAAAGTGCCAGCAGTTGCTTCAGAGCATTTGGATCACCTGCTGTTCTGCAGGGCAAGAGGTTCCAGAACAGAAATAAACCCAGTTATTCTGCAGAATACAGAGAGACACTCACCTTCCAGGAAGATCATGCACATCACAAATCTTTCCAGATTTTAGACTTTAAAAAAAAAAAAAAAAAAAAACAAACACAGAACAACAAAACAAAACCAGAAGAGCAACCTACCCCATTGCATATTCCTAAGTTCCAAAATAAATAGTTCAAAATTTAAGGCATGTTCTCTTTTCTACTGGGATAGAGTTAATTTTCTTCTTAACGGCTGGTGCAGTGCTGAGTTTTGGATTCAGTACGAGATTAAGGCTGATAACACAGTGATGTTTTGGTTGTTGCTGAGCAGTGTTTGCCCTAAGTCAAGGACTGTTCAGTGTCTTGTGCTCTGCCTGTGAGGAGGGGCACAAGGATTTGGGAGGGAGCATGGCCTGGACAGTTGACCTGAACTGGCCAAAGGCATATTCCATTAATCATGTCCAGTACACAAACTGGGGAGGGGCTAATCACCACTCAGGGGCAGGCTGGGCATCAGTCAGTGGGTGGGAGCCGGGGTATTGTGCACCACTTGTCTTTCTTGCATTTTGCCTCTCTCCCCCTCTCTTTTTTATTACTATTATTATCATTAGTGTTTTTTATTGATCTGTTCTTTTCTCAACCCACAAACGCTTTTTGGTTTGCACTTTTTCTGTTTGGTTGTTTTTCCCCCCAATTCTCTTCCTGATTGCAACAACAGGAGGGAGGTAGGAAGTGAGTGGCTGTGTGGTATTTCATTGCTGGCTGGGGTCAAACCACAACAAGGCCTTAGCTCCCTCTTTTATGCTTTTAACTTTTAATTAAATAGGATTCAAAATTATAATTTAACAACATACATTTTCAAAGCTGAGAGCATGACAGAGTTAACAAAACCCAATGGCTTTCAGCAAACATAGATTTTTCTGTTAAGGGTCTGTTATAGATCTAAATTGTTTACAAAGCCTCAGCAAATAAGTTTGAGTTTATCCTTATTTTTTTTCTGATCAATAGCAATTCAAATGTTATCCTTCCAAGAATAAAAATGCCAAGCTTGGTCCTCTATTTATTTCATGAGATAGTTTTAATCTGCAAAGAAATCACGTTTGGTTTTTCAGATTTTATAATAACACAAAGAACAGAGAGAAAAAGCATCTTCAAGAGAGAGCAAAAAGAAAAGAAACCCTGAATTTAAAATGTAAATCCACTAAAGCACAGCAAGTCAAGCTTGACCTGTTTAAATATATGATTTACAATTCAAAGCTATTACAAAATCATTTTTTTTAGAGATTCCACCAACCAGATAAACAAAGGTCACTATATTCAGCATTCCCCCCTCCCCCCCCCAAATTATTTTAACTGCTAGTAAAACTGTGATAAGATAAAAGAAGAACTACAGGACCTGTAGGACATATATGTTAGAGAATACCAGATGATCCTAGCTAATATCCTTTTCCTAGCGTACCTGTAAACAAGAGAGTTTATAGAAATATTTGAATGAACATTGTAATGGGAACTGTATCTCAGAATTTAACCGTATTTCCAATAGTGTTGTGATCTAGTAAATAAAGGTCTGGGTCTCATAAACACAAGAAGATCCCTGGCTCTGCCTTTGACGAACTCCAAAAAATCTTTGAATCATTTTTCCATTCAGATTCCCAGTGGAATAAAATTATACCATTTCTATAAGTTTCTCTGAGACTTCTCATAAAAGCTAGCTAAAAGTTGCTGATTAACACTACACACACGAGAATGACAAGGGGTTGCATTAAACAAATTGAACCAATATAAATTTCTGTATTTTCGCCTTCTTTGCACTTGCAATTGCTTATTCTTTTCAACTCAACATCCGGGGTGATTTTATTCCTGAGCTTCTTGAGGTATGTAGGCCACAGCAAGACAGCAACTCAGAGAGAAGATTCTCAGAAATGCCCAAAACTACTGATCATTCCAACGCAAGGAGAGGTCAGGAAAGCATTTTCAAAGCCTGGGCTCACCACACCCATACCCTGGATTCCCTGAAGGTCGCTCAAGCGGGCATTCACATCCCCAGGGCTTGTGGTGCCAGGCTTGCCTTGAGCTCAGAGAGTGAGGGTCAAGAAGTCATCCAATTCTTGCATCAGAGCACACTCGTAAGTGTGCTGCTCATTTTGAATCATGGAGTGGTTTGAGTTGGAAGGGGCCTTCAAGATCATCTCGTTCCAACCCCTTGCCACAGGCAGGGACACCTTCCACTAGACCAGGTTTCTCAGAGCCTCATCCAATGTGGTCTTGAGCACTTTCAGTAATGGGACATCCACCAATTGCTCAGGGAAATCTGTCCCAGTGTCCAACCGTGCTCACAGAAAATGAGGGTGACCTTGTTTGCCTTCTAAGACATCAACCAGTTTTTTTTACCTTATCCATGACCTCCTGGAATATTTTTTGCATTTCTCTGCCTCCGAGCAACAAGAAGAGATCTGGACCTCACACGTTTCTTCTTCCTACCCTCACCTTCACCTCTCAACTTCTCACAGCATCTGATTAAAAAAGGGCAGAGAAACTCAACAGCAGCCACACCACACTTGTCTGGGTGGGTGCTGCACTCATACTCCTGCCATGAAGATGATGCTTGGCAGTTCTGCTCTGTATTTTGCATCTCCCTCTCAAGCACTTCACAGTGCCATAGAAATATGAGAGAACTGTTGCTGCAGGGGTGGATGGACAGAGGGATTGCAGGAGTAACACAGATTCACATCGACAGCTAAACCAAAATAACAGGCAGTCAGAAAGCTTTTAAAAGCACAACTTCCCCTGTTTAATAGTTAGGGGAGCAGAGCCACCAGGAGATAATTGCCATTATTGTAATCTCACAGGGTAAAAAATGCAAATTCTGAAGATCAAGTCTTCTGGTTTTGCAGGTGTTTTATGGACAGTTTTGTCACACAGTGCTATAGCTTATTTTGTTTCAATCTTACGGGCCACATTAAAATAATTTATACACATTAGTTAGAAAAATCTAAAGTCATTACTGCAGCTGACACAGAGAAAATAAAGATTCTTTTGGTGGACCATTAGATACTCCACTAAAATTTACATGTCCTAACTTCTAAAGCAGCCTAAGTACTGTTACATTGAAATATTCTTTTTCTTTTCAGTCCAAATACTTTCCTATTTATTTTGCCTTATTAAAAATGTAAAATTAATGTGAAAATATATAATAATTATAATATTCAAAGTACAAGAAAGTAATAATCAATACTAACCTACGACAAAATATATCTTGAAATTTTCTTAAGTGTATAGCATTATTTTTCCTCAAGTTTCTAAACTACTTTTCTTGCAAGAAAGCAATTGTTTATGGCTGAAAACCAATTTTCTTTTGTCTGTTTGCAATATTTATACATTAAGACTATTACAATACAATACACAGTGAAAACACTTCAAATCAATAATTGCAATCACTGTCTTACTGATTTGTCTGTTGTCCAAAGTAGGAAATAATTCACTTCAGTACATTTCAGCTTCTACTAAGACCACATGTAATGTGCACGGAAAAAAATATTTCCTGTAATATTTTTAACAGGTTTCACCAAGAATGGTAGCATCCACAAGCTTGAAGAGAAATGTCTGGATATCAAGAACTGATGTTGCCAAGTGGTTCTCAACTCTACTTCTACGCAACCTAAAAAAAAAAAATTCAAGAGCTAATAAAACATTTTTCCCCAGAACAGAAAACTAAACAAGCAAAATCCCTACAAAATGCCATGTTTTCCATGTTTAAATTCCCCCCTTTAAAATGAAAATTTATATAGCCTCCAAGATAATGCAATGATTTATTGATCATTTTTACATTTAAATTTTTCTTTTTTAGTAGAAGAGACTAAGAAACATTAAAATATTTGCATGTGGGTCAAAAGGTTATGCAAAAACTCCCTCTGATACATTTCTAAAATAATCAGATGGTCTTTATAATAATTACCCAATATGTCACGTGCATTCAAAATTCTGGCTCACAAAGGATTCGCTAAGATTGATTTCTGTAGGGAGTTTATGGAGGTAACACAATTCAAAGGCTCTCCTGAGAGAGACAGGAGCAAAAAATAAGCTTTGCTGAGGAAGAAAATTGGTCCACTACCCCGAACTTAAATTCTAGGAAATTGAGTTTTAGGTGTTTTTATAATTTCTCCACAAATCTAAGAGACAAACCAAAGCCAAAGTTATCAACAAAAAGGGTCCCAACACTAAACCTTGTGAACAATTCTACTAACTACTAGTAACTACTAGTTCCTGAGAAATACAGGTTTAAAATTATCATAAAATTAAAGCATGCAGCCCATTTTGGACTTAGAAAACACCACAGCCTTTAGTAATGCCTTTTGTTGATAATTTTATTTTTCTTTATATGAAAAAAATCATAGCCAGAGTTATCCAAATCTGGACCGCATTGTTACTTTCACATATAAGTTAACACATTATATCAGGCAAAACCCAGGAGCAGGCTGTTGTTGCCCCATCCATGGATACATTCAAGGTCAGGTTGGATGGGTCTGTGAGCAACCTGATCTAATTGGAGAAGTCCCTGTTCATTGCAGGGGCAGTTGGACTAAATGACCTTTAAAAGTCCCTTCCAACCCAAACAGTTCCATGATTCTATGTTCCATTTTCCTGACAGTATAATTTTAAAGGTTAGAGGGGGACAGGATTTTTAAAATGGAGTTGATCCCATTTCCTAACTCCAGAAGCTCTACGATTGCTAAAACTGCATTTCAGTCATTCTTCAACACTGTTCTGGCTAAACAGCATATACTAATATTTCAGAGTATGTGGAAACAAAACAGATTTTCTTAACAAGACAGAGATCCTAATAACAACCAACACATTCTGTACACATCCACCTTCATTTACTTTCTCAAAAGTAACATCCCAGGTGATTTGTTATCTCATCTGCTTTCCTCTCTCCAATGAGTTCAATGGATATTCCTAGTAACAGTCTTAAGCACTGAAGTCACATATGTAGAAAATTGAGGGGTCCCTGTTAAGCCTATTACACACTTCTCAAAAAAATTTGGAGACACAACATGTGACACACCTAAACTAAAGGCAGCACGAAACATTCGTGATTTGTTCCAGCTGACCAAGCACAAGATCACACTTGGTGAGTCACCAGAATGGCAGTTTCTATGAACTCACTGATAGTAAAACATCTGCTGCTGCAATACCTGGAATTCGTTCTTCTTTGCAAACAGAAAACTGATGCAGCACAGTCAATACCATGGCAGTTTTCAAAAGAATTAATTGTACAATAAGGCAGAAACTCCTTGCATTTGACAGAAGTGACTAATTCTTTCCAAGCATGTGATTAACACAGCAAAAATATACCCACACAAATTTTGATAGTTGTCATGAAATGCTGCACTCCAAAGTGTTGCAGAGCATGATTTCTTTTTGATTATGATATCTAAACAGTTACTTATTATTTCTTGTGAATAGCCTGTTTTGGTTTCCCCTCTACAAGTTTTCATAGGCACGATAAGTGAAAAATATTTCACACTAGTGGAATGGATGCACCCTTCCACTGTTTTTATTTTTCTTTCCTTCTGTTATTTCTTTGAAACAGATGCTATTTTCCTTAATAATTTAACTTCTAAGATCGAACAAAATACCCTGTCTAATAAATCTAGTTGGGTTTTTAAAGTATAATTTAAATATTTGTCTTGAAGTAGACAGTATGCTATTCATTCCCTTAAATAAGCTTATGTCGGCAATAAAAATCAAGAAAGAAACATAAATGGGGGTGTAATGCCTGAGGGAATATTGAGTTCAGTTGTGAAACAATAAAATTTCTTTCCCTTGTGAGTCTGAGATTAAAGGCTTGTGGGTTTCGTACAATAGCCATGAGTAATACATACAAGTGACTTTTTTTACTGCATGAGATTCTCCTCATGCACCTCTCTTATTTCTTCAAGACAATTCAGACAATCAGCAAGGCAAAGACAACAGATCACATTGTTCTTAGTGTTAAACAGATAATCAATACTCCAAGGCAATAAAATTAAATGTTTGAGCTTTATTAAACTTGGGAGACTGCTGGTGAGTAGCTGGAAAATAAAACAACATTAAAAGTCAATTAGCATAACCATTATAGCAGAATATTTGCTTTTTGTTCCACCACAATACTGAATTATAAAATAAAATAAGTGAGCCTGTAAGCTCATTGTTACAGCCATGTGAGTATTATATATCTATTTAACACCAATAAGAATAAAAATTTGTAATGCAAATGCAGACTGAGGCAATCTACATGAAAATCTGATAGAAGTTTGGTCGTAACAATGAACTGAATAAAACAAAGCCTAGCTCATTATGTTCCTTTGTTTCAGCTATTCTTTCATATTCCAGAAATTCTTAGGTGATTAGAGGTTGGTTTGTGCCATGCACCCCTGAGCCACCCAGGTTATTAAGGAATGCAACAGTCCATTCATGTAAATTAATTAGAACTACTTAGCTCACAAATAAACTGTGTGATTAAGCATTTTAATGGATTTAAGCAAAACATTCAACACTACAAGCTTGAGTCTCGAAGCCTGCAGATCTCCAATAACTCCAAGATATGTTGGTTAAGTTTCTTTTTATAGTTGTTTATTGAAAAATGTTAAAATCCCTGAAGTGAGCAAGTCCTACTAGGTTTAAGACCAAAATTCAGCTAAAATTGAACCAGCTGATGTAAAATCTTGCAAAAAATAAAGGCAGCCAAAAAAGACTTCACTGTATATATTTAAAGTATACCCAAGTACAAATTAAAGCTTTAATAAGTTTCAGTCTTCCAAAGTTTATTTTTGGCGTCTGTAAACTCAACAACTGAAGCCTGAGAGTGACAAAGATTAATCTGTTCTACACAAGATTAGATGGGAAGCCCTTGTACCATATATGCTTTGGTATCTTGTTTGTAAATCTAGCTTTTCAAAATGTCTGTCTCTCCAAGGGATACTTTTATCCACATCCAGCTATTGTGCAATGCTACATAAATAGTAATGCATATAATCCACATCAAAAATAATTGTGGAGGCCTCCAAGGAGCTCCCACAAAATGGTGGGTATAGAGGATGTTATACTCCAGCTGTGATTCAGCTGACCTGACAGCAGCTCTGTTGCAGAATTTTCAGCATGGAAAAAAAAAAAAAAAAAATCACGGAATCACCAATTGGGTCAGGTTGGGAGGGAGCACAATGGGTCCTCTGGGCCAATCTCCCTGCTCAAGCAGCATCAAGATGCTGCTTTCTCCTTCTGGATGCTATTGCTGACACGTGGGGCAAGATATCTCCCCACTCAAAACTGAAGCTTTTTCCTCCTAGATCCACTAAAATTTGTTTTATAGAATAAAATTAAGTTTCAGGTTTTAATCAGAACAAAGAAAACATACATTCTGAGAAGTGACTTAAAAGCATCAAATTAGGTTTTGGTGCTGTTTCACCAAGTGATGGGAGTATCAGCATTGATAACAGCTATTTCCAGTTAGACATCAAAATAGGACAGCTATTCTTGTAAAATTCATTGTAAAACCACGAAAACCCGACCTTCCGACCTTCCGTGCAGGTATCTGCTCTTCTTCCAAAATTTCTATTCAAATGGAGATTTCAGGTTCTATTGCAGACCTTTGTTTAACAGTTACTTCAAGGATTTCCCACATGCTTTATTCATCAATCATTTCATCACCTCCAGCAACAGTGACTCTTCCTAATCTATCTGAAGCTTCTAAAATAGGCAGATATGGTTTTCATTAAAACACATTTACCTTGGTGCTGAAAGTACCAGTAAAATGCAAATTAGAAAAGTTTTGAAAAAGAAGTTTTGCTAATTAAAATGTAAGAATTTGCAGTATTCCTACTACTTCTCTTTTGTAATAGTGCATGTGCCAATCATTACATGTATAATTTCTTTTTCTTTTAAAGTACTTTAGTTTAGCCACCAAAATTCTTGCACTCAGGTTTAACTTCAAGCATAAGTGCTATAATATAGAGGGCAGTATTAGCTATACATATATGCCTTATTTTAGTTGATTTAACTTCACTGGATTTGTGCAGCTGAAGGAGGAAAGCGAGATAATAGCAACTTTTCCCAGACTACTCACTGAGTAGATAGCAAAAATCTTAATTTTACATATTTATACAAGCAGAAGCTTTAAATTCAGCAAGAGTATAGGAAGTATTCTTACATTATTTAAAAAAAATAAATATAAACCTTATTGATCAAAATATTTCTATTAACACTTTTCTCTGTGGAGACCTCACTAATTGAAGTCTTCAGCCATAGTCCTCCTACACACAGCACGGCTCTTGAATATAACCTACTCCTCAGGCAGTGCACTGCTGCACTTATTCCCCGTTTACTAACTTGAAGATCTGTCTCAAGACACAGAAAATTATTCCTTTTCCCCTCATATACAAAATACTCACTGCAGAAGCCATCATTAGGATTAGTGTTTTCATCATTTGTTGTATGTATGGTTTTAAAAAGGAAACTTGTTTGTATCTCGAGTTCTACCATGGGCTTCACATCAAGCTCCATTTCCTTCCTCGGTCTGGACATCATCATGTCTTACTGAGGGATTCAGCTTGTCAGTGCTCCTCACTGTTCAGTTTTCGTGCTGAAGCCCAGGGAGACCATGTTTGCCTCTCACTGGTCATTTTTCATCTCCTCAGCGTGTGCTCTCTCTCTGCTGTAGTGTGAGCTCTGTGAGCAGTCAGTCCAACAGGCTCCCTGCCCACCATAGATCCCTCTCTCCAGACTGATGCTGGACTCCAATTTTTTTCCTCCATCTCTTTTTTTTCCTTCACCCTCCACCCACACTCACTGCTTGGGATGCCTCCACTCCTTTCCTAAAAATCAAGGGCTGCTTCTAGTCACTTTCAAAATCACCTTGAAAATCACCTCTTATGCAAGCTGGAGTTTCAGTTCTTGACTTCCCAAGAGCTCCCTTCACCTTCCCAAGTTGTCAAGTCTCTCATCATCAATACAAGTACAAGCTGCCAGTGGGAAAAGCACAGGTTTTTTTAGTAGTGTCAGGGCTTAGTTCTCCTGTAAATCGTCACTGAAGGTAGAGTTGTCTATTTGTCTGACTCAAGAACAGATGGGCACGTCCTCGCTACTGAAAGGTCTTCATGGGAAACAGGTATTTTTCAGAGAGAATGGGAGATACTTCCATAGTTACAAAGCCTGCTTGGTTCTCAGTTTCAGATGAGTTTACATTAATAGTTTTCCAGAAGCCTTCTGGGCCATATAGCTCTTTGCCTTTGGATCTCTGTACTACTCTACATGGCTGTTTTTAAATTTAAAAAAGACTAAAAACTGCAGCAAATGAAAGACAACAGCAAATTGATCATTGATTTTTCACTCAGATTGACTCGTGTCTCATTTCCATGCCATTTGTCTTCACTTCCCACTAGATGTAAAAACATGAGGCTCAAACTGAGCAAAAGAGAGCAAAGAAAGTTATACTCATTTTCTAGAGACTACCATGAAAGGAAGGAAGAAGACATCAGAATAAGTGACTATATAGCAGTATCACGTGGAAATATTTCTTTAAAATATCACTTGTTGTTCATGTGCTGCCCAGCCTCAAAACCAGCTGAACAACCCTAATAACAAAAAAAAAAACAGAAAAATCAATCATCATTCTTCTACCAAAAAGCAACTGGTAAAAATAGCTTCAAGTTTTGGCAAGCTGGTAAAATATATCTTCTGGAGTCAATGACCTAATCTCTTCACATAACTGGAAAACAGGGAGGAATAACAAGTAGTATTTAAGTGAAGAAAGAAAGAAAACAGCAGGAGGAGGAAAAACAGCGTAATGTAGACATACTCATACATATTTTTAAAAGCCATGTTAAATCATATTTGCATGCAGAATTTTGGGGTTTGTTTCTTCTTGGTACATCACTGAAATAAATACCTTGGCTCCAAGTTACTACCCCACCTCAAAATTTAGTGAAAACACAAGAAACCTTTTTTTCTTTTAGACTTATCCCTAAAATTAGACAAAACTCTGAGAGAACACAGCCCTAACATAAACATGGGCTCCTCTATGTAGGACAAATGAAGCCTGGGTTGTCTTTGCAGAAGCATTAATTATTACCAAATAATTATTTTCTAATGCAGCACCCAATAACAACATCTAATGCTTCAGCAACCCTTGTGCACCAGGCATAGTCTAAACATTTGTACACATTTGAGAGTATCAATGTCAAAAGAGTAGGGAAACAGATGTGGAAAAGGGAACATAACTTCATCTATTCCAATCAGCTGACATAGATACAGAGACTGTTTACTGATTTCCGGTGAGTTTCTGATAGATTTAACTGTTTAAAAAAAAAAAAAAAAATCTGTGTTTTGAGACTGCTTTAATAAAAAGCTGATTTGTAGAAACCATAGCCAAAAATGCAACTTTGAGTTTTGAAGAAACAACATGTGATTTCTTAACCACAGCACAGCAAATGCATTCCAGTGAGAAGAAAAAGCGAAACAAAACCACAACAGAAAAAACAAAAAAAGAAAAGCGGTCAAACCTTTCAGTGGTGCAATGGAAGATTTTTTTGGGACAAAATTTAAGGTTATGGCTTAGGAATTGTTTGGCTGATGGTCAAACCATGCCAATTTGCTTTAAAAGTGCTTCAATGAGTCCTTTTGAGAGACAAGTTTTTGTTCCGCTGTGGCACAGAACCTCAGAACATCTTCAGAAAAATTCCAAATCACAGTTTTTTAAAAAGGAAAAGAGTTAATTCTTGGTTTTAATAGTTCCTCATTGTTTTATTGCAAAGGGGATTTAATGTTTCCTAGAGAACATTACTTTCTCCAAGGTACAAGTCAGGGATGAAAATCAAGGGAGCATTACAAAATAAATTGGAAAGATTCTTCAAACCATCACTTACAAAAGAAATAGAGAGAAAAAAAGCAAATCTAACAGTCTAAGTCATTGTAAAATACAGTATCTTAGGAAGAAAAAACATATCAAAAGTAAAGGGAAGAATTCTTAGAGCCACACAAGGCGTAACTTTCAAGTAGTCACTTTATAAAAACTCTGTACAAATATAGAATTGCTCCCTATCAAACACTTGTTAAACAGTTTTTGCAGAATAATCACAAATATATCAAATTAAGAAACCTTTTTTCAGGTGTTCAGGGTTTTTTTAGTTCCTATTTCATCACCTATCAAGACTAGTTCTGGGAACCCTTCCAGATATCACATTGATCATTTTCATTCTTTGAAATATTCATATTCCAGCTGACTATCTTGATTTATTTCCTTGTGCTTTTTGTTTCAGATTTTTACCCTTGCCTCCCACTGCTTAAATAGTGTTTTCACACCTCAGAAATACCTTGGAAAAAGAAATCCATTTGCCAGTGTAATCAAACACTTAACATAAACTAGATTGAACTAGTTTAGCTGAGTTACCATCACCTCAACCAGAAAGAATTATTCACTTCCACAAAGCAGCAAACAATTCCCTCCTCAAAGTTTACACATTCAACAAACTCTTATACACCACAACAACATAAATTAAAAAGGGCTCACAAACAGCCTAGATCACGCACATACTTGCCTGCTCACGCTCTCAGCTACAACACTCTTCCCACAAGCACTCTCCAACTCCACCCCCTCCCTCCCATGGGTCTCTCTTAAGGTTTCCCAAACAAAAAGGAAACACCTGCACACATCATCAGCGACTTAATCAGCATTTTCCCATCAGTGATTCATCTCAGGGGGTTGGTTAAGAAGAGGAAGACCCTTTACTGTCCCCTGGCTCTGGATTTACTATTGCTATATGTCATATGGTGCAGCTAAAAATAAATTCCAGGTTTTGAAAGAAAGAAAGATAGTGTCACTTAAAGGCAGCTATGACAACCTCCCATCCCCACCTGTCTCCCTGTTGACTCAGATAATTTCCTCCTACATGTCAAAGCTCTTTAAAAAAACAAAAAAAAAATAAACAAAAACAAAAAAAAAACAAAAAAAAAAAAAAAAAAAAAAAAAAAAAAAAAAAAAAAAAACAAAAAAAAAAAAAAAAAAAAAAAAAAACCAAAAAAAAAAAAAAACAAACTAAAATCTTTCTCCTCTCTGATCTGTGCAGACCTTGGAGCTAATCAAAACTTATTTTCTATTCAAAAAATACTTTTCTGTACATAAGGAATGTACAAGCCATAATGAAGCATGGCTGAGAAACTAAAGCAATAGTGATGCAGAAGCATTACAGCTGTACTAGGGAGATATAAAAGTAGGGCTTCTGAATTTAAGAGTTCAGTTGACTTTTTTGGCTTTTCTAGAGTTTGTGTGTTCAATAGGAAATTAATGTTTCCCTAAAAAATATCTACTTTTTTGTTAGTTAGATACTCAGCTCCCTCCCCAAAATATTGCCTTAACAAAACATTATTGACCAACAGGTAAAAACATACATTGGTGGAGAAAGAACTGCCTTCTAAATTTATCATAGTTTTAATGAAAATCTTCTCATTCTTTCTCCACTTCCAAGCAATGCAGATCTGAAACAAGATAGGACTTTATTTTATACCCAGCAGTAAACTTGCTGGCATAATTACTTTGTATTGCAGCCCATCAATACATCTCTACACAAACAAAAAACCAAAGAACTTCACTAACTTTTTAAGTGTTTTTATTGAGTTCCTGACAAAATCCCTCCTGCCATACACACTTAGAGGCCTTTCAAACAGGATCAAGTGTGGCTGGGGTGAGTCATCCTTTACAAATCATTGATTCACAGAGCGCACAAGTGCAAACAGCACAACCTGCTTACCCTCTGTCAGCGAAAAGCAAGTGCAAAAATAACGGAGAGGAAAAATCTAGAGCTGCCACCCTTTTCACACCTCTTGCTGCTCCAGCAAGAGCCCAAGCTCTGCTGAAGGACCACATTTGTTTGTTAGCAGTGGCAGCAGGAGACCCATACACTCCTGTAGAGCACAGCGTGGTTAGAATCCAGGTGTCCTCTGCTCCATACACACTCCCTGCCCTCAGAGGACAGCAATCCTCGGGTTCAGATGTCTGCAATAGCTCAAAATCTTATGTGCAGCTGAAGTCTTGTGCTATTATAGCGGATGTTGTATATGCTTTCTACACTGTTGTTTCAGTTTATGTTGAAACCAGCATTATCTACATCACATAAAAAAAAGAATTGCACTGTTTGCGTTTTCTATTTCAATTTACTTTGGCATTCTTTAAATAGGAGATAAATTGTCAAGGTTTCCTCCAGTGTTGGAAGGAAGACTTGATGACCGAGGAAGCACTTTTCCAAGTCCATGTTTCAAACCAAAATGCAAATTTTCATGTTGCTGAAGCTGTCAAGATCTATGGGTGTGAAGGAGACAAACTGCCAGCTGTGTCGGTGGGTCTAGTTAAAGATATTGTATATTTCTATGTTTACTCTCTTAAAATCAGATGTGATATAATCTAGAACAGATATCTTCCATAGATCTATTTTTTTTAGGCATGTTTTTTAAATTTTTGGTAGAAGCTCCAGCAAGACTACTTTCAGAATAACACTTTGGATTTCTTTATCAGAAGGAAAAAGAACAGAGAAAATTAAAGACACCAGTGTCTGAATCAATTTTCTTCAATCTTCAGTTTCCTCTTCATTTGGCAATAGCAAGTTTCCCCCTGACACTTCCCTTTCCTCTGATAAACACTTTTGAAGTGATGAGATGGAGTCGTCTCTCTGACTTTTCTTCAAATAAACTACTGAATATAGACAAACAAGAACAAAAATTAACTGCAAGAAAAGACGTGAAAAGACTTAATATGGATGCTATCTATATTCAGGACAAAAACCGGGCACAAGGGATCTGATGAGGTCTCTTACGGCTTTAGGGAGAGCACAAATTCTGCTCTTTTATTAGTACACTCTAGCAATACCTACCTATTTACAGCATATATATTGCTTACTTTAAATGTGTCCATATGCCTTGTATGCTTTTTGATTACTCTTGCCCTGGGAAAGGCAAAACAAGTTTGCCAAACGCGTAATCTTTTCACATAAGACAAAGCATTAAAACGCTAAAAAGAAATCTCAGACATAACTCTCCACAACTGGATCTAGGAACTACTTGTCATTTATTGCAGTTTTATACCTGAGAAACTCACTGAAGCATCTTCTTATGTATTACTCAACTTTTAACAGAATCTGTGTTGCAATTGGCCAATAGACTTACATTTTTTTTTCTCCATGCTGAATAATCATTATAAAGTGTTTGTTCTCTATGTATTCAAACTATATGAATACTTCTACAGTGAAATCAAATATTATATTTGACCACCCTTCGGGTCAAGGGGACAGGTTTGCTCATTGCCATTGACTTTGGATCAGGTTATCATAGGGTGCTCATTCTGTATGAGCTATTTACTTTTATACCCTAGGCTTTATTTCACACAAACATGCATGTTACCACTTACCTTCCTGTACAGGAATGCACGCTTTGCTGATTACCAGGTATAAAAATGTAATGCTGATATATGACAGCCACCGTTTGCTTTACTGCCTCCCCGTGTCCACATAAACTCCAGTCATTTCCCAAGGGCAAGCTGGAAACCGACATGTGTCATCACATATACTGACCTTGGAAACTATTCCAAAGGGAAACTCTTCCAAACCACCTTTGGCTGGTATGTATGTAAAAGAAGAAGACTCTTAGAGATTTAGAAAATACTGAAATGTAAGGCATAGGTTATCTAAACATGCCTTGGATATTTACCCACTGCATGCATTTTCATGATTATATATCATGGGTGTTGACTCTTAAACTACAAAGGAGTATCTAAACACATTATATACGGCCTTATTTATGTCATGTAATGCACTATACATGTATTAGGCATAAATGCATGCAAACAAGGAACATACAAGTGTACAGATATTACCACTATATTTCAAAGAACTTTGGTTAGCATAATGTTTTATTTATTTGCTTGTCTTCCATCAAGCTATTAGCTGGAGTGATAATTGATCAAGCAATTGCATTTTAATTGTGGTAATAGAGCAGCTTTGTGATTTATTCCTCTTTGTTTTGTTTCACTACAAAGTAATCATCTTCGTTCAGATGTTTAACCACCCACCCAATTTATCTATTAAAACAGTTTCACAGCCATATTCCATTAATCTCTGTAGGCTCTACAATGGGCATAGTAATTTCTCTCCTTCACAGGGCAATTTCTTAATTGTGATAGTGTTGGTTATTGCCTCCTTCATCTGCACTTATACTAATCCACTTTTTTTTTTTTTTTAGGTTTGCCAATGATTTCACATTGCTTTGTTAAATGCAATAGCCCAGAGCCTGTTATCTTTTAAACTGATGTTAATCAGAAATCTCCTTAAGGTGATGATAGCAAGTGTAACAGAACTAATAAACTATGAAACGCATATCCTGAATTCTCAGGTAAACTCAATTTGTCCCAAGGAGACCTATAGAAAAAACAAAAGCAAAACAATTAAACAACATTTGGTCAAAACTGCAAACAACCACAACATCTTCCTTTACAACTTGTATTTACTAGTACAATAGGCAGCTGTTCTCATAGTAACCTAACTGAAACTCAAATTTCTTCTATTTAAGAAGAAAAAAAAAGTATGTGTAGCTACAGTGATAACTGAAGATGTGTATTCATAGAAGTTGTTTATTAATTGTTCTAGTATACCTCCTCTGACAACAGAAATGCTACTTGTTTGTATCATTTATCTAAAAGACTAAATATTCAAACAAACACAGCAACAGAGTTCAAAGAATAGAGTTATAGACTTCTTGCAACAAGATACAAGGTCTTAGAGATGCAAGGTGTGAGGTAGATCTGAATTGCAGCACTGAAGACCTGATTTTGATCCCATTCTCATCAGCATTTCTCTCGACAGAGCCTACTGATGCACAAAATGCTGATTTCCTCCCGCCTTCTCTGTTGCTCTGCTCCAAGGTGTACAGAGTACTTTATTCAAAGAGTGATCCTGAGAGTCCAAGAGTTGTTTAAACACTGGATTTTCCTCCATGTTTTATTTTGTCTTGTCTCTTTCTATGTGTACACCTGGTGAAATAATGAGGTAGTGGCAAACAACCTTTTGCTCTATGTATGACTTTTCAATAATACTTGTAATATCTGTATTAACTAGACTGTAAGGACCTTGACATATAAACAACAACTTACACACTGGACCTTTTGTCCCCTTGTCTCTGATTTCCAGTCTTCTATGTAGGACAAGTGGCATGTTTAGACTTTCAACTTCATCGTGCTTTGCAATATATTGCAGGTGATAATCTTAAAATGCTATTTAAAAGAGTTAAACACAGAGCTTTAAGCCTATTAATCACCATTATCGAAATATATGTTTATTATATAAAGTATATTATCTACGGGCAGTAAGAGAAGTTGAGCTACATGTGATACTCTTGCGTATATACGAGTGCTTATGTTGCTTTCATTTCTCATTATGTTGACCTATGTTGTCATCATATCACATTTACCCTCCATGTAGCAGTAGATACGTAAATGCTGCCTCTGTTTTTTGTTCTTTTCACTGCCTGGATTTTCAAATGGGGTATTTTCTGTAGTCGAATGACTGCTTGCACCCAAAAATGGGCCATGATTTAAATATTAATTGTATGTCTTTGTATTCTGCAATGGAGAAAAATTATCCTCATAATTGTTTTGTTTTGTTTTGTTTTTACTTTTATTCTCTTTGAATTAGGAATAAGTTCCTTAATTTTAAGGAATGTTTGTTTACTCTCATCGCACAGAGTAGCAGATGTGCCCTTGGAAAGTCATAACTTGAGAAAGAAAAAGCATAGGTAAGCGGAATTCATTGCATAATTGATTACTGAAGTAACTACATAATTATCAGGGAAGGTGACGGATAATTTTGACAGCGCAGAAGGGAAAAAAATAAAAAGAAAAGAAAAAACGCTGTAGACAAATAAAGTCCCGTTTTCAAAAAATCACACACTTTTCTCACACCACGCCGCACAATAGCCCTGCAAGAGCAGTTCGGGAAGGGGAGACGGCATGACATCCGCTCAGAATGTGCCTTTCTCCCGCTCGAACGTCGCGACGTGTATTACAATGGGCGAGGTAACGAATCAATTAAGCGGGACTCGCCCCCGCCGCCGTCCCCCAACCCGCGCCCGCCCCGGAGCCGCCGCCGCCGCTCGGCTTTGTCGCTGCCCGGCGCCGGGGCTGTAGGACCCGGGGGGCTCCGCCGCCGCCAATCGCGGCCGCTGCCGGGCTCTATTTGTATGCAATGCCTCCCGCTCCGCGCCCTAAGAGTAACACGGAGAACGGGGCCGAAAGAATCCCTTTCCGGAGAAGGATTTGATTTTGCAGGGTCCTGATACTGGGAAGAATCTGGTTTCATCCCCCTTTTATTCAAAAGTCTGCTGAACAGCTTGTCGACTTCAGCGCGCTTCCTCTCTCTCTCTCTCACCCTCGCTCTCCCTCTCCATATAAATACACGGAGCTCTGTCCTCGCCCTATGCAAGGAAAGTTGGGAAGGACTGCCTGCATGATGGAACCGCTAGTTTTCTGAGAGCCGCCTGATCCCGCAGGGTGAGTCCCCCAACTCCCCAAAGCAGCAGCCGGTGCCGGGGTCTGGCCGGCAGCCGCAGGGACGGGATGGCCGCTCCCCTCTCCCGGGCACCGGCACCGGGCGAGGGAGGCAACAGTTTCCCGGAGGCGCCGGGAGAGGTCACCGCGGGAGCGGGGATGCGAAAGTCGCGAGTGCGCAGGGATAGCGGTCCAACAAGTTTCTGTGCGGGTACCGGCGGCGTGCGCGTTGTCGGGAAAAGTTGCCGGGGGCTCTGCGGGATGCGTCCCCCTCTCTCTCGCCGCCCGTGGGTTCGGGTGTGATTAACAAAGAAGTTTGACCGCTGCGCAGCCGGCATCCCTCGCACTGCCCGCCGCCCCCGGGTGATCTCGGGGTGCCTCTCCGGCTGTCCCGCCACCGCGGAGAGGGGCGGAGCGGGGCGGGGGATCCGCACCGCAACTTCTCGCGGGTCGGTCCTCGCAGCCGGGGCCAGGAGCGCCGGCTTTGTTTTCGCCGCGCTTGCAGCAACCTTTTCCCTTCTGATGGGGATGCCGCCGCCGAGGAGCAGCGCTGCGGGGGAAGCGCCCTCCTCTAGCCCTGTCGATTCTCCGCGGGGCGGAGAGCGGAATTCAGCGGGAGGGGGCAAATGTGTACATATATTTGTTCATGGGTATATATATATGTACGTAGGTGCATAAGTACCTTTAGGAATGGAAAGCGCAGCACGGGAGGGGGATGTGACAGCGCGCCCGCCAGCCGTGGGCGGGGGGAGCGCCTCTCTCTCTACGCAGGGGAGCTGCGGTGTTCGGAGGGGATGCGCATCCCGCGGGTGTGCGGCCGCCTCCCCGCACAATGGAGGGCCCCCGGCGCGGCGGGGCGGGGGGAGGAGGAGGACGAGGACGAGAAGGAGGAGGAGGAGGAGGAGGAGAAGGAGGGAGGTCGTCTCCGGCTCCGCTGCAGCAGCTGCTCCTGCTGCTGCAGTGCCGCAGACCCGCGTCGCCCCCGCCCCGCGGGGCATCGCCCTCTCGGAGGATGCTCGGCGCCGTGCCCGGCCCGGCCCGCGGAGGGTACCGCGCCCTCGCCGCCGCTGGAGGAGAACTGGATCCCGTCCCGATGCGGGGGGAGGCTCCCGGCCGGCTGCCCTCGGTCCCTGCGCGGTTCTGCCGCCCGGGGGGGAGGACCAAGAACCGCTCCTTCGGTGCAGGGCTGGCAGCAGGAATGCTGCTGCACCTGAGTGTGAAGGTATTAAAAAAAAAAAAAAAACAAACTTGTGGAGAGAGAAGTGCAAAACACACATGCGAAATTCAGGTGCAATTAACTTTACCTATAACAAGATCAGAATCCAATTTTTTTGTTGTTGTTTTCTTTCTTCGTGTTCATTGGTATGTATTAGGGTTAATTAACGGATTTAAATGGAGTTAAGATGTTTTTCATTTCAATTTCACGTTTCAGTTATAAAAAGAAATGGTGGGGTTTTTTTTTAAAGTTGCTGGTTTTGCTGAGTAAACTGAAGATCTTTAGAGGCTTTTTTTTTTTTCTTTTAAGGGAAAAACATTTTGTGTCATACCCGTGTTTCACAGATGTGTGGGTACAAGGAACAGTTCTCTAATCCTAGACCATTGTGTGTAGATACACGTCAAGGTTCAACTGATAGGCAAGAACTGGCATTTGTGAAAGTTTCTTGTTAAGCTGAAGTTCATCCTCTTCTCTTAAGGAAAAATAAGCCTTTGTTGGATGCACTTTGTAGACAAAATAGGTTAGGAATGTCCTGTTGTATTATGGAGTAGTAAGGCTAATCTCCAAACATCACATCTGACTGGTACTACGTGCTGCTTTTCTTCATTTATTTTATATTTGTCTGCATGGGTGTCTTCTACTTACATCTTGCACTGCTGTACATTCCAGAGGGATTACACTGGCATAAAGAGGCTATAGGAGTGTGGAAAGAGACTCAACTTTTGGTCATTAGGGGAAAGGAAAGAAGGTAGAAAGCTAGTAAAATTATCTTAGTGCTTCCCAGAGTAATTTGTTTTCAGTCTTCCAGCAAACACAGCCAAACTTCAGCAAATTGTATAGCAATTGTGTCCCAGCCCTCTATAATAACAGATTTCTGCAAGCATTTTTGGTACCATGGCTGACACTTGCCTAGAAGCTGCACTGATTTCCATAAGAATCCTCATAAAAACAAAGGATGCCATTGTGGAAACGTGAAACAGCCTAGCTTGGTGATTGTTGATTGACTTTTTAGTCAGTGAAACGAAATTTCAAGCCTTTCCTCTTTCTTTCATTGGTAATATTGAATCCTCAATATCGAGGAATGACCAGTTGAATATCGGAGAAATGAGGGCTCAACCAGTTTTACAATGAGGCATCTGCAAGGCATAAACAAAAGGTTTATTAGACATAGTCTACCAATAGGTTTTTAAAAAGAGGGTTTTTTAATGAGTTCTGCTGCTTTTCTTTACTTCTTTTGTTTGGGGCTTCCCCCCCCCCCCCC